>CM059443.1:59293455-59769712 GCA_030390025.1 Squalus acanthias | reverse complement strand
ACACACCCCTCCCCCACACACACACCCCTCCCCCCCACACACACCCCTCCCCCCACACACACCCCTCCCCCACACACACACCCCTCCCGCCCACACACACACCCCTCCCGCCCACACACACACCCCTCCCCCACACCCCCCCCTCCCCCACACACACCTCCCTCCCCCACACACACCGCCACCCCCAACAATGTTTCCAGTAAGCTGTGTGGACGAATGGCTGTCTGGAGATCCCGTGCAGCCTGGGACCGGCTATTCGAATGGGAGGTTTTGAGTGCGCGCAATTTTGAATGGGCTACATTGTCCGTCAAAGGGGCCATGCACCGAAAAAAAAATTAGGGGCAACATTGTTGTAAAATGGTACATGCAGCAGAGAGATGAATGACCAATTAATTTATTTTCAATGTTTTTTTTTAATTTATTCATTCATGGGATGTGGGTGTCGCTGGCAATGCCAGCATTTATTGCCCATCCCTAATTGC
The DNA here is from genome assembly GCA_030390025.1 of Squalus acanthias. Taxonomy (NCBI): domain Eukaryota; kingdom Metazoa; phylum Chordata; class Chondrichthyes; order Squaliformes; family Squalidae; genus Squalus; species Squalus acanthias. The sequence continues at coordinate 59,769,230 of CM059443.1, read as the reverse complement.
CCTTGAGAAGGTGGTGGTGAGCCACCTTCTTGAACCACTGCAGTCCATGTGGTGAAGGTGCTCCCACAGTGCTGTTAGGGAGGGAGCTCCAGGATTTTGACCCAGCGACGATGAAGGATCGGCGATATACTTCCAAGTCAGGATGGTGTGTGACTTGGAGGGGAACTTGGAGGTGGTGGTGTTCCCATGCAGCTGCTGCCCTTGTCCTTCTAGGTGGAAGAGGTCGCGGGTTCGGGAGGTGCTGTCAAAGAAGCCTTGGCGAGTTGCAGCAGTGCATCTTGTAGATGGTACACACTGCAGCCACGGTGCGCTGGTGGTGGAGGGAGTGAATGTTTAAAGTGGTAGACGGGGTGCCGATCAAGCGGGCTGCTTTGCCCAGGATGATGTCGAGCTTCTTAAGTGTTGTTGGAGCTGCACTCATCCAGGCAAGTGGAGAGTATTCCATCACACTCCTGACTTGTGTATTGATTGAGGGAAGAAGGTTAGCCAGGACCCCCTGCTCCTTTTCGAACGGTGATATGAGACCTTCACTGTCTACCTGAACAGGCACTATATATCGGAGGGCTTCTCATCTCATTCCAAGGGCAGCACCTCCAACAATGCAGGACACCCACAGTGTGGTGTCAGCTACAGTGGAGTGGGGCTTGAAAACGCAGTCCTCTGACCTGGATACAAGAGTGCTACCGACGGAATCAAGCAGACAGATATCAGACATTTGTGTTTCTTGGGGAAAAAAAGGCATTTTCCTCTCTCTCTGTGAAAAGCGGGGATTAAACTAATAACCCACAAAACAAGCTTTGAAGCAATTCTATGAGCTTTCTGTCCAACTGCAAGTGTAAATTCACACAATCACACATTACACCGCAAAATAACAGAATCAGAACATCATCTTTTAATGCATTTACTGTGCAGTCTGAATTTCCAATTAAGATTATATCGCAGCTTATGTATCAATGTTAAATGTATATTAACAGGGTCATTGTGTATTTTTTTGCATGGCAAATTGAATATGCAGCTTAAATGGATGCAAAGTAATAGCATGATAACAAAATGTTATTAAAATCTAATCTTATCAGACACCCATTACCAAAAGAATTAGACTACAGTAAGCCCTACCAAAGCACTTACACAAGTGAACATATGTCATGGTTGAGTGTTTATATTCTTTACCTGCGTACTATGAAGCACAATAATCCAATACACGTTGCAGTTCTTTTTGGGTTCTTATTCAATCCTGTTTATGGCCTCAACATCGCCCCCCCCCCCCGCCCCCCCGCACCACCGCCCCCCCCGCACCCCCGCCAGCCCCAGCGATCCCCTCCCCGCCCCCAACCCCCACCCCCAATCTTACAAGGGGCTTGGATAGAGTGGATAGGAAGGACCTTTTTCCCTTAGCAGAGGGGGTTGATAACCAGGGGGCACAGATTTAAAGTAATTGGTTGGAGGTTTAGAAGGGGTTTTGAGGAGAAATGTTTTCACCCAGAGGGTGGTGGGGGGTCTGGAACTCGCTGTCTGAAAGGGTGGTAGAGGCAGAAACCCTCATCACATTTAAAAAGTACTTGGATATGCCCTTGAAGTGCCGCAACCTACAGGGCTACGGATCAAGTTCTGGAAAGTGGGATTAGGCTGGATAGCTCTTTGTCGGCTGGCACGGACAAAATGGGCCGAATGGCCTCCTTCCGTGCTGTAAATTTCTATGATTCTATGATTCTAACTAGCTCCTAAAATTCCATAACCAATAACAGTTTCATCTAATAAAACACCCCAAGGCGTTTTACAAAGGGATGGGAGAAGACCAATTTTGCTAAGGCGTATTGGAGGAAAAATAATACGTTCCTGCTGGTTGGTGACTCAGTAACTCGCGGGCATCCATTTCAGATCATCCACAATGGAACAAAGAGAGAAATTTAGGAGAAGTTTAGTCTCTGCAGCGGGGTGTTAAGCTACGGACTGCCCAAGCAGAAACAGTGGCTGAAAACAGAATCCAAAATGGCTTCCAAAAGACGAGTGAATAAATACGTGAAAAGAAAAAAAACGATACGGGGAAAGAGCAGGGGGGAATGGGACTGAGTCGACAGTTCTTTCAGAGAGTCGCAACAGGAGCCACGGGCTGAACGGCCTCCTTCTGTGCTCCAAAACTCGATGGTCCCCGGAGGAAGTGGGAGAGACGTGAGGTGAAGCGAGTGAAGGCGTGGCCCGGGAGGGGGTTTTCGAAGGTGGGTGGAGTGGGGAGCGGAGGGGTTTACGGAGAGGATAACCAGAGGGCAGGGCCGTGGCAGTCTGTCATTGATGGTGGCGAGGAGGGAGGGGGCGGATGAACCCACAATATAAAAGCAGCTGGTTGGAGATCAGCTGCTCGGAGACTTGCAAGAACAGTCAAGGGTAAGCTCGCCTATCAGTTCGCCATCAAGCCATCCATGAGGAAGAGTTCCACCTCCTCCCGATGACCCATACATCTGGTACAAACCCGCTGCCAACCACACGACGGCACAAGGCTCGATTCAATCAGCCTTCTGTGCTGGCAAGCCTGCCCGTCTCTTTATCACCTTTACCCAAGTATTTGCATACTTAAATAATGACTGTGTGTTCATTAACTGAGTAAGGGATGTGAAAAAAATATTATCAACCGGATCTTGTAGAGCACAGAAATGTTTGTATATCATCGACCACTTCAGTTCTAAAAAAAAAACCCTGTTTACAGCCTATTATCTGACGAAAGGTCTTCGACCTGAAACGTTGGGCCAAAAATTCGGCCCTTGCTGGGTGAGTACGCGCTGTGTACTCACCCGTAAGGCCTCCTGAGGTGCCGGTTTCCTGCATGCACTGCGCATGCGCGGGAAACCGGAACTTTTGGTCTTGTGAAGGGAGCGGTTCAGAGGTGAACCTGCGTGCGCGGTAGAGGCTGCGCGCACACAGCAAACTTAGGTTTTTTTTTCAGGTTTCTCCGGGAGGGTAAGTATTGAAGAGGCTGCGCTTTTAAAAAGGAGGCGCAGGACCCGTTTTCAACAAGGTAAGTGGTTAATTAATTACAATTTAAAAATGTTTTCAACAGGTTTATCTTTTTTAGATAGTTTAAAGAAAGGTAAGTTTATTTTTAGCACTGTTAAAAAGTATTTTAATTTTTTCAAAAACTTAAATTTTTGTTTAAAGTAGTTAATTTATTTAATTTATAGTTATTTTAAAAATGTGATGGCTTTTTAAAAAATTTATTTGAAGTTTAGGTGTTGTTTTGGGGCCGATTTCAATTAATAGATTTGACGGGTCTTCCTGTCAAATCTATGAATGAAAGATGGTCTGCTGCCATTGGCTCTCCATCACACTAACTACGCCCCTGGGATACACAAGCACTGCGCGCCGGCAGCTGCAGGAGGCCCAGGAGCTGAAGTCCCCATGGGCCCAGGGGTCAACGGCAGGCGCGGTAGGTAGGTGCACGCGGGATCCTTGCACCCGCGGGAAGCCAGGGAGCCAAATTTCTGGGCCGTTTACTCTGTTTCTCTCTACACGGATGCTGCCTGACCGGCTGAGTTTTTCCAGCGTTTTCTGTTGTTATTTTTATTAAAGTCATTGCCTGACTCTTTGTGACAGGAGTTAGCAAGCTGATGCTATACAGGAATCCCGCCCCAACCGCGGTATTGCCATACGCGGATTTCACGTATACACGGTTTCCTCTTTGCGACAATTACTGTCAACCCCGGCAATGAAATTTGCGTATCCGCGGTTTTAAATTTAGGAATAAGGTAAAAAACATGATTTTTATGCTTTTTAATATTCTTTTTCATTGTGTTTATACTGAATTTGCCAACCGCGGTTTTACTAACCACGGGGGTTTTCAGGGACTTATCCCCCATGGTTGGGGAGGGATTCCTGTACTATCACCTGCTGTTCCCACCCCGCCACCTTTATTTTGTTTGTCCTACAAATAAACTTGCTTACATAGAATTTACAGCACAGAGACAGACCATTCCACCCAACTGGTCCATGCCGGTGTTTATGCTCCGGACGAGCCTCCCCCCCCACCCTACTTCATCGAACCTCGGCAACTTTATCCTCCTAATCCTTTCTCCCTCGTGTACTCATCTAGCTTCCCCTTAAATGCATCTGCACTAGTCGCCTCAAGCTACTCCTTGCGGCGGCCAGTTCCACATTCTTACCACTCTCTGGGTAAATAAATCCATCCACACCTTTGATTGCCGTGATTATCTCTCTGCCGAGGTTTGATAAAGGGCAGTTAGAAAGATTAACTGTAATCATCTGGCAGTGTTCTCTGACTATATATGCTGTGCCTATATGCATCTCTTCACTTCACCTGATGAAGGAGCAGCGCTCCGAAAGCTTGTGATTTCAAATAAAGCTGTTGGACTATAACCTGGTGTTGTGCGACTTCTCACATTTGTCCACCCCAGTCCAACACCGGCATCTCCGCATCATAAATAAATCCAGGCTGATGCTCCCAGTGCAGTGCTGAGGGAGTGCTGCACTGTCGGAGGCACCGTCTTCCGGATGAGGCGTTAAACCGAGTCCCTCGCAGATGGACGTGGAAGATCCCGCGGCACCATTTCAAAGAAGAGCAGGGGAAGTTATCCCCGGTGTCCTGGGGGCCAATATTTATTCCTCAACCAACATCACTAAAAAAACAGATTACCTGGTCATTATCACAGTGCTGTTTGTGGGAGCTTGCTGTGCGCAAATTGGCTGCCGCGTTTCCTACATTACAACAGTGACTCCACTTCAAAAAGTACTTCATTGGCTGTAAAGCACTTTGGGACGTCCTGAGATTGTGAAAGGCGCTATAGAAATGCAAGTCTTTCTTTTTTCCTTTTCTTTTGAAAAAAGTTTCTTCTGAATTCCCTAGTGGATTTATCAGTGACTATCTTATATTGATGGCCCCTAGCTTTAGTCTCCCCCGCAAGTGGAAACATCTTCTCTACGTCAACCCTATCAAACCCTTTTGTAATCTTAAAGACCTCCATCAGGCCACCCCTCAGCCTTCTCTTTCCCAGCTACCAATTCCATTGACACCCAAAAGGCTAACCTATCTTTTCTTTTTTCAGCTGCTGACGGGACTTGCTGAGTATTTCCAGCATCTTCTGTTTTAAAAAAAAAAAATTGACATAAGACATAGCGGATATTACTAGTAAAAATACCAAACCATAGAAACATAGACGATAGGAGCAGGAGTAGGCCATTCGGCCCCTCGAGCCTGCTCCACCATTCAATGCGATCATGGCTGATCATCCAAATTCAGTACCCTGTCCCTGCTTTCTCCCCATATCCCTTGATCCCCTTAGCCTTAAGAAATATATCTAACTCCTTCTTGAATAGATTTAATGAATTGGCCTCAACTGCCTTCTGTGGTAGAGAATTCCACAGGTTCACCACTCTCTGGGTGAAGAAATTCCTCCTCATCTCTGTCCTAAATGGCTTACCCGCTATCTTTAGACTGTGACCTCTTGTTCTGGACTCCCCCGCCATCGGGAACATCCTTCCTACATCCAGTCTGTCTAGCCCTGTTAGAATTTTATAAGTTTCAATGAGATCTCCTCTCATTCTTCTAAACTCCAGCGAGTATAAGCCCAATCGACCCAATCTCTCCTCGTACGTCAATCCTGCCATCCCAGGTATCGTGGCTGTAGTGAGATTGCCGAACACAAATGGGATCAGTTTTGAATGCAATTTATGATTTCAAGAGGAAACGAGTATGGTTTGTTGGAGTTAAATTGTCAACAAGTTTTTTTTTAACCCTCTTTTTGTAGTAAGCAGGCCTCACCATTAGTAATAATGATCGTGGTAAAATTCAGACTTGGACAATTTAACTTGCTATTAAAACATTATCACAAATGATACATCTGAAAGGGTCTCACAAAAAGAAGCAAGATGCCTCACACACAGTAAAACACTTCTGAAGTGCAGTGGTTGTTATATAGCCAAACAGAGAAGCCATTTCCCACAAATAGTAATGTTCAAAATTACGAGGAGTTTTGATCGAGCAGACAAGAGAACTCGCTTCCACTGGCAGGAGAGCCAGTAACCAGAAGACACCGATTTAAGATAACTGGCAAAGGAACGGGGCTGGGGGGAGGAGGAGATGAGGAGAATTTTATTTTAAGGTCCCACAAACAGCAATGTGATAATGACCAGATCGTCTGTTTTAGTGATGTTGGTTGAGGGATAAATGTTGGGGAGAACGCCCCCTGCCTTTCTTCGAAATAGTGCCACAGGATCTTTTACGCCCACCTGAGAGAGCAGACAGGGCCTCAGTTTAACGTCTCGTCTGAAAGACGGCACCTCCGACAGTGCGGCACTCCCTCAGCACTGCACTGGGAGTGTCAGCCTGGATTTTGTGCTCAAGTCTCTGCCATCAAGTGTCTAGAACGTTGAGCACAACGGCTATAACATCTGGTCTTGTACAACAAAGCATCGGTGTGTGTTGTGGGGTGCGTCTGTGAGTATCTTCATGTAACCCTTAATAAACTTTGAAGTGTTTGGGACCTGCGTCTAGAAGCCTCATTTCTGGTACATAGACAAGAACTGCCGCCTTTGTCTAGGCTTACTTTACAGAGATAGGGACGGGCCAAGTCTGCATACAACATAATGAAATCTGCATACAATATCGAGTGTGATCTTCCTTACTGAGTGAAGATCATGTAATGCAATCAGAAAGATCTAAAAATGGCCTTAAGATCCTACGGCACTATTTCAAAGAAGAGCAGGGGAGTTCTCCCCGGTGTCCTGGCCAATATTTATGCCTCAGACAACATCACTAAAAAGCAGATTATCCGGTCATTATCACATTGCTGTTTGTGGGAGCTTGCTGTGCGCAAATTGGCTGCCGCGTTTCCTACATTACAGCAGTGACTACACTTCAGAAAGTGCTTCATTGGCTGTAAAGCGCTTTGGGATGTCCGGTGATCGTGAAAGGCGCTGTAGAAATGTAAGTACAATAGCAAAATACTGCGGATGCTGGAAATCTGAAATAACAACAGAAAATGTTGGAAGCACTCAGCAGGTCAGGCAGCCTCCGTGGAGAGAGAGAAACAGAGTTAACGTTTCAGGTCTGTGACCCTTCATCAGAACTGGAAAAGGTTAGAGATGTAACAGGTTTTAAGCAGGTGCAGAGGCAGGGAAAGGGTGATAAATGCAAGTCTTTCTTGAATTGTAATGCGAGGTTAGAAGATGCGGTATTGAATATTTGGGTATATTTTCTGATCAGTACTATTTTGTACCAAAAAACAGCCATGGGGACATATACTCTGCTGTGTGTGATGAACCCTATTCATTCTATTTATTTGGGACTCCCGATCTACAAGGTCCTTGAACAACTTCATAGCGTGCGAGGAGTCATTTTTGTTTGGCCAGTTGTTGAGTGTGGAGGGTAGGGAGCAGACGTCGCCCGTTCTGCACTGAGAGATTGTGAACTGGGCTCGTTGATGTCACAAGACAACTGAATGATGGAAAGACGGAGGCCGTCTGCTGTCTCGCTGGAGGGCAGAATGACCCCCTGTTGTAAATGGCATGTTGCTTTGAATTATCACCCCCTGCCCGCAGGTAGGCTGCTGAATATGGAAGACTCGCCGAAGATCATCCAACTCCAATTGTCCTGTGGCTTTCAAAACCTCGAGGTGGCAATCTATCCGGCAAGATAAACTTCCAAGACATTCTGAATAAATAAAAAAAAAACACATGCAGCAGAAACGGTGAGCAATTCCTGTCAGACACACCAAACCCCCGGTAGCAGATTGCAGTCCAGCTGAAACATTCGGAGCAGATTGCCATCCTGCTCTTGTGACAGCTAAACCAAGGCACACAACAGACTGCAAACCAGCTGTGCTAATCTTGCACTGTGGACTATAGTCCAGGTCCCATCTCGGTTGCAATAACCCTACAGAATTAAGTCCTGCCAAGCTGAGATCCAACGCATCAAGCAAGCCATTTGCAACGCCTCGCAAGTTGTACATACCTGACTTCATGGAGCCCCAGGTGGGCAGAGGAAACGCTTCGAGGACACCCTCAAAGCCTCCTTGAAAAAGTGCAACATCCCCACCGACACCTGGGAATCCCTGGCCCAAGACCGCACAAAGTGGAGGAGAAGCATCCGGGAAGGCGCCGCACACCTCGAGTCTCTTCGCCGGGGAGCAAGCGGAAGCCAAGCGCAAGGAGCGCACGTCAACCCAAGCACCCCACCCACCCTGCCCCTTCAACCACCGTCTGCCCCACCTGTGATAGAGACTGCAGGTCCCGCATTGGACTCATCAGTCACCTGAGAACTCATTTTTAATGTGGAAGCAAGTCATCCTCGGTTCCGAGGGACTGTCTAAGAAGAAGAAGACTATTTCCACAAGAGCAGGCCATTCATGGTCCCAGAGAGTAACATATATAGACCAAAGTCCCGCTCTTTGGAACCTCAATTTAACACTGCCACCAAATTTCTCGGCTTGCACACACCAAATAGCATTGTTAAGCCTGTGCAGTAATGGCATGTGATTTGCTTACAGTTACCAGCACAAACTTTAACACTGAATCTAACACTGTCAGCCTTGGCTCAGTTGGTAGCACCCTCGCCTCTGGGTCAGATGGTCATGGGTTCAAATTCCACTCCAGAGACTTGAGCGCATAATCGAGTGACACTCCAGTGCAGTACTGAGGGAGTGCTGCACTGTCGAAGGTGCTGTCTTTCGGATGAGACGTTAACCCGAGGCCCCGTCTGCCCTCTCAGGCGGACGTAAAAGATCCCACGGGCACTATTTTGAAGAAGAGCAGGGGAGTTCTCAAAATTTATCCCTCAACCAACATCACTAAAACAGATGATCTGCTCATTATCTCATTGCTATTTGTGGGACCTTGCTGTGCGCAAAATGGATGCTGCGTTTCCCACATTACAACAGTGACTACACTTCAAAAAGCACTTCATTGGCTGTAAAGCACTTTGGGACGTATTGAGGTCATAAATAGTAACATGGGTGGGGGGGGCAGCACACCTGTCCCCGATCCTATTCTCATCTATTTCCCTTGAAGGAACACTGGACAGCAAGCAGAACCTTTTTTGTTTCCTTATTTAAGGAAGGATATACTTGCATTGGAGGCAGTTCAGAGACGATTCACTAGGTTAATTCCAGAGATGAGGGGGGTTGACTTATGAGGAAAGGTTGAGCAGGTTGGGCCTATACTCATTGGAATTTAGAAGAATGAGAGGTGATCTTATTGAAACATATACGATACTGAGGGGGCTCGACAAGGTAGAGGCAGAGAGGATGTTTCCCCTCGTGGGGAAATCTAGAACTCGGGGGCACAGTTTCAGAATAAAAGGTCGCCCTTTTAGAACTGAGATGAGGAGGAATTTCTTCTCTCAGAGGGTCGTAATTCTGTGGAATTCTCTGCCCTAGAGAGCCGTGGAGGCTGGGTCATTAAATACATTTAAGGTGGAGATGGACAGATTTTTGCAAGATAAGGGAGTGAAGGGTTATGGGGAGCGGGCAGGGAAGTGGCTTTGAGCCCAAGATCAGCCATGATCTTATTGAATGGCGGAGCAGGCTCGAGGGGCCAAGTGGCCTATTCCTGCTCCTATTTCTTATGTTCTTATGTTTCCTCTCCTCAGTCTCGGTCCATTGTTGCCCCATCATGGATTTGTGCCGTTAAAAGGGTTAACATTTTTTTTTACTCTCTGTCTGCTTTGCTTTGTCCAAATCACAAACATTGGACAAAATAGACTTTTGAAAACAATATTCAAGCACAGACGCGCAAAGGAAAAACCCTTCACAGAGAAAAGATGCAAGGATCTATTTTTGTTGGCACAAAGCATTGGCTCCTGATGCTATTAATCCTCTGTAGGTCTACGCTTCACTTCCGTGAGCCATCCCCTCGAGCAGTTTGGCCGACAACTGACAAAACACATCGCACAGCTTTGAGGACAAGCAGGCCAGCAAGGATTTAGATGCCTGGTTTATCCCAATCTAAATTATCGCGAACGCATTGATCCCTAAACCAGAATTGGACAGTTGAACCCCGAACCCTCCCACCGCATATCCCTACAGCTAATGCAGTTTGTAAGCTGCCGAAACACTTCCCTTATCACTGATCTTGTACTTCCTCAGTATTTAAGCCCACCATGGTTGCAGAATATTATAGGATGATTCAAGCAGCAATATTTTCAGGACATGATTGCACGCACACACATACAGACGCACACACATGTGCACGCACACGCAAACAGACATGCACACACATACATGCTTTTCCTTGTTGTTTGCTATTAGACTACCTCGCCCCTCCCTATCTCTGTAATCTCCTCCAGCCCCACAACCCCCCGAGATATCTGCGCTCCTCTAATTCTGGCCTCTTGAGCATCCCTGATTTCAATCGCTCAACCATTGGTGGCCGTGTCTTCAGTTGCCTAGGCCCTAAGCTCTGGAATTCCCTCCCTAAACCTCTCCGTCTCTCTGCCTCTCTTTCCTCCTTTAAGACGCTCCTTGAAACCTACCTCTTTGACCAAGCTTTTGGTCACCTGCCCTAATTTCTCCCTAAGTGGCTCAGTGTCAAATTTTGTTTCATAATACTCCTGTGAAGCACCTTGGGATGTTTTACTACAGTAAAGGCGCTGTATAAATACAAGTTGTTGTTCTTGAAGACTGCTGGATTAGAATTTACTGCACTTTTGAGAAATGGTATATTTGAAGTTGGAATCCTACAAAAAATTTAAATGGAAAAATGATAATACACAATACACTAATTCGGCTGCTGTTCAACCTCCATCGCCTCCGGTCCAGATCCAAGATCATCCCATCCTCTGTTGTCGAATTACAGTATGCAGACGACGCTTGCGTCTGCGCACACTCTGAGGCCGAACTCCAAACCATCGTTAACACCTTCACCGAAGCGTACGAGAGTATGGGCCTTACACTAAACATCCGTAAGACAAAGGTCCTCTACCAACCTGCCCCCGCCACACAGTACTGCTCCCCGATTATCAAAATCCATGACGAGTCCTTGGACAACGTGGACCACTTTCCATACCTCGGGAGCCTACTGTCAACAAGGGCAGACGTCAATGACGAAGTCCAACACCGCCTTCAGTGTGCCAGTGCAGCCTTCGGTTGCCTGAGGAAGAGAGTGTTTGAAGACCAGGACCTCAAATCCAGCAACAAGCTCATGGTCTACAGAGCAGTATTGATACCCGCTCTCCTGTATGCTTCAGAGACATGGACCATATACAGCAGGCACCTCAAAGCACTGGAGAGGTACCACCAATGCTGCCTCCGCAAGATCCTGCAAATCCATTGGCAGGATAGGTGCACCAACATCAGTGTTCTCGCTCAGGCCAACATCCCCAGCATCGAAGCTTTGACCACGCTCGATCAGCTCCGATGGACGGGCCACATCGTCCGCATGACCGATACGAGACTCCCAAAACAAGCACTCTACTCGGAGCTCCGACACGGCAAGAGAGCCCCAGGTGGGCAGAGGAAACGCTTCAAGGACACCCTCAAAGCCTCCTTGAAAAAGGGCAACATCCCCACCGACACCTGGGAATCCCTGGCCCAAGACCGCACAAAGTGGAGGAGAAGCATCCGGGAAGGCGCCGAACACCTCGAGTCTCTTCGCCGGGAGCAAGCGGAAGCCAAGCGCGAACAGCGGAAGGAGCGCACGTTGACCCAAGCACCCCACCCACCCGTCCCTTCAACCACCGTCTGCCCCACCTGTGACAGAGACTGTAGGTCCCGCATTGGACTCATCAGTCACCTGAGAACTCATTTTTAATGTGGAAGCAAGTCATCCTCGGTTCCGAGGGACTGCCGAAGAAGAAGAAGAAGCGCCTTGGGATGTTTTACTACGTTAAAGACGCTGTATGAATACAAGTTGTTGTTCTTGAAGGCTGCTGGATTAGAATTTACTGCAGTTTTGAGAAATGGTATATTTGAAGTTGGAATCCCACAAAAAATATAATGGAAAAATGATAACAACCACAATACACTATTTACACTTCTATATACATGTAACATTCTTGAAATAATAGCAAAATACTGTGGATGCTGGAAATCTGAAATAAGAGAAAATGCTGAGAACACTCAGCTGGCCAGGCAGCATCCATTGAGAGAGAAACAGAGTTAATTTTTCAGGTCTGTGACCCTTCGTCAGAACTGGACAGAACTGGCGAAGGGGCCCAGACCTGAAACGTTAACTCTGTTTCTCCCTCCACGGATGTTGCCTGGCCTGCTGAGTGTTTCTAAGTGATTCCTTGAGACTCTGTTTGTCATGCCCACTTCCATTGTCAGATTTTTGTCACACTTTTAAGACACTGGCAACAACTGGAGATAACAGGATAGAAATTGGTATGCATTGCACCCGGTTTTTTGGGAGTCAAACAGATGCAAAGTTCAGCAGCGGGATGACACTCGCCCAACCTGCTTAGACATTGGTCCGACTGCTAAATTTAAGGGGCCTATTTTTTAGGCGTTCCAGATGGAGGTCAGGTGTTAAGCCCCCTTGAATAAGCTAATGTTGGGCATAATGCCTGTTCAAGGACCTGTTCCTGAAACTGGGCCTGCCCTGAACGCAGCCGGCGCTGGGCCTGTTGTGTTCACTCTAACCCGGTCAACATGGGGCCTAACCAGCGGCCCTTAACGGGACTGCTGGAGGCCACCTCCAGTTCTGACGAAAGGTCATCGACCTGAAACGTTAACTCTGTTTCTCTCTTCACAGATGCTGCCTGGCCTGCTGAGTATCTCCAGCGTTTTCTGTTTTTATTTCAGATTTCCAGCATCTGCAGTATTTTCTTTTTGTGTTCCATAAAGGAGAGCTCCTCCTTTCCCCACAGCAGTCCCAAAGACAATTTCTGGGACCCCCCCCCCCCCCCTGCTTGAGCCCCGCCTGGTGGCCTTTTCCGCCCCCTCCCACCCTGCCTCGATCATCCCCTCTCCCACAATTGCCTCCCTCCTCTCCCGATCCCCTCTCCCACAATTGCCTCCCTCCTCTCCCGATCACCTCCCTCTCCCGATCGCGCTGCCTGGGGACGTGCAGCTCTCCTGCCCAATTTAAATGATTTTTTTGATCAGGCCTCTGGCCTATCTGTCCCTGCGCCCAGTTCGCGCCAAGGGGTCGGCACGATGCAAGCTCCATCCCCCCCAACATCGACCGAGATACCCCGAGTGTACCGGCCGTGCCTGCATCGATTACTTTCAATCGGGTAACACCGTAGCGCCTGCTGTTCAGTCCTCCCACCACTGGCGGCGGCGTGGCATGAGCGGCCCACCTCTGACCTCTACGTTGGCCTGCTAAAAAAAAGAGCGGGGGGGTAGATTTTCAATTTGTTGCCCGGGCGTTGTGGATCTTCCGCCCATTATAGAAACCGCCCGATGCTAATATCAAAGGAAAATGACAGACAGGAAAATACCCAGCGGTCCATGTCGCCTGTCTCAATTTCCTCTGACTAACTCTGAGCAAGGCCCTGGGAGGCTCACTAGTGTTACTATGGAACTTACAATACTTCACCCTTTCCGGGAATATTAATAGTGCATCCATTTTTTTTTGGTGCTTGGAAGAGTAGAGAAATATTCCACGGCAAAAACATCCGGAGTAACCCAGTGTCTGTGTGGATCATTTTTAAAAAAGCGACGTTGGCACAAGAAAATTGAATTACCTTTGGTACCCATTAGATTCCATTCAATCATAGTTCCCCGAGGCTACAGGGATGAATATACTGTGTCCACGCTACAATGACCAGAAGGTCCGAGGTGTGATCTCCAGTTCCTGGTGAATAAGCTGCTCGTAGCCTGGGCCTCGGTTAGAACACTACAGTTTGCCTCAGCTCCCCAGGGTGGGTTTGAGGGAGAGGAGCAATCAGCCAGGATTCCTGTTCCTGAATACTATCCTAGGGTTGCTGCTGGGAAGCACATGTGCGAGCATTGGTTGAGGATCCTATTGGGGTTGGATCTAACGCCCCTCCGTAGCGAGTAACCTAGCAACGCTCACTGTCCAGGCCTCCACCTGAAGAATGACAACGCGGGTAAGGTAATTGATGCAAGAGCAACAATATCCCAGAATGCCTTCAGGAGAGGAGGGGAAAAAAGTTTTAGAAAAATATTTTAGTCAATCACAACCCACTTCCAAAGGAAGTGAGATTCTAATGGGTAGAAATTTGTAGCATAGAGAAAATCGGAAGTCAATAGGCCCATGTCAGATGGAGCGCTAATCAATTGCACAGTAAATGAGGGCAGCAATAGATGAATTTGTCCTTGCAGAATACTATGAAGCATCTAATCTACAAAACAGTCTATCACAAAACTCTATCCAGTTAACACTAATTCCCATGGACAAATTAAGTGGATTTTTAAATTTTTCCACAGCTTCCTAAATGATAGATTCATCCTTTTTATCCACCCCCTCTCCCCCCCACCGCTCCCCCACCCCCCGGGCAGTATTTATGCCTGCCAATGCTCAGAGACCAGGGATGGACACTCAAAGGAAAGGAGGATGATTGCTTCAAGCTTGACTCCTGGCCAATGCTTCAGGCTCCTTGGGCAGATGTTAGACACTCCAAGCTTGACCCAAAGCCAAAGCGAACGGCAACACCAGGGACCAAGAACAGACACAGTAAGTTTCATTGGCAGCTGTTGGTTCAGACTTGAAAAATGAATGTTGCAGGAATTGCAAATGTAGACCAGCGGGCCAAGGGATGGATGCCTGGAGGCCGCAAATGCAACAGATGCTTCAACTGTCCCAGACAAACAATCCGACTGAGATATAACCTGAGATAGATAACAAATTCCCATCTGTATACTTTTACTATCAATTGTTTCTGGTGGGATATGAAAGCGACATGTTGATGCCAATACCATATTCACTAAAGGGATGTTACTAGTCCTATGTAGTGTTAAAAATTATGAGGGTTTTTTTTATAGAATAGATAAGGAGAAACGGTTTCTGTTGGCAGGCGGGTCAGTGGGCGTAGATTTAAGATAACTGACCAAAGAGGGGGAGATGAGGAGAATTTTTTTTTTACGCAGCGAGTTTATATGATCTGGAATGCGCTGCCTGAAAGGGCGGTGGAAGCAGATTCAATAGTAACTTTCAAAAGAGAATTGGATGTATACTCGAAAAGGAGAGAAAATGCAGGGCTATGGGAAACGAGCAGTGGGAGTGAGATTACTTGGATAGCTCCTTCAAAGAGCTGGCACAGGCATGATGGGCTCCTTCTGTGCTGTGTGATTCAGTGTAAGCACTGTAGCATTTCACAATAAGGTCAGAACTAAACTTTGAAAGAAAAAAGCTCCCTGTTTTGGTCCACTCTCAGTGAGTTGACTCAAGTTTTCTGAATTCCATTACCTAGATCTATGATAATGCCTGGCCAAAACCATATATTTATGACTGCAGAGGTAGAAAGAAGTATCTGGGCTGCAGCCTGGGAAGTAACATTAGCAGCGTTAATGGTTTGTTAGCAATGCAATAAAACATTGCAAACTTGCTGTGTCCTAACAGATGCCATCAAAAGCTACACTCATTCACATTAAAAAATCAGAGAAAAACCGTGAACTGGAAATGACCCATGAGAAATATATTCTCAGGACAGGATCAATACAGATAACTTTTTTAAGGATAATAGGGCCTCAACCGTCAGATACAGATCACTGTAATTTCAGTGAGATACTCCCTCTCATTAATGTGACAATGTTTTAGAACAAATACTTTATGCTGATCAAAAAGTTGGTCCCTAGGTTGCTAATTTAATTCCAGGTTGATGAGATCAATATTAACCAGGTTGCTAGGATCCCTGGCAAGTCCAATCCAGTTAAAGGATGGGCTGGAGTAGTTGAGAATAGCCAAGGTTATTGAGCGTAAGATTGTGGACACAAGCACAACATTTCCAAGGTTGTAAATAGGAAAAAATAAACATTGGCCGGAATTTTGCGGGCGGGATCGCTGGTGGGCCGGGTGGGAAAGTGTTTTTTTTTTGACAGCGGATCGGGACCCCGCTGTCAACCCGCCACCACGTGCCTTTCTCAATGTCGGGTCTGTCAGCGCCGAGCAGACCCGACAGGCAGTGGCGGGGGACCTAATTCAGGTCATTAGTGGCTTGTTTAGAGCCACTTAAGAATGATTTTCAGCTCACCTTTTGCATTTGACAGCTCGCCCATGGGGTCGGGGACCACGTCTGTCAAGCTGAGGCAGGAGTTCAGTGGCCATTGAATCAGCTGTTGAGCTGGCAGCATCAAATGTACAGTAAGAGCTCCCAGCAATATCTTCGCTCAGCCACAAGCTCTTCCTCACTGCATTTCGACTACAGATTCAGCATGCTGCAAGTCTTTACACAATCTCAGTCCATTTCCAGCACAGATTCTGCAGGCTTTCCACTTTCCACTCTCCATCACGCTCACCTCATTGGAAGAACTCTCTCACCATTGACAGAATGCCTCTGTCGTCTCGACTTCACCTGCCATCTATTCCATCAGCATGGGTGCCCTTTATACTCTCTCACCTTGGTCCTCAGAATTCCACCACGATCAGCCCCAACACCAGCAGCACCAACAACACCAACCTTCTCCGCAATCAACTGATGCTGCACAGGACACAGGGCATTAGCACCTGACCACATTGCAGCCCGGGAGGCCAGGGATGGCCTCACCATGGCCAGATTTACTTCACTTGACGCTGTACACCCTGGCAGCCACATGATGCGCCAGGTTGGCACCACCCCACACCAACACCATAAAGCATCCCTACAATGCCCAAGCCATTCCTTTCACACTCATCACCATGGCAGGGGTAACATTATGTCTCACCATTCACTAAGCCACTTCCAAAGGTGCACACAAATCTGTCCAAGAACGCAAAGTGTTGAAAATAAAGGCTTCAATGTTTGACACCACATTAACAGAAACTTTACATGAACATTAGCTAAAACACCCAACTGCCTACCCTTGTGTGTTGTTAGTTGGTAAGATTGCACTAGGATGAGGGTGAGTGTGAGGGGTGGCTAGTGAGATGGGGGGGTGATAATGTAGACAGAGAGGGATGGGCAGAGGTGCAAGGTATGTTGGTGTGAGTAAGGATGTGCAGGAGTAGGGTAGGGAAGGCTGAGTGATGGGGATGTGATGAGAGGCACAGCAGGATGAGATTGAGTGTGGCTTTGTAATAAAGTTTTGTGATCTAATGAGATCATTGAAACGTTTGCAGCACTGCACCCAGGTCCTTCTGACGACATCCCTGCTTGTGCCCTCCTCTGCAATGTACAACCAGGCTGTGTTGATCTCCTGGGGAGGTGTCTTCCGCCCCTGGGAAGGGAAGAGGACCTCCCTGCGTGCTGTGACTCCCTCCATAAGCATATGGAGGGAGTCATGGGAGAACTTGGGTGCAGCCCTGCACCTCTGTGCAGTGCTTGTCAGTGTTTGCAGCACCTCAATGCTGTAGAACACTGACAGCACAACCGTCAAAATCAATTTGTGCATGGTTCCTTTAAGAAACCGGCTGATGACGCATCATCAAATTACATAACCAGACCCGCTTCTTCTAATTGGCCGGGAAATGCGCTGGGCGGTGCTTAACAAGCCCCACCAAGGGAAATTCATTTTACAGAGCGGGCTGGAGCCAGCAGCGGGGTTGGTACCCGCCACTGACATCGCCCGCCTCGGACCCACCAAGGTGAGTAAAATATCAGCCATTGTTTTCTCAGGACAGTGAGTGAGTAAAAAGAAAAAAATACTTGCATTTATGTAGCGCCTTTCATGACCACCAGATGCCCCAATGTGCATTATAATCAATGAAATACTTTTGAAGTGTTGCAATGTAGGAAATGCGGCAGCCAATTTGCGCACAGCAAGCTCCCACAAACAGCAATGTGATAATGACCAGATAATCTGTTTTAGTGATGTTGATTGAGAGATAAATATTGGCCAGGTCACCAGGGATAACTCCCCTGCTCTTCTTCGAAATAGTGCCATGGGATCTTTTATGTCGACCTGAGAGAGCAGCCGGGGCCTTGGTCTAATGTCTCATCCGAAAGACGGCACCTCCGACAGTGCAGCACTCCCTCAGTAATGCACTGGATTGTCAGCCTGGATTTTTATGCTCAAGTCTCTGGAGTGGGACCTGAACCCACAACCTTCTGACTCAGAGGCAAATGTGCTGCCCACTGAGCCACAGCTGATACATGGTTGCCAGACAAAGCAATCAATGAAGGGTCAATGGTCACCTTTAAAGGTATCTGAGAAGGAGGGTTGAGGGTTATAGAACACTTTTGATTATTTTCAGGGGAGGTAGGGAAACTATTCCTTAAAATGGGGATCAACAGTTGGAAGACAAAACAGTAAATGCTGGAAACACTCAGTGGGTCAGGCAGCCTCCGCGGGGAGAGAAACGGAGTCAACGTTTCAGGTCAATGATCTTTCATCAGATTAACATGGAGTCTGGATGGAGCAGACTTGATCGGTCGAATTGCCTTTTCTGGCTTCAGTCTTTATGTTATTATTGCATTGAGAGTAAAGCTTCAAGGTACAGTCAGGTTTGGCACTTTTTCCCAAGTTCAAAGCCTAACCAGGAGTGCAACAGCGCTGGGGTAGGGGATTGGATCATGGCTTGAGGTTTGTTTTCATCATCAGCAGAGCAAATCCCAATCAAATTCTTAACCTGACTAATATTTGCCTCCAGAGAGTGACACATAACAGCTAAGGCAGAAAAAAAATCGACCTTTATTTTCAAACAAAGGTTGACTACTTTGCCTCCGTTCATGGTTGGCGTTCCCGGACTCTTCCGTGAGAGCCCGGCTGTGAACCCCATTTCATGCATCAATGGCTCTCTGTGCATGCAAACCTCGATTGGCTTGGGTAGAAAATGAGAAGATGGTTCGGTTTTCTTTACTCGGTTCCCCCTTCATGATCTGCCGGTCCTTGTTGAGTCCCAGGGCCCATTCTGTGCAGGAATTCTGCTGCTGGTACAGCCTACCTGATTCACCTCTTCATAACTTATGGACAGCCTGCTCAAAAACTGGGTGGGTGGCAAACTCCAGAAAGCCAATAGGTGAATGGGAGTACTCCATAGTTACCTAGTGTTTACAGCACAGAAACATTCGGCCCCACAGGTCCGTGCTAGTGTTAATACTCCACACGAGATTCCTCCCATCTTACTTCCATCTAACCCTATCAGCATATCCTTCTATTCCTTTCTCGCTCATGTACTTATCTAGCTTCCCCTTAAATGCATCTATGCTATTCACTTCAACTATTCCATGGGGTAGCCGCTACTGGAACATCAGCCAGTAGGTCGTGGGTTCAAGTCCCACTCCAGAGACTTGAGCACAAAAATCTAGGCTGACACTCCAGTGCAGTGCTGAGGGAGTGCTGCACTGTCGGAGGTGCAGTCTTTCAGATGAGACATTAAACCGAGGCCCCGTCTGCTCTCTCAGGTGGACGTAAAAGATCCCGCGGCACTATTTCGAAGAAGAGACGAAGGATCATCGACCTGAAACGTTAACTCTGTTTCTCTCTCTCCAGATGCTGCCTGGCCTGCTGAGTATTTCCAGCATTTTCTCTTTTTATTTCAGATTTCCAGCATCCGCAGTATTTTGCTTTTGAGTTATCCCCAGTGTCCTGGGCCAATATTTCTCCCTCAATCAACATAACAAAAAAACAGATTATCCGGTCATTATCACATTGCTGTTTGTGGGAGCTTGCTGTGCACAAATTGGCTGCTGCATTTCCCACATTACAACAGTGACTACACTTCAAAAAAAGCACTTCATTGGCTGTAAAGCGCTTTGGGACGTCCGGTGTTCTTGAAAGGCGCTATAGAAATGCAAGTCTTTCTTTCTTTGGGAGGAAAAGGAGTGAGGAATTGGGGCCTTGAGTTAGAATTGTACGGCAACTCGTGTGTTAATTTATACAGCCCACATGGTTAACTCTGCTGAGCTTCCTGCTGCAAAGAATGATCACTAATTGCCTTGAGGGGATTGCTGACAAGCTTCTACCAACGCAAGTTTTTTGAGTAGGAATAAAATAGACATTTTATTTGAAGATCTTCCTCAGAGTATTTCTATTCTACTTGATTATATTACTACGTGACATAAACAAGCATCGCTAGTCTTCAGTTTGAAGGACAGCTCCATCAAAATAATTATTTGTGCAATTTTTCTGCAGCAAGTGTTGCTAACATTTGTAATTTTCGCAGGGAGTCATAATGCAGGGCCCAAATGGCTCCTCCTGCTTTGCTCAAAGACTCCCACTTTTTGGATTTTCCTTTGAGAATTGTAAGAGTGTTGGCGATGCGATTGTAGTCACTTTTCACCATTTCCTTTGGCTTTCCCCAAATTGTGACACTTTGCCCAGTCGCAACAGAACGTTCCCAGGCCAGCTGACTCGAATAGTCCCGCCCTTCGTAGGAACATAAAAAAGCAGAGCAGGAAAAGGCGCTTCAAACCCACTCTTTCTACAGACCACATGTACAATCTAGCCCGTCAAAGACTCTGCCCAGAGCATTTCACCTCCTGAGGGGAAAATGTTGAATAAGTTGATTCCCCAAAGGCAATTAAGCAAAAATCCAGGACATCCATCCATTCTCACATCTCTACTAGTCAAGCCTGGCCTGCTGTCTCCAGAGACAACATACACCCAATCCCACGACAGCCCAGTTATTCGTGGAACTCGGGTTTTTACTCTAACTAAGGCCCTGTGTGCACCTATTATCAGAGTGATGGATAGAAAGGAAAAAGTACACAGACCCTAAGGGCTGGATTTTCATTGACCCGTGGAGGCGGGTTTAGAAACATAGAAAATAGGTGCAGGAGTAGACCATACGGTCCTTCGAGCCTGCACCGCCATTTAATGCGTTCATGGCTGAACATGCTACCTCAGTACCCCATTCCTGCTTTCTCGCCATACCCCTTGATCCCCCTAGTTGTGAGTATTATATCTAACTCCCTTTTGAATATATTTAGCGAACTGGCCTCAACAACCTTCTGTGGTAGAGAATTCCACAGATTCACCACTCTCTGGGTGAAGAAGTTCCTCCTCATCTCAGTCTTAAATGGCTTCCCCTTTATCCTTAGACTGTGACCCCTGGTTTTAGTTTTCCCTAACATTGGAAACATTCTGCCCGCATCTAATTTGTCTAAACCAGTCAGGATTTTAAACGTCTCTATAAGATCCCCCCTCATTCTTCTGAACTCCAGAGGATACAAGTTCAGTTGATCCAGTCTTTCTTGATATGTCAGTCTGGCCATCCCAGGAATCAATCTAGTGAACCTTCGTTGCACTCCCTCAATAGCAAGAATGTCCTTCCTCAAGTTAGGAGACCAAAACTGCACACAATACTCCAGGTGTGGCCTCACCAAGGCCCTGTACAACTGTAGCATCACCTCCCTACTCCTGTACTCAAATCCCCTTGCTATGAAGGCCATCATGCCATTTGCTTTCTTGACTGCCTGCTGCACTTGCCTTCCCACCTTCAGTGACTGATGTACCATGATGCCCAGGTCTCGTTGCACCTCCCCTTTCCCTAATCTGCCACCATTCAGGTAATAGTCTGCCTCCCTATTTTTACCACCAAAGTGGATAACCTCACATTTATCCACATTGTACTTCATCTGCCATACATTTGCCCATTCACCCAACCTGTCCAAGTCACTCTGTAGCCTCCTAGCATCCTCCTCATTGTTCACACTGCCTCCCAATTTAGTGTCATCCGTAAATTTGGAGATATTACAATTAATCCCTTCGTCCAAATCATTAATATATAATGTAAACAGCTGGGGCCCCAGCACCGAACCCTGCGGTACCCCGCTGGTCACTGCCTGCCATTCTGAAAAGTACCCATTTACTCCTACTCTTTGTTTCCTGTGTGCCAACCAGTTCTCAATCCACGTCAACACATTACCCCCAATCCCATGTGCTTTAACTTTGCACACCAATCTCTTGTGTGGGACCTTGTCGAAGGCCTTCTGAAAGTCCAAATACACCACATCTACTGGTTCCCCCCCTGTCCACCCTATTGGAAACATCCTCAAAAAATTCCAGAAGATTTGTCAAGCATGATTTCCCTTTCACAAATCCATGCTGACTTGGACCTATCATGTCGCCACTTTCCAAATGGTCTGTTATGACATCTTTAATAATTGATTCCATCATTTTACCCACCACCGATGTCAGGCTGACCGGTCTATAATTCCCTGCTTTCTCCCTCCCTCCTTTTTTAAAAAGAGGGGTTACATTAGCCACCCTCCACTCCTTCGGAACTGATCCAGAGTCTAAGGAATGTTGGAAAATGATCGTCAATGCATCCACTATTTCCAAGGCCACCTCCTTAAGTACTCTGGGATGCAGACCATCAGGCCCTGGGGATTTATCAGCCTTCAGTCCCATCAATTTCCCCAACACCTTTTCCCGACTGATAAGGATTTCCCTCAGCTCCTCCCTCTTACCAGATCCTTTGATCTCTTTTATTTCCGGAAGGTTGTTTGTGTCCTCCACAGTAAACACCGAACCAAAGTACTTGTTCAATTGATCTGCCATTTCTTTGTTCCCCATTATGACTTCCCCTGTTTCTGACTGCAGGGGACCTACGTTTGTTTTTACTAACCTCTTTCTTTTTACATATTTATAGAAGCTTTTGCAGTCCGTTTTAATGTTCTCCGCAAGCTTCCTTTCATATTTTATTTTCCCTGCCCTAATCAAACCCTTCGTCCTCCTCTGCTGAGTTTTAAAGTTCTCCCAGTCCCCGGGTTTGCTGCTACTTCTGGCCAATTTGTATGCCACTTCCTTGCTTTTAATACAATCCCTGATTTCCCTTGTTAGCCACTACAAGATTGCTGATTAGTCCTTCCTCATTACACAACACCCAGTCCAGGATGGCCTCCCCTCTAGTTGGTTCCTCAACATATTGGTTTAGGAAACCATCCCTTAAACACTCCAGGAAATCCTCCTCCACCGTATTGCTTCCAGTTTGAGTAGCCCAATCTATATGCATATTAAAGTCACCAATGATAACTGCTGCGCCTTTTTTGCATGCACCTCTGATTTCCTGTTTCATACCCTCCCCCACCTCACTACTACTGTTTGGAGGTCTGTATACAACCCCCACTAACGTTTTCTGCCCTTTGGTGTTCTGCAGCTCAACCCATATTGATTCCACATCCTCCAAGCTAATGTCCTTCCTAGCTATTGCATTAATCTCCTTTTTAACCAGCAATGCTACCCCACCACCTTTTCCTTTTATTCTATCCTTCCTGAATGTTGAATACCCCTGGATATTCAGTTCCCAGCCTTGATTGTTCTGGAGCCACGTCTCTGTAATCCCAATCACATCATATCCGTTAACATCAATTTGCACAGTCAATTCATCCACCTTATTACGGATACTCCTTGCATTAAGACACAGAGCCTTTAGGCTTGTTTTATTAACACCCTTTGTCCTTTTAGACTTATGATTTAGTATGGCCCTTTGTGTTTCTTGCCTTTGTTTACTCGGATTTCCCTTATTGTTTCTCACCCTTCTAACATTTGTTTCTGACTGCATATTACTTCCCCCTGTTTCGCTACATAGGTTCCCATTCCCCTGCCATATTAGTTTAAATCCTCCCGAACTGCCTTAGCAAATATTACCCCGAGGACATCGGTTCCAGTCCTGCCCAAGTGCAGACCGTCCCTTTTGTACAGGTCCCACTTCCCCCAGAACTGGTTCCAATGCCTCAGGTATTTGAATCCCTCCCTCCTGCACCACTGCTTAAGCCACGTATTTAATCTCGCTATCCTGTTCATGCTACTCTGATTAGCACGTGGCACTGGTAGCAACCCAGAGATTACTACCTTTGAGGTCCTACTTTTCAATTTAGCTCCTAGCTCCCTAAATTCTGCTTGTAGGACCTCTTCCCGCTTTTTACCTATATCGTTGGTACCTACATGCACCACGACAGCTGGCTCTTCACCCTCCCTTTCCAGAATGTTCTGCAGCCGCTCCGAGACATCCTTGACCCTTGCACCAGGGAGGCAACATACCATCCTGAAATCTCGGTTGCGGCCACAGAAACTCCTGTCTATTCCCCTTACAATTGAGTCCCCTATCACTATAGCTCTACCACTCTTTTTCCCGCCCTGCTGTGCAGCAGAGCCAGCCATGGTGCCATGAACCTGGCTGCTGGTGCCTTCCCCTGGTAGGTCATTTCCCCCAACAGTATCCAAAACGGTATATCTGTTTTGGAGGGAGACGACCGCAGGGGACTCCTGCACTACCTTCCTGATATTGCCCTGCCTCTTGGTCACCCATTTACTGTCTGACCTAGCCTTTACCCGCGGTGTGTTCAACTCACTAAATGAGTAATCCACAAAGTTCTCGGCATCGTGGATGCTCCAGAGTGAGTCCATCCTGCAGCTCCAGTGCCGCCATGCGGTCCGTCAGGAGCTGCAGCTGGACGCACTTCCTGCACACATAGTTTGGAGGCGTGTGGGGGGTTAAAATTGCGAAAACTGGTGGGCGGGCACAAGTCCTCCTCCATCCCGCCTCCACGCAATTTTCATTAAATCGTGTCTGCTGGTCCCGACTCCGTCCCGCCTTTAAGAGGCGGGATAGGCTGTTAAGGCCCTTAACAAGCACTAAATTGCCTCTAC
Organism: Squalus acanthias; assembly: GCA_030390025.1. Taxonomy (NCBI): domain Eukaryota; kingdom Metazoa; phylum Chordata; class Chondrichthyes; order Squaliformes; family Squalidae; genus Squalus; species Squalus acanthias. The sequence goes on along the minus strand of CM059443.1, from coordinate 59,744,652 downwards.
AATGCCATTTTGAAAGGCCTTTGTGATTTTAACCCTTGTTCTACGTGAAGCACGCCTGTTCTGCACCACGAATGTGAAACCTGGCGGGAGCACATTTCGAAAGCTGACTATCAGCTGCAGGTCCACTATTACAACGGAGTAGTAGCAATAGGAAAAATATCTGGGAGCAGACTTAGGGCTGCTGCTGCTCATTTTGCATCCAGGTCCTCTCACAGCAAAGGCCAGGCAGTCTCTGAAGACCTTCAATGCAGCAGTAATGATGACATCATCAGAGGCGACTTTCAGACTGAAAACACTAATTGGTTCATGGGTTCCCATATGCTGGAACTCAATTGCCCGATTAGGTGAAAATCGCATCAATCTCCCACATCCAATTGCAGTCGGGTGGATAACACGAAAAGTGGATGACACGACCCCAACCCGCCCCAGTATCAAAATCCAGCCCTTTGTGCCCAGCTTCAATCCCATTTTCAACTGACTTGCATTTCCGGTCACTGATTAAACATGGGTACAAAGAGCGCACCTGAAACTGACACTGTGGGCTGGGTTTTATCTGCCGAGACGAGTTAGGGGCAGGACTGCTGCCTTCCGGGTTCTAGTCCCGCCCCCCAGCGCTGTCTGACGAACAGACGCTATTTTCCCTTGATTGGCCTTGTTAAGCCCGCCCTGCGGGCTTGCCAGCCAATTAAGGGAAAGCCTGTGTCAGATGACGTCAGAGCATGGCGCCTCATCTGCCGGTCTTCTTAAAGGGACAGGCCCCATAATTTTTTGACAGATGAATTGTCAGTGTTTGACAGTATTGAGGTGCTAGATCCAGCGTTTGCAAAATGTATGGGTAGGACATAACAATTGACAACAGTAATAGTTGGTACAGCTGATAAATATGTGATCTGGAATGCGCTGCCTGAAAGGGCGGTGGAAGCAGATTCAATAGTAACTTTCAAAAAGGGAATCGGAGAAATACATGAAGGGGAAAGAAATTGCAGGGCTATGGGGAAAGAGCAGGGGAGTGGGTTAGGTTGATTTGGCTATGATAAATTGACCCTTAGTGTTAGGGGGGATTAAATATGTGGGGTTATGGGGATAGGATGGGATATGTTAGGGGGAATTAAACTAATTGGATGGCTGTTACAAAGAGCCGGCACAGGCACAATGGGCCGAATGGCCTCCTTACGTGCTGTATGATTCTACGAATAGGATTCTTTTACATTTACTTGAACAGGGATTTAGGATCTCGGTTTAACATCTCATCTAAAAGATGTCATGATGGGGGTGAAAACCCTTGCCAAGATTATTTGGTACCAATCAAGTTGCCATTCGCATTTGAATTGAAGATGAGCTGTAAGAGTCTGAAAAATGCTACTCGGGTCAGATAATATGTGCAATTATTTTTTGCATTACAGTGGCCCTATTATACTTTCTAGTTACTGAAAGCTGTTCTGTTACAGCAGCACCTCTGTTGGGAATAGCCAGTTCAAAATGTGCTCACACATATTTTATCAGTAATAAATCAAAACTGGGCACCAGACAAAATCCAAACAGAGTTATCAGCAGCTTTTCAAATATAAAGACCGAAAGAAAAAAAGAAAGACTTGCATTCATATAACGGCTTTCAGGACATCCCAAATCACTTTACAGCTATAATATATGTGGGTAGGACAAATGAAGCACAGAGACACAATGAGCAGCTAGTCCATGTGCTTGTTTACTAGGCCAGAGCAAACTGAGCATGCTCATACTAAACCATGTGACAAACCATGTGACAAACATTACTTTTCCCTTAAAAAAAATTGTACATATTCCCCTCTCAAATACAACAAAACTATGGTCCCACCTTTCCCAGCGTTACATGTACCACATAACAAAAACTCCCGGCTTTTCTTCTTTTAAATCAACTACAAATCCAGTTTAAAAACAGGTTTGCGGAGCCTTCCTGATCTCCTTACAAAAGGTTTTGGTGTTGAACCAATTTTCGGGCTGTTTTGCTCTGGTTCCGAACTCAAGGATGATCCTGTTTCTACCTCAGATTTGTTTGAACCTGGTACTTCAGTTTCTGAAGTCTGAACGCAGTCAAACTCATGTATGTGTTCATGATCAAGTGGTTCAAGATCATGTCTTGGTTCATCTCTAGCAGAGATCATTTGATCTACATGAACACTTCGGATGTTGTCACCAATTTCAACCAAATATCTCTTGGTTCCACCAACCTCTACCACGGTTCCTATATCCCACTTGTGTGGACTCGACTTGCCAGGGGGACTGAGAACACGAACACACTCGTTTTGTCTGAAACTGCGTTCTTTCTGATTGCTGTCATAATAACGTTTCTGACTCAACTGTTTCTGTTCAACTCTTGAGGCCAAATTTGGTTCAAGACTCAATCGTGTTCTCAATCTCCTCTTCATCAAGAGTTCTGCTGGGGTATGTCCAGTTGTAGTGTGCGGAGTAGTTCTGTACTTCAGCAAGAAATTTGCCAAACGTTGCTTCATGCTGAGTCCCGAACAACCCTGCTACACTTGCTTTCTGAGAGCTTCTTTTACTATTCTGACTGACCTTTTGGCTGCTCCGTTTGAAGCTGGATGATATGGTGGAACGAGAGTGTGTTTGATACCATTCCATTTCATGAACTCTTGGAATAGAGCAGAACGGAACTGAGGGCCATTGTCAGAAACAAGCACTTCGGGTAAGCCATGACATGCGAAGATAGACCTCAACTCATCTATGGTGCATTCAGTTGTAGTATTTGAACCCATGTGTTTCACTTCAATCCACTTTGAGTGACTATCTACAAGTACCAGAAACACCTGCCGTCACATAGTTTTTATGTTAAACTTAGAACACCTACGGAGGAGAGACACGAGTCTGTGTTACAGCCAGCTGAGGTGACTTAAGAATTGCATAGATCACCCTGGTTGAGGTGTTCTAATTTACACTTCGTAAAGAGACACAAACAGAAGGCCTTGGTAGAGATGACATCAAGTGAAATGCACCTGCTGTTACACTGTTTTTTATGGTGAGCTTGGGACACCTGGGGTACAGACATAATTCTGCATTGCTACCAGCTGAACTGACTGTAAGAATTGCAGGGGTCAGCAGAAAAATAACTAGAGATAATTAGCTTACATCAGCAGAAAACTTCAAAGGAAATACCACTGAAAAAGGATATAAATATTGAATTTTCAAATGGGATGATAGTCTCGCTGTAAAGAGGCAAAGCGATTCTCGGCTTCAGAGGCAGGCTCTGTAAGTCTACACCTCTTTGTATCTTGGGGATCAACGGTACTGTATTTGATTTTGGTAGATATCCTGGAATAAGACTAAGAACTGTAAAACTGTAGTGAAATTAAGATCTGATAAGAATTGTAAGCTTGCTCTTTTTTGGAACTGTTAATGTTGCGATTGAAACACCTACTGTAATTACATGTTGGTTCTTTAATAAATCTATATATTTTTAGAATTGTCTCACATAATACTTCTGTATCAAACTCGCAAACTCAATCTCTGTACACTCTTTGGTGAGGAGTTGCAGAATTCTGGGGGAGTTTTCCGGACCCTCATAATATCCGGAAGGTTACAGTCTAGCTAAACTTATTGAAAGTGCTATCTGGAGGACGGTAACATCTTCAGGTTGTTCCTTTCCTTCAGGGAGAGATAGTCTGGACCCAATTAAGCGTCTTTAAGATTCGGCTACCTCAAACTTTAGTTGAAAGTGAACATCTGGGGAATACGCCTGATCTAGGGTAGCCCTAAAGGGGCTAGGACTAGTAATTATCCCTTCAGTGTGTGTTGATGGTGAGATACTGTTGACTCTCTTTGTCAACATTCAGCTGAGCGTAAGCGTGCGACAGGTCAAGCTTGGAGAAAACCTTTGACCCAGAGAGTGCTGCATACAAATCATGTGATATAGGTAACGGGTACTGCTCATCGTCAACTGCTTGGTTGATAGTAATTTTGTAGTCACCGGACAAGCGTACAGTTTTGTCGGCTTTGGACACTACCACAATCAGGGTAGCCCATTCAGTTTTGTCAGTTTTTACTAGCACTCCATTCTCTCTCAGCTTCACTAGCTCATCCTCCACCTGACTTTTCAGCGCATAGGGGGCCGGCCTTGCCTTACAATAGACAGGCTTCACGTTGGACTTGATGCGGATATGTGCATCATACTCAGTGATGCCCTCATAATTGTCTGTGAACATGCTTTAATACTTATTCAGCATTGTGTCGAGTCGCTTCTTTGAAGCGTTTACACTGAAGATGTTTTTTCCAGTCTAGTTTTAACTTTCTCAACCAGTCTTTGCCCATGAGAGTTGGCCTGTTGTTGTAGCTCGCTACAATAATAGGCAGCTTTACTGACAGGCCATTGTGTTGAACTGTACATTCCATTTGTCCACATGTCTCTAGGATTTCTCCGGAGTAGGTTTTTAACTCTACGGTACTCTTTGTAAGTGGTATTTGATTAAACTTACTCTCTTATTCATGATAGAGCAGTCCGCTGCCGTGTCGATATACATATCAATATATTGCTCGTTGACCAAAAGTTTTGTATGGAAGTCTTTCTCACGACTGCTGGTGTTGCCGCTAGTGGCATAGATACTGTAGATGCCTAGTTCTTCAACATCAGGTGTGTTCACTTCAATATTGTGAACTCCACCCTTTTGTTGTCACTGCTTTGCATTGCCACTAGAATGGTTCTTACTTCCTGCTTTCGATCTAGCTCTGCAAGCTGTTGAAATATGGCCTTGCTTCTGGCAGTGAAAACACTTCGCATTTCTGTATTGGCAGGACTGTGGTGAGTGATTTCCATTGCAGCGATAACAATTCACTGAACTGCTCTCACCAACATGCTTTTGACTCGGTCTCACAGCTTTAGGTTTGGCGGTGGCTTTGTGACTCTAGACCTCAGCTGCACTAGGCACTTGAGTTGGACGGAGCTCCCTGGCATTCTTAGATGCCAGCTCCATAGATAGGGCAATTTTACATGCTATGTCAAACGTTAGGTTCGGAGTGTTCATTAACTTGAACTGTGTGCGCTCATCCACCAGTCCACACACAAACTTATCTCGCAACGCACGATCCAAAAATGTGCCGAAGTTACAACGCAAAGACAGGTTTTTAAGAGCTACAATGTACTCACTGATGGTTTCACTTTGTTTTTGGTTTCTGGTACCAAACTTATAGCTCTCTGCTATTTCTAATGGCTTTGGGTCGAAATGGTCCCAAGTTTCTCGTCAATGTCTTCAAACGACACATCCTTCCCTTTCCCTGGCGCGAGTAGGTTTGGCAATGTTCCGTAGACATCAGGCCCGATCTCCGTTAGAAAAATTGCTTTTTTTACGTTCACGAATGACTTTATTTTGAGCTTGAACATTCTCATGTGCACCTTCGGTCTCAATAATGTTATTGGCCCTGAAAACATCTCCATTCGCTCAATGTAAGAACTGAACGGTTCGCGAGTTCGGTCATACAGGCCGAGGCTTCCGATGAATCCCGTAGGCGCAGCCATGATTGTCCCAATCCCGTTGAACAGTGACTCAGCACGCTACCTGTGTACATGTGAGAATCAGCGCCGCTGTTGCTGTGTTTACAGACACGCGAAGGCGAAGCACAGACGATTCTGCTTCAGCATTAACAGTAAAACATCACAAAAATTCAGTTTAGGTGTCACAAATTCACCTTCAACATTTCCACTCGAAGGTTGAACACTGTGTCCTTCCATGATCCCTAAAAATGGCTTTGGGATCCCATCCTCGTCGCCAAAAATGTAATATATGTGGGTAGAACAAATGAAGGACAGAGACAGGATGAACTGTTAACCAGAGCGAACTGAGCATGCTCATACTGAACCATGTGACAAACAATGTGCTAATACATTGATCATGACCTCTAATACATTACAACAGCTTATAAAGTACTTTTGAAGTGTAGTCACTGTTGTAATGTGGGAAATGCAGCAGCCAATTTACGCACAGCAAGCTCCCACAAACAGCAATGTGATAATGACCAGATTATCTGTTTTAGGTGTTGGTTGAGGGACAAATATTGGCCAGGACACCAGGAGAACTCACCCGTTTTTCTTTGAATAGTGCCTTGGGGGTCTTTTACGTCCCCCCCGAGAGGGTAGACGAGGCCTCGGTTTAACGTCTCATCTGAAAAACTGCATCTCCGACAATGCAGCACTCCCTCAGTACTGCACTGGAGTGTCAGCCTGGATTATGTGCACAAGTCTCTGGAGCAGGGCTTGAACCCACAACCTATTGACTTAGAGTCAAGAGTGCTACCAGTGAGCCAAGACTGATGCTTAAGAAGGGCTCTCCTAGATTTCTCGGCACCATTGAAAGAGGCCAATTTCCTTCATGACCACTAAGCCACGACTGATGCCTGGGACTATGATCGTACTCATCAAAGATTTACCACAGAATTTGAGTTCCATCAAAAGGCAACTAGCTTTTGAACATAGTTAAAATGAAGAGTTTAAACAGCACACAATTAATGCCAGGGGCAGGGGAAGCTACTATGGATATGGATGAGCATCTAAATAACTTCAGCATCTAAATTTCAGTATAAAGAGTCCAAAATTCAGACCGTCCATATTTAAATGCCAAAAATTAAAGTCAGATCCTAACCAGAGCAAGGTACAAGTCTTACCCAATGCCCCTTCCTCCCCAATGCTTCGACTGTAACGGGCACTGGCAAATGCCCACCTGCCCTTGCTACAAGAATCAGGCTTCAATGTTGAAACAACCACAACAAAATGCCACTGACCTTCGTAGCTGCTGTCCTGACTTGCCGAGATATCATTCATGCATTCAATGATGGACTTTCCTTCTGTGCACAAGTGGGTATTCTTCAAAATAGGCCTGAAATTCTGTGCATTTGACTTGGTGTCATCTGTGGCTCAGTTGGTAGCACTCCTTGCCTCCTGACTCAGAAAGTTGTGGGTTCAAGTCTCACTTGAAGCATGCAAGAGTGCTGCACTGTCGGAGGTGCTGTCTTTCAGATGTGACGTTAAACCGAGACCCTGTCTGCTCTCTCAGGTGGATGTAAAAGATCCCATGGCACTATTTCAAAGAAGAGCAGGGGAGTTCTGTCCTGGGGCCAATATTTATCCCTCAACCAACATAACAAAAACAGATGATCCAGTCATTATCACATTGCTGTTTGTGGGAGCTTGCTGTGTGCAAATTGGCTGCCGCGTTTCCCACATTACAACAGTGACTGCACTTCAAAAAGCACTTAATTGGCTGTAAAGCGCTTTGAGACGTCCGGTGGTCGTGAAAGGCGCGATATAAATGCAAGTCTTTCTTTTAGCTCATTTTTCACGAAATGGCACGCTAACTCTATGCAAAGAGGCTGCTTCCAGCACGAGGCAGGAGATTACTTTGTGAAGAGTGATTTTATCTGCAAAAACTTTTGGTGGGCCTTTTGGTTAAATAGGACAGCAAAGCACTGAAGGTCAGGTTTCACCGTAGAGTCTTTGGATGGATAATTTTGCTCGAGACATTTGGGAGTTACTTTCCAAGTAGGGGAGTCAAGCCAGACACAGCAACTACCAGCAAATTGCATGCAGCACGCTTCCTGTAAGCATTACACTTACTTCCTGTCACACTTTGGCATATCCTCTGACTCATGAGCATCGCCACAGAAGATCTGCGAGTATCTCACGCACCAACTTATGCTAAGCAGAGAGAGGGCGCCTGATTTAACCACGACACTTCCGCAATGCAATGGTGTACTTTGGGGAGCAACGCATCATTGCATCACACATTAGAGAACTGACATGAATCTTGTCATTCATGTGGAAATGACTTATGAAGTAATACTGGGCGGCCTGCTGGTGGCGCTGTCCAGGGAGAGTATAAATACTCGGGCACGGGCCCAGCTTGTGCGGGACATTCTTAACAGGAACTAGTGAAGGACACAACTAGACCTCCATGTTGTAAAACAGTTGATTAAAGCTTTGTTTAACGCTTAGACCAAGTGCCGAGTAGTTATCTTACATCAAGAACCACTTAAGGAAGCCTTCAAACTACAGAAATAACAGGAGCGTGCGTGGCCCCTGCACTGAAAATATCCCTGGATTCATTTCAAAGCTCATTTCATCGCATCTCATCCAATAAAAAAATTCCAGCACTTTCTTTATGACAGAATAAACATCCCTAATGAAAAGATTACAAGGTGAAAACAATTAATCAGCTCATTCAAGATAATTATGATCCTTTAAAGCAACTGGATTGGTTTCCAATTTGATACAGCGTCTGTAGTAAATTATTAGGTTTTTTCCTTCCATTCCAATTTATCTACTTTTTCCCAGGTTGCATATTTCTTATGGCAAGGTGACAGTGTGAAGTGTCCCTTGGGCCTGTTCTGTTAGCTTTCTCTCCATTCTTTGTGGTGCTATCAGTGTGACAGGGCACTGCACAGTTTGATGCCAAGTGCTTGGACATTTTATTGATCGCGACTGCCTGCGAGACTGAATCTCAGCGACGTATTAAATGCAGTTTGGACTTTCAGCCGCCACAGATCCTTTTCCAATCAGCCTGGGTCACATTTTTGCATCTAAGATAGAGGGACGAGAGAGCAATGAACCAAACTGAGGAAAGCATCCAGACTGGGTCAATCCTGATAATGTAGGAAAGATCTGATTGCCTTTTTTTCCCCCCCTCAGTTCGAAACATTTGAACGCGGCTGGCAAGAATAACTCTCCGTTGGAAAATATATGGTGCCATTTGTGTCTAGACTACATGTCTACAGTATATATTGGCCAATCCACATGTCTCATGTGGGCTATGTACTGCACAGTGTGCTGCCTTGTCGTGTCGGTGTTTCAGGTTGGTAGCTGGTAGGAAATTAAATAGAGGGTTTATTTTTTTACTTTGAAACATGTTTTTCTCTCTCTTATCTCTCTTATCTCTCGTCATTTCTCTTATTGGACCTGGCACTGTTAATTCCACTGGAGGTACACTACACCATAAAAGAAAGAAAGACTTACATTTCTATAGCGCCTTTCTCGACTACCGGACGTTTCAAAGTGCTTTACAGCCAATGAAGTACTTTTTTGGAGCGGAGTCACTGTTGTAATGTGGGAAACGCGGCAGCCAATTTGCGCACAGCAAGCTCCCACAAACTGCAATGCGATAATGACCAGATAATCTGTTTCTGTTATGTTGATTGAGAGATAAATATTGGCCCCAGAACACCGGGGATAACTCCCCCTGCTCTTCTTCGAAATAGTGGCCGTGGGATCTTTTACATCCACCTGCGAGAGCAGACGGGGCCTCGGTTTAACGTCTCATCCGAAAGGCGGGGCCTGCGACAGAGCAGCACTCCACTGGGAGTGTCAGCCTAGCTTTATGTGCTCAAACCTCTGGAGTGGGACTTGAACCCATAACCTTCTGGCTCAGAGGCGTGAGAGAGTGCTACCCAAGGAGTATCATTGTCAGTCTCCAGTCAGTGTGACCGGCGGAGTATGACAGGAGTCTGAACCTGTCCAATGAAGTCGTTTCCAACCGTATTCAGTTCTGGTGGAGAAGAAGGGAGTGTGTCACTGACGGAGGCCTCGGAGCCAGCTTCTCGTACTCGCAGGAGTTGTGCACAGCTTGAGAGCAACGTAAACTTGGCATGGAAAATGCATAAAAAAACTGAAGTGACAAGATACATAAAAACATGCCAGCATTCTCTTTCATATTTGGAAATTCCCTCTGGGCGTCAATGGAAATGATTCTTCCCCACATCGAGTGCCCTATCTCAGCAGTGCTACCATGTGGAGTTCCTCTGCTGTGGTTGGATTCTTCTCCAAGAGTAAGAAGCTGTGCTCTTTGACTCTGTTCTCTAAGTTTGCTATACATCAAGCTTTCCAGCATTATTTCAGGCAACTGTTTGCATTGTACCGCAACGCTGTATCTTTTTCATGCTGTATTTTTCATTCGAACGTACGAGCAATGACAGACAGGTAAAGAACCCTCTGGTCCATCCAGCCTGTCCCACACAATCGCGATACCTTGTGTGTCACAATATATATACAATCCACCCCTAGCCAAAACCGTGTGATCTCCTGGGAGAGGCCAGAAAAAAACAGATTTTTTTAAAAAACAGGTCAATTTGGGGAAAAAAAAATCTGGGAAATTCCTCTCCCACCAATCTAGGCGATCGAAGCTAGTCCAGGAGATCACTCTGGCCCTGAATCCCCTGCAGTACCTACCTTCTGTAAGAATTGATCTCCGCCCCAGCCAGAAACAGGTCCAGCTCTCGCTTGAAGGAGTTCAGTGAGTCGGCGTCCACCGCACGAGAAGGCAGCCTGTTCCAGAGGTCCTCTATTCTCTGGGAGAAGAACCACCTCCTGACCTCTAACCTAGATCTAGCCTTGAACAAGCTGTGAAGCGCTTTCCTGAGGTTGTGAGAGGTGCGATATAAATACAAGTCTTTTTTAGTCTCTGTGAAGCACTTTGCTATGTTAGAGGCACCATACAAGTGGAAGAAGTTGTTATTAAAGCAATACACAGGGGAATAAGCTTTGCAATGCAATAAAAGGATTATTTCCACACTTGTCTCATTTTTTACATTGAGAAGTCTTGGTGAAGCACAAAGAGCCATAGTGCAGGATGGTACCAGGTTGTCCAGTAATTAAAAATATGTAGCAAATTATAAGGTGGTGATTAGGTGACACAATGATTTGGTTCTAAAATCCTACGAAGAAATGTGGTGGAGTAGGAGACAGTGTGATGATTTTTTAGCTCAAAGGAACAAGGACGCAGGGAGGAAGAACACGAGGGATGTCATAGGGGTAAAAATTGGGTAGCGCCCCCTTTGGGGCGATACCTTCACCGGGGCTTCACGGGGGCCGGGGACAGCAACAAAACAGCAACAGATGCTGGCAGGCGGCCAGCAACAAAAATGGCCGCCTGCCACTTCCCCTTTAACGAGCGCCGCCCCGGCCGCAGGTAGGCCCCCCTGACCCCGGTGGACATAGCGTCCGGCGGTAAGTCGGGAGGGCGCCACCCAATATTACGGCCGGGGCGCGAGCAGGGCGCTGCGCATGGCGATGACGCCATCGCCGGCGGCGCAGCACCGACTGCGCGGCGCTAACGGTTAGCGCCGCCGCTAACCTCCCGCTGAATTTCGCAGGAGGTGTTAGCGGCGCCACACCCAGGCGCTATTTGCTTTGCGCCCCATTAGCGCCCTCTTAGGGCACTAACAGGAGGCGCCAATCAACCGAATTTAGTCCCCATAGAGTCATAACGGCACAGAAGGAACGAGAGAGGAGAGTTCAGAGCAGCACTGATCATAGTGGAATCAGGTAAATAGCATCATTGACAAGATAACGACATTCATTTAAGACCATCATCAAATGAAGGGTTTCAATAGAGTAGATAAGGAGAAAGTGTTTCCACTGATGGGAGCGGGGTGGGGGCGTTAACCAGAGGACACAGATTTAAGATAATTGGTAAAAGAATCAGAGGGGAGATGAGGAGAATTTTTTTTAACGCTGCGAGTTATTGTGATCTGGAACGCGCTGCCTGAAAGGGCGGTGGAAGCAGATTCAATAGTAACTTTCAAAAGGGAATTGGAGAAATACTTGAAAAGGAAAAATATTGCAGGGATATAAAAGAAAGACTTGCATTTCTATAGCGCCTTTCACGACCACCGGACGTCCCAAAGCGCTTGACAGCCAACAAAGTACTTTTTGACGTGGAGTCACTGTTGTAATGTATGGGGAAAGAGCAGGGGAGCGGGACTAATTGGATCGCTCTTTCAAAGAGCCGGCACCACAGCGATGGGCCGAGTGGCCTCCTTCTGTGCTGTATGCTTCGATGAAATCCGATCATGAGTATAATTTACTGAAAAGACTATTGTACCACTGAATTTGGAATACCACAGGCTGTCATAAGGTTGTTAAAAGATTGGGTACATTTGCCTCTGGCACTTTGAAAGAATAATAGAAAATCAGTTAACAACACATAATAGGCATGTTCTGGGAATTAGGGCCAGAAATCAATAGATGTGAAATTTCTGATTATTAAGATTCATTTTCAAATTGAGCATTTCACTCAAAATGCTCAGTTCAAATTCTTCTTCAAAATGAAATGAATATAGCTCGGAGGGATTAATTTTTCATCAATTTGGATTGATCACAAGGTCTGCAGAGCTGATTAACCTGTGTGGAACGCAGAGCTGAAAGTGCATTTGTTAAACAGTCTGGTTACATAAGGAATGGAATGAGAGAACTTCATAATTTAAAAAAAAATTGAACTTTATTTTTATTCGGGTTTATATTTTTCACCAAATTGTAGGTTCTTCCGGTTAAAGCAACAATGGGACTATGTTGTACATTGGCATACCAAGATGCTAAAATAGTTATGAGTGACCAGAACTGCTACACAGGGTAGTGAGTGACAATGGGAATGATACAGCACACTTTAAGTAGAACTTTGCTTTACTCTGCACTTCTGTGAAAGATTCTTATCGCCCGCTAACAAGTACAGTAATGTGGACCAGCCACATAAATACTGTGGCAACAAGAGCAGGTCAGAGGCTAGGTATTTTGCGGCGAGTGTCTCACCTCCTGACTCCCCAAAGCCTTTCCACCATCTGCAAGGCACAGTAAGGAGTGTGATGGAATACTCTCCACTTACCTAGATGAGTGCAGCTCCAACAACACTCAAGAAGCTCGACACCATCCAGGACAAAGCAGCCCGCTTGATTGGCACCCCATCCACCACCTTAAACATTCACTCTCTCCACCACCGGCGTACCGTGGCTGCAGTGTGTACCATCTACAAGTTGCACTGCAGCAACTCACCAAGGCTTCTTCGGCAGCACCTCCCAAACCCGCGACCTCTTCCACCTAGAAGGACAAGGGCAGCAGGCGCATGGGAACACCACCACCTCCAAGTTCCCCTCAAGTCACACACCATCCTGACTCGGAAATATATCGGCCGTTCCTTCATCGTCACTGGGTCAAAATCCTGGAACCCCCTCCCTAACAGCACTGTGGGAGTACCTTCACCACATGGACTGCAGCGGTTCAAGAAGGCGGCTCACCACCACCTTCTCAAGGGCGATTAGGGATGGGCAATAAATGCTGGCCTCGCCAGCGCGCCCACATCCCATAAACGAATAAAAAAAACATTTTAATTGTTGCTGTTACAGTACTGGACTAGTAACACAAAGGTTGTGAGTTTAAATTCCACCACGGCAACTTGTGGAATTGAATACAATACATCTGATATTTGTGCGCTGACACTGGGGAAATGACCATGAAACCTGCAGGATTGTTGTAAACGTCCATCTGGTTCTCTAATGTCCTTCAAGGAAGGAAGTTTGCCACCACTACCCTAGGCGTGATTCCAGTCCTACACTACATGAAAGAAAGACTTGCATTTCTATAGCGCCTTTCACAACCACCAGATGTCTCAAAGCACTTTACAGCCAATGAAGTACTATTTGAATTGGAGTCACTGTTGTAATGTAGGAAACGCGGCAGCCAATTTGCTCACAGCAAGCTCCCACAAACAGCAATGAGATAATGAGCAGATAATCTGTTTTTGTTATGTTGGTTGAGGGATAAATATTGGCCAGGACACCAGGGAGAACTCCCCTACTCTTCTTCAAAATAGTGCTGTGGGGGATCTTTTACGTCCACCTGAGAGGGCAGAAGGGACTCGTTCTAACGTCTCATCCAAAAGACGGCACCTCTGACAGTGCAGCACTCCCTCAGCACTGCAGGGGTGTGTCAGCCTAGATTTTTGCACTCAAGTTCCTGGAGTGGGACTTGAACCCACAACCGTCTGACTCAGAGGCAAGTGTGCTACCCACTGAGCCACAGCTGACACTTATGGTTGAAGCTTATTATAAAAAGGATATCGTCATATTATAAAAAGGATATAGCGAGGGTGCAAAAAAGATTTACAAGGATGATACCAGAAATGTCAGGTTATACCTATCAGGAAAGGATGAAGAGGCTGAGGGGTCTATAACATTATGAAATGTTTTGGTAGAGTAGACACAGAGAGAGTGTTTCCACTTGTGGGGAAGAGCAAAACTAGAGGCCATCAATATAAGATAGTCACCAAGAAATCCAATAAGGAATTCAGAAGAAACTTCTTTACCCAGAGAGTGGTGAGAATGTGGAACTCGCTACCACAGGGAGTGGTTGAAGCGAATAGTATAGATGCATTTAAGGGGAGGCTAGACAAGCATATGAGGGAGAAGGGAATAGAGGGTTATGCTGATAGAGTTAGATGAGGAAAGACAGGAGGAGGCTCGAGTAGAGCATAAATGCCAGCATTGACTGGTTGGGCTGAATGGCCTGTTTATGTGACGTATATCGTATGTAATCTTAATGTCTGTTGAAGTACCTTAACAAAACCACCCAGTGGTAAACAGTGCTACCAAGTTTGGTAATAAGAAGAAAATTGGATGGACCTTTTGGCCACAATGCTGGAAATCAGGACAGGATTAAAGTAATGCCCAACGTGTAATCTACTGAAGCAAGCAGTCTTCATTTTGAATCTATACCTTGTGTTCTATAACCCAAATTGCACTGTGCTTCCCTGTTGCTGAATGAATTGTGTGCCATCACAAATTGAATGACAACAGAGGGAGCTTGGCTGAAAATCAGCTTAAGGCATCTTCAATGTAACACCAATTGAGAGAGATTGACAACATCAATTTGACGCTAGACTCTTACCTATTTATTCAGGATTTTACATATTTAAGCGCAATACTTTGCGTTTCAAAGAGTCCGACGACTTTTCAGAATTTTAATACGACATGATTCTTGGTGAACATTTATGACTGATACCTGTGCATATTGTGAAACCTCGTTCTTATTTCACTGGAATAACATTCAGTTTTAGGGAAACGCCTCACCAACTTGTGTGGTCCCTGAAGTATTGGCTGCAAGCAACAATATCTGAGAACTGATTTCTTTGCAGAGGAGCAATGTAAGTTCCTGTGCATGGAACCACAGAATTAAACTGTAAGGAAGATAAGAACATAAGAAATGGGAGCAGGAGGAGGCCATTTGGCCCTTCGAGCCTGCTCCACCATTCAGCCAGATCATGGCTGATCTTCTACCTCATCACTCCCTATCCCTTGGTTCCCGCAGAATCCAAAAATCTATCGCTCTCTGTCTTGAATATACTCAATGACTGAACATCCACAGCCCTCTGGGGTAGAGAATTCCAAAGATTCACAACCCTTTGAATGAAGAAATTTCTCCTCATCTCAGTCCTAAATGGCCGACCCCTTATTCTGAGACTGTGACCCCTGGTTCTAGACTCCCCAGCCAGGGGAAACATCCTCCCTGCATCTACCCTGTCAAGCCCCTTAAGAATGTTATACGTTTCAATGAGATCACCTCTCATTCTTCTAAACTCTAGAGAATATAGGCCTAGTCTACTCAATCTCTCCTCATAGGACATACGCCCCAACCAGTGCATGGTTGCTATATCTATATCTGATGCTGTAGTTCCATTTTCTTATGATGCACTGTACAGTTTCCCTCCACCTTCCTGCTGCCAGGATTTCTCTCTCTCGAGATCCCATGCCACCCCAAACTTAACTGCTGGTGTCTCTCCCAGTCGCTTGCTCCTCAGTAACGGGGGTAGGGTGAGATGGGGGAGAAGAGGACTGGAGGTTATCCCGCAGATTCAGGGGTAACACTTTTACACCTTTTATTCCTTCCTTTCCAACCTGGTAAAAAAGACAGGTTGGCTCGTAAAACAAGGACTAGTCCCCAAAGCATTAACTTCATGCCTGGTCTTCATTAACACGGGTCAGTGGCAGCTTCATGATATCTGAGAATAAAACTCCCCCTCTTCAGGGCACCACACTTTGGGCAGGATGTGAAGGTTTTGGAGAGGGTACAGAAGAGATTTACTAGAATGGTTCCAGGGATGAGGGAATACAGTTACGTGGATAGACTGGAGAAGCTGGGGTTGTCCTCCTTGGAGCAGAGAAGGCTAAGAGGAGATTTGATAGAGGTGTTTAAAATCATGAAGGGTTGAGGTAGAGTAAATAAAGAGAAACTTTCCAATGGCTGAAGGGTCAATAATGAGAGGGCATAGATTTAAGGCGATTGGCAAAAGAACCAGAGGTGACATGAGGAAAATCTTTCTTTTGCAACGAGTGGTTACGATTTGGAATGCATTGTCTGATAGGGTGGTGGATACAGATTCAATAGTAGTCTTCAAAAGGGAATTGGATAAATACTTGAAGGAGAAAAAAAATGCAGGGATGTGGGGAAAGAGCGGGGGAGTGGGACTAACTGGATTGCTCTTCGAAAGAGCCGGCGCAGACTCGCTGGGCCGAATGGCCTCCTTCTGTGCTGTGCTATTCTATGATTCTATGATACTTCTTCTGAAGGCAGTGGTGGGACATATTTCTGTGGATTCCTGTCACCCTCAGTATCTCTTCCAAGTGAACACTCTATGAGGCTCAGTAGTCAATGGTGGCAGTAATTGAACAAAGGAGGGGTGTCATCGCAGTGCTGAAGCTAGTCTCAGCCATACTCTGTAGGCAAACACTTTCCAACAAGTGTCACTCGCCTCTGAGTCAGAAGGTTGGGGGGTTCAAGTCCCACTCCAGGGACTTGAGCACGTAAAGCTGGGCTGACACTCCAGTGCAGTGCTGAGGGAGTGCTGCACTGTCAGAGGTGCCGTCCTTTGGATGAGACATCAAACCGAGGCCCCGTCTGCTCTCTCAGGTGGACGTAAAAGATTCAATGGCACTATTTCGAAGAAGAGCAGGGGAGTTCTTCCCGGTGTCCTGGGGCCAATATTTATCCCTCAACCAACATAAAGAAAAAACAGCTTATCTGGTCATTGTCACATTGCTGTTTGTGGGAGCTTGCTGTGCGCAAATTGGCTGCCGCGTTTCCTACATTACAACAGTGACTCCACTTCAAAAGTTCTTCATTGGCTGTAAAGCGCTTTGCGACGTCCGGTGGTCGTGAAAGACACTATATAAATGCAAGTCTTTCTTTCTTTTTCTTTAGCGATCAGGAACCCTGTCAGGTTTCTTTTCCTCCCCTCTTCAGCGCAGTAGCGTAGAGGTCAGTTGGAGTACCCTGATTGGGTCCTGAGGTCAGTTAACTCAGCAGAGACCGGGGATTGGAGCTGGACCTTCCCTCGTCTGCACGGCTCAGTTTCACACCAGGCAGTGCACTTCACAACTGAGCCATCAGAGCAGATCTCTTTGTGTCATTTTAATTCTTAATACAAGCAATGAGAAAACAATCTTACATTAAAAACTTCGCCCGTGGCATTTTTAACATGTGGTGCTAAACGTGATTGTGGTTTAATTCCCTTTGTGCATTATTTGTTATGCTGCATCAAGGAGACACCCTGGGAAGTTCCTCTCCCACCCCCTAATCCAATTAAGCAAACTCCAGGAGACTATGATCGCTCAGGAATCTCACTATTCCCAGTTGCCTCACAATAACTTGAAACATTCCAGCCATGCGGCACCCTGTTTACCCTGCCTGGCTGCAGCTTCGCTTCTACTGCCCAAAGAAGAAAGAACTGGCATTTATACAGCGTCTTTCATGAACTCAGGATGTTCCCAAAGCGCTTTCCAGCCAATGAAGTATTTTTGAAGTGTAGTCACTGTTAGGAACATAGGAACAGGAGTGGGCCATTTAGCCCCTCGAGCCTGTTCCGCCATTCAATGTGATCATGGCTGATCTGTGACCCTAACTCCATAAACCCGCCTTTGCCCCATATCCCTTAATAACTTTGGTTAACAAAAATCTATCAATCTCCGATTTAAAATTAACAATTGATCTCGCATCAGTTGCCGTTTGCAGAAGAGAGTTCCAAACTTCTACCACCCTTTGTGTGTAGAAGTGTTTCCTAATTTCACTCCTGAAAGGCATGGCTCTAATTTTTAGACTATGCCCCCTAGTCCTAGACTCCCCAACCAGCGGAAATAGTTTCTCTCTATCTACCCTATCTGTTCCCCTTAATATCTTGAAAACTTCGATCAAATCACTCCTTAACCTTCTAAATTCTAGGGAATACAACCCTAGTTTGTGTAATCTCTCCTCATAACTTAACCCTTGGAGTCCGGGTATCACTCTGGTAAACCTATGCTGCACTCCCTCCAAGATCAATATATCCTTCCGAAGGTGTGGTTCCCAGAACTGCTGACAGTACTCCAGGTGTGGTCTAACCAGGGTTTTGTATAGCTGCAGCATAACTTCTACCCCCTTGTATTCTAGTCTCTAGATATAAAGGCCAGCATTCCATTAGCCTTTTTGATTATTTTCTGTACCTGTTCCTGATATTTTAATGATCTATGTACCTGGACTCCCCAAGTCTCTTTGGACATCCACTGTTTTTAGCTTTTCACCATTTAGAAAGTACCCTGTTCTATCCTTTTTAGGTCCAAAGTGGATGACCTCATATTTGCCTACATTGAAATCCATTTGCCACAGTTTTGCCCATTCACTTAATCTATCAATATCCCTTTGTAATTTTATGCTTTCATCTACACTGCCTACAATGTCGCCTATCTTTGTGTCATCGGCAAATTTGGATATATGACTTTCTATCCCATCATCTAAGTTGTTAATAAATATGGTGAATAGTTGAGGCCCAACACAGATCCCTGCGGGACACCACTAGTCACATCCTGCCAATTAGAGTACCTGCCCATGATCTCAATTCTCTGTCTCCTCCCACTCAGCCAATTTACTAACCAGGTCAATAATTTGCCTTCAATTCCATGAGCTTCAACCTTAGTTAACAGGCTCTTATGAGGGACTTTATCAAATGCCTTCCAGAAGTCCATATAAATAACATCCATAGACATTCCCCTGACCACTACTTTAGTCACCTCTTCAAAAAATTCAATCAGGTTCGTCAGGCATGACCTACCTTTCACAAATCCATGCTGGCTCTCTCTGGTTAGCTGAAAATGTTCAAGGTGTTCAGTCACCCTATCCTTAATTATGGACTCCAGCAATTTCCCAACACTGTTGTAATGTAGGAAAAGCGGCAGCCAATTTACGCACAGCAAGCTCCCACAAGCAGCCATGAGATACTGACCAGATAATCTGTTTTAGTAATATTAGTTGAGGGATAATTTTTTGGCCTGGACATCCCAGAGAACTCCCCTGGTCTTCTTCAAATAGTGCCATGGGATCTCTTACGTCCACCTGAGAGGGCATCCGAAAGACAGCACCTCCGACAGTGCAGCACTCCCTCAGCACTGCACTGGAGCCTAGATTGTGTGTTCAAGTTACTGGAGTGGGAGTTGAACCCATGACCTTCTGACTCAGAGGCGTGAATGACACCACTGAGGCCAGGAGAGAGTTTTGTCCGTGCACACTCTCATCCACGCACACGGAGCTGCTCTTCCAACAGGTAAAATGTAAACCTTTAGAGAGTGCGAGTAGCAGTGCAGCATATCCAGCCCGACCCAAGCAGCATCAGATTACCCCTCGCAGGGAATCTCATCTCACCTTTCTCCAGAGTCTGAATTAGGGCCATTGAATTTGCAACACCATTTTGCAGTGATGCTAATTTATAAATGCACTGTAATAATAAACTTCTGCCGGCACTATTTTAACATAGACAAACTATTTAAATAATGAGCTTAAAATAAGAGGGTATTTACCCATGTGAGAAGTGTTATATGAAAGAAATAAAGAAAGATTTTTCATTCATATAGCGCCTTTCACAACCTCAGGACGTCCCAAAGCGCTTCCCAGCCAATGAAGTACTTTTTGAAGTGTAGTCACTGTTGTAATGTAGGAAACATGGCAGCCAATCTGAGCACAGCAAACTCCCACAAACAGCAATGTGATAATGACCAGATAATCTGTTTTTTAGGTGTTAGTCAAGGGATAAATATTGGCCACGACACCGGGGGGAAAACTCCCCTGCTCTTCTTCCAACTGTGCCATGGGATCTTTGGCGTCTACCTGAGAGGGCATCGGAAAGACGGTAGGCATTAACCTCAAGATGTCACACATCTCTGAAGTACGGCGGATGATATAATTACCTGATCTTTCGCTGCGTCTCCTGAATTCAAATCCGTACTTATGACGGAACGAAGCGCGGAGACCTCCACGCCACCGGAATAAGCTGTCCCCGTGTTTCACCCGTTAAAAATGCAATTGCTATCTGTTTTACTGTTCCTAACCTAAATTAATTGCATGTCAGTCAGCCCGTTAAAATGGGCTCCGGGTCCTAACCTTTACTAATTATCATGGTGAGAACCCTCACTGGGAAAGGGATGACAGCTCCATATGCTGAGAATATTTGATGACAGTCGACACTGTGGCCTTGTTTGTATAATTGCCTCTAAAAAAAGCAGCGTTAAATTATGTAGAGACAGAAACAACAAACGTCGGTTTAAGGTATGGCCTTTCAAGATTACCATTTTCTCAATGTTGTCACGCCGTGCATTTTTGAGTCAGGCCAGGCTAAACTAATTTTCTGGTTGTTGGGTTAATCTTAAATAAAAATGAGTCATATATATGTAATTTCTAAAGCAGGACATGATTCTAATTAAAATAAGGAATAAAGGCTGTTTGCTGCTATGTAGAGTTGTGTAAAGTGGGAAACATATTTTATTCCATAAATAACTGAGCTTTCATTACCCATGAATGAAAAAAGGCAGAAATAGATTGCAAATATTTTGTACCAATTTGTAATTAAGTTCTACAGTTCCACATTGTCCAATATTAAACATCAACCAATGTTAGCATTTCTTGCTTTGCTTCAAAAAATTCTGTGTTGAAGACACTTAAATACCAGGTTGACATCACAGTGAAACTGTTAAAATGTTAGTTAAGCTACTGTGACACCAACAAAAGGTTATTCCCCACTACAGCGGGATAAACAAAGCTTCTCCAAAGTGGAATCAATGATTAAGAACATAAGAACATAGAAACATAGAAACATAAGAATTAGGAGCAGGAGTCGGCCATACGGCCCCTCGAGCCTGCTCCGCCATTCAATAAGATCATGGCTGATCTTCGACCTCAACTCCACTTTCCCGCCCGATCTCCACATCCCTTGATTCCCCTAGAGTCCAAAAATCTATCTATCTCAGCCTTGAATATAATCAAAGACTGAGCACCCACAGCCCTTTGGGGTAGAGAATTCCAAAGATTCACAAACCCTCTGAGTGAAGAAATTTCTCCTCATCTCGGTCTTAAATGACCGACCCCTTATCCTGAGACTATGCCCCCCTAGTTCTAGACTCTCCAGCCAGGGGGAAACAGCCTCTCAGCATCGAATACAAAAGCAAAATACTGCGGATGCTGGAAATCTGAAATAAAAACAGAAAATGCTGGAAATACTCAGCAGGTCAGGCAGCATCTGTGGAGAGAGAGAAACAGAGTTAACGTTTCAGGTTGATGACCCTTCGTCAGAACTGGAAAAAGCTGGAGATGGAACAGGTTTTTAAGCAAGTGTAGGGGCAGGGAAAGGGGGGAGGGGAGGAAAGAACAAAAGGGAAGGTCTGTGATAGGGTGGAAGGCAGGAGAGATTAAGAGACATCAAGAGAGATTAAGAGATGGTGCAAGGCAAAAGGAGATGGTAATGGGACAAGTTAAGAAACAAAAGATGGCTCTAGATGGAAGGCAGGAGAGATCAAGAGACATTAAGAGATGGTGCAAGGCAAAAGGAGATGGTAATGGGACAAATTAAGAAACAAAAGCATCTACCCTGTCAATCCCCCTCCTAAAGTTAAATGAAGAAAAGTTTTGTGCTGCCAACGCTCATTGGGGCAGATCTTGACTTTGTGCGGCAGTGTGAGACGGGTGATAGCGAGTCGGCCGCTGGCTTTGCATCTCTCCCCATTTTTATTCCCAATGACTTTTCAAGGGAAATAATAATTGGGAGAGATGTAGAACGGGCTACCAATTCGCTTTCAACCATTTTACGTTATCATACAAAGATCTACCCCATTCTGTTGAGGATAGTCAATTCAAACTCTGATTGAAGTAAATCGTCTCTGGTTCAAGTGTTCTACAATAATCCTTGCTTACATAAATCTTAAGGCCTTGACTTGCTCCTCAGAGAAAGCCGCCTGTATGTCTTGGTGTACTGATGTGGGGGGGGGGGGGGGGGGGGGGGTGGGTCAAACGTGTGACGCATTCTTATACAAATGTGTGCGCAACATCTAAAGTGATGAGGATAGTATTTTTATTAATTTATTAAAAGAATCAATATTGTAATTGGTAGGGATTGAAAATGAGTGATTAAGTCACCCCAGAGTGCTATTATACAATCCCAGCAGCTGTCTGCATGGCTACACTGACAGAAGGCAAGAAGCAGGTCATCTGCACATCCTTCAGGCCTCTGCCAATATTTTGTTGGAAAAATAGTGTATAAAACAGTCCTAAGGATAAAATTAAATAAGATTAATGGAGCAGTGTTATTGTATTGGGAGATTACAGGCAAGCTAATCAAGATAGCCTATTGCGAAAGTACTGCTCAAAGGCTGCCATCTTGGATACAGAGAGAGGTTTACAGCTTTATATTGTCACAAGCAATTTATAAACTTCTAATGTGCTTTTGCTTTGCTTTCTTTCTTCCATTTCGATTCTCTCTCTCTCTCTCTCTCTCTGGTTGAAGTTGAACGTTTGTGTGCAGTTTTGAAATCCACCTCCACTGACGTCTTGGAAATGTTTCAGACAATGGGGTGAATCGCCGTGGGGGGGGGGGGGGTGCGAGGGCTCCAAGTTATGGGGCGAGACTCACAGAGTTGAACGCTGCGAGTTTGGGAAAAACGGAGATTGAGGGGGGGAATGGGACACACGTTTTTGAAATGTTGGATGGTATAGGTTGTGATCGAATATTTGACTCAGACTGCGAGCACAGAACTAGAGGACATGTGTATAAATTGAGGCCTGATTCTTACATAAGCACACATATTACAGTTTCACCGAGACCGACTCAATATGGCAGTGAGGAGTTATACTACTTTCTTAATTTTACCACACTTTTAAAAGAACACAACTTGTATTTATATAGCGCCTTTAACATAGTAAAACATCCCAAGGCGCTGCACAGGAGTGTTATAAGACAAAGAAATTTGACACTGAGCCACTTAAGGATAAATTAGGGCAGGTGACCAAAAGCTTGGTCAAAGAGGTAGGTTTTAAGGAGCATCTTAAAGGAGGAAAGAGAGGCAGAGATACGGAGAGGTTTAGGGAGGGAATTCCAGAGCTTAGGGCCTAGGCAACAGAAGCACGGCCACCAATGGTTGAGCGATTATAATTAGGGATGCTCAAGAGGGCAGAATTAGAGGAGCGCAGAGATCTCGGGGGCGGTGGGGGGGGGGGGGGGGCGTTGTTGTGGGTCTGAAGGAGTTTACAGAGATAGGGAGGGATACAGGCCCTGCAGAGCACTGCGATACAGAACGTAGTAAAACGTCCCAAGGCGCTTCACAGGAGTGTTCTAAAACAAAATTTGACACTGGTAGCCACATAAGGAGAAATTAGTGCAGATGACCAAAAGCTTGGTCAAAGAGGTAGGTTTCAAGGAGCATCTAGACATGTTTCATAATGTAATCATAGCAGCACATATTGGGCCCAACATTTTATGTTGTGCATCTCTGCTTTAGTGCGTCATAAATGTACCATAGGGCAAATTTACCTTCCCACAGTTCTGCTGGATAAGCTTCTGTAACCAATCAAAGGGTGATTAGAATGCTCTGGCTGGTGGCGAGGTTTATAAGGAGGTAAACATCACAAGCAAACACCATAATGTAAAAAGTGGGATAGGCAGGTGGTGAAGGACAGAACACGAGAGCCCAGTCTTTAGATGCTTACAAGCCTTTACTTACAGAGGCACACGCCACAGACTGTGCGCCCCCCCAAGATCAGCTTGCCACCAACGTTCCCGTTAAGCTGCACGGCCACTCTGGAGGACCTGCCCAGCCGGTCAGCCGGTTTTTAAAATTGGAAAAAAAAATACGCATGTGCGGAAGTTTGAATGGGTCAAAAAAAAATTACAGGCAACATTGCTTGCCACCTTTCCCCAGCCTACTGCCATATATGTATGAGAGCAAGAGAGTCTCCAATTAATTCCCACCACCTGGATACCAAGTTCCGCACCCATGAGGACGGCCTCAACCGGGATCTTGGGTTCATGTCACGCTACATGTAACCCCACCTGACGTAGAGTCATCCAGACTCGAGTCGTCATTGGCTTGTTCACAGATGTGATTTCCAGTAAAAAAAGTAAAAAGTTTAAAGTTTATGGTTTTCCATACAGACTGCAGCATTTGACACATTAGACCCCCTGTGACCCCACCTCATTGTCTTAGTTGTATTTTGCTATGTCTTTGATATAATGTCTTCCTGACTGACCTGATTGTCTCTCTGCCGAGGTGTGATAAAAGGCAGTCAGAAAGATTAACTGTAGTCGTCTGACATTGTACGCTGCACAGGCATTGTTCTGTCTATATATGCTGTGCCGATTTGTATTCCTTCACTTCACCTGATGAAGGAGCAGCAGCTCCGAAAGCTTGTGATTTCAAATAAAACTGTTGGACTATAACCTGGTGTTGTGCGACTTCTCACTTTTGGATACTAATTAACACCCAACTGCTAGCCACCATTTTAATACTATTAACACCTAAGATTTTCCAGAAACAGGAAAAGGCCACTAAGGCCCAGCAAAGTCATAGTTTTTTTGACAATCAACCCCACCTACCCAACTTCTCACTGAACACAGCTCCGTGATCTATGGGGGCCCTCATGAGCTCCATTCCTCACCAGAATCAGCCGATCAAGGAGTCAGGCCTCGATCCACTGCTTCAGCTCATTAATACTCCTCATTTCTGTGACCTTTCCTGGTAACTTATTCTGCAATTCTACAATACGGTAGCGTAGTGGTAACGTCACTGGGCTAGTAATCCAGAGGCCTGGACTAATGATCTAGTGAGACGTGAGTTCAAATTCCTACCACGGCAGCTGGGGAATTTGAATTCAGTTAATTAAATAAATCTGGAATAAAAAGCTAGTATCAGTAAAGGTGACCATGAAACTATCAGATTGTCGTAAAAAAACCCATCTGGTTCACTAATGTCCTTTAGGGGAGGAAATCTGCTGTCCTTACCGGGTCTGGCCGATATGTGACTCCAGACCCACAGCAATGTGGTTGACTCTTAACTGCCCTCTAGTGGCCAAGCAAGCCACTCAGTTGTAACAAGCCGCTCCCAAAAGCAATAAGAAGACCTTCACCACACGGTCTGCAGCGGTTCAAAAAGGCGGCCCACCACCACCTTCTCAAGGGGCAATTAGGGATGGGCAATAAATGCTGGCCTTGCCAGAGATGCCCACATCCCATAAACAAATAAAAAAAAATTACCCATTGGATGAAACAGCTCTGTCTGGCTTCCCTTCTTACTCTTAACTTCACCACGACTTGAAAGGCGCCTTATAAATGCACGTCCTTTTCTTCCGTTCCTAATTTTGAACTTGTGCTCCTGGTATTTTTAAATTACGTTAAAGGCGATTTATAAGCACAAGTTGTTGTTGTATGTGAACCCTTCCCCTTAAATGAACAATTTGCCCGCATCAATTTTGTAAATTCCCCTTCACAGTCTTGAAAATGCCTCCTCAAAGCCTCCACTTTTCCAAGAGAAACATAGCCCAACTTCCTCAACATCCCTCCGTAGCTTAAGTTCTTGCGATCTGGAATTATCTGCGTCGCTCACCTCTGTACCTGCTCAAGGGCAGCAGTATCTTTCCCGTGATTAGTTGACAAGACACTCGGCACGGTGTTCCAGATGGGGCCTTAGCAGCACCAATACAACCACTTTTGATGTCGTGCTAAGTAATCACTTAGTAACACACGAGGACCTCTGCTCCTTGACACGTTTGAAGACCACAGGAAAGTACACTGTCGGTGAGACGAGGCTTTGGGTTAATGAGGTGCACACACGTCGGTTTCTAATATTCAGTTTCCCAAATTTTTGCAGGCACATGGACATGACTGCCACTAACTGCAGTCACACAAGCCTCAACTAATTTACATCCCGCTGTTAACTCGAACAGCATGCAATGTTCCGTACCCATAGAAACACCTTGTCCGTCAGCAGAAGCTCTTTTAAACACACTGCCACAGTAGCTGTCTGCGTCTTCCTTTCCTTCTCCATTGCCCTAAACCTGCTTCCACTTTCCCCTTCCAGCAGGTCACCTCTTATTTTTCTTCAGATGAAAGGTCATCGACCTGAGATGTTGGGCTAGATTTTGCAGGGGGGGGTGGGGGGGGGGTGGGGGTCAGCAGGCGCAATCGGTGGTGGGTCGGGTGGGAAAGTGTTTTTTTTTCCCCAGTCACGCGCCTTTACCAAATGTTGGGTCTGCCAGCGCTGAGCAGACCCGACAGGCAGCGGCGGGGGAGGCAATTAAAAGAATTAGTGGCTTCTTTACAGCCACTTAGCAACGGTTTTTTGCCCAGCTTTTTGGATTTGACAGGTTGCCCACCGGTTTCCCGTTGTGCCTGGACCTCGTCTGTGAAGCTGAGGCGGGAGGTCAGTGACCATTGAATCAGCTGATGAGTTGACAGCTTCAAATGTCAAGTCAAAGCTCCCAGCTGATTGAGATATGCTTAACCACTAGCTTCTCCAAACTGCATTTCCACAACAGATTCAGAATGCTGCAAGTCTTTACACAAGTCTCCATGCAGTCTGACCTCATTACCTCTCCCACCATTGACAGATCGCTTCTGTCATCTCTACTTCACCTGCTATCAATTCCATCAGCATGGGTGCCCTTGAAACTCTCTCACCATGGTCCTCAGAATCCCACTACGATCAGCCCCAATACCAGCATCAGCTGGCACACCAGCATCACCAGGCACACACCAGCAGCACCAACAACAACACCAACCTTCTCTGCAATCAGCTGATGCTGCACAGGACACAGGGCATCAGCAGCCGACCTCATTGCTGCCCGGGAGGCCAGGGATGGCCTCACCATGGCCAGATTTACTTCACTTGACGCTGTAAACCCTGGCTGCCACATGATGTGCCAGGTTGGCACCACCCAACACCAACAGCATAAAGCATCCCTTCAATGCCCAAGCCATTCCCTTCACACTCATGACCATTGCAGGGTGTAACGTTATGTCTCACCATTCACTGCAACTCACTAAGCCACTTTCAAACTGCACACAAATCTGTCCTAGAGCGCAAAGTGCCGAAAGTAAAGGTTTCAATGTTTGACATCACATTAACAGAAACTTTACATGAACATTGCATAAAACACCCAAGTGCCTACCCTTGTGTGTTGTTAGTTGGTATGATTGCACTAGGATGAGGGTGAGTGTGAGGGGTGGCTAGTGAGATGGGGGTGTGATAATGTAGACAGAGAGGGATGGGCAGAGGTGCAAGGTATGTTGGTGTGAGTAAGGATGTGCAGGAGTAGGGTAGGGAAGGCAGAGTGCTGGGGATGTGAAGAGAGGCACAGCAGGATGAGGTTGAGTGTGGCTTTGTAATAACATTTCATGACCTACTGAGATCATGGAAACATTTGCGGAACTGCACCCAGGTCCTCCTGACCACATCCCTGCTTGTGCCCTCCTCTGCAATGTGCAACCAGGCTGTGTTGATCTCCTGGGGAGGTCTCTTCCGCCCATGGGAAGGGAAAGGACCTCCCTGCGTGCTGTGACTCCCTCCATAAGCATATGGAGGGAGTCATGGGAGAGCCTGGGTGCAGCCGTGCACCTCTGTGCAGTGCTTGTCAGTGTTTGCAGCACCTCAATGCTGTAGAGCACTGACAGCACAAATGTCAAAAGAAAGTTGGCCATGGTCCCTTTAAGGAAACCGGCTGATGACGCATCCGCATCATCAAATGATGTCACCAGGCCTGCTTCCTCTAATTGGACCGGGAAACGCGCTGGGCGGACTTAACAAGCCCAATCACAGTAAATTAATTTCAGACAGCGGGACTGAGACAGCAGCGGGGCCGGGACCCACCACCGATGTCGCCCGCCATGGAACTGCTGAGATTGGTAAAATCCAGCCCCGTTAACTCTGTTTCTCCCTCCACAGATGCTGCCTGACCTGCTGAGTGTTTCCAGCATTTTCTGTTTTCATTTCTTATTTTTCTTCTACCTCTTAAATCAGACGTTACGTGCTAGATTTCCATCGGGGGAATGTTGCAAAAACACCGTACCACAGACCGAGGGGATGCTAATCTGTGCTTGCAATTTTCCACAGTAAGCCCCTGATTGCAATCATGTCACCTTGAGTAGTAGCCGTGTGGAGATGAGGCTCAAAAAGATAGAGAGAGAAAGAAAAAAGCAAAGGACCAATCTTAGGCAGGCAGTCCCTCGGAACGAGGATGACTTGCTTCCACATTAAAAATGAGTTCTCAGGTGACTGATGAGTCCAATGCGGGACCTACAGTCTCTGTCACAGGTGGGGCAGACGGTGGTTGAAGGGGCGGGTGGGTGGGGTGCTTGGGTTGACGTGCGCTGCTTGCGCTTGGCTTCCGCTTGCTTCCGGCGAAGAGACTCGAGGTGTTCAGCGCCTTCCCGGATGCTTCTCCTCCACTTTATGCGGTCTTGGGCCAGGGATTCCCAGGTGTCAGTGGGGATGTTGCACTTTTTCAAGGAGGCTTTGAGGGTGTCCCTTGAAGCGTTTCCTCTGCCCACCTGGGGCTCTCTTGCCGTGTCGGAGCTCCGAGTAGAGCGCTTGTTTCGGGAGTCTCGTATCGGGCATGCGGACGATGTGGCCCGTCCATCAGAGCTGATCGAGCATGGTCAAAGCTTCGATGCTGGGGATGTTGGCCTGAGCGAGAACACTGACGATGGTACGCCTATCCTGCCAATGGATTTGCAGGATCTTGCGGAGGCAGCGTTGGTGGTACCTCTCCAGTGCCATTAATAAGGTCCATTTTGATAAGCCCCTTTCGTGTGCTGTGTGATACTAGAATAATCCAGCCTGCTTTGCTGGCCAAAAAGAAAAGAAGATGGAACAGCTTTGGATCCCAGGTAAAAGAACGACCCCACAGCAAGCAGGCCATGGATGGAGGCGCAGAGATGCGTGGAGCTGGGTAAATCCAAGCAAGTTCCTAGCATTCCAAACTTTAGAGATTGGGATTGGGATTGGGAGAGAAAGGTCACCTCCCTAAGTTCCTGACTTGGGCATTGATGCACAGCCCAAGGGTTACCTAGAAGACGAAAGGGAAACTAGACAAAGTAAAAAAATACTCCAGGGAGGGGTATGATTTATGTTTCCAATCACAGCTTTGATTGTAACTCACTCAGGAGTTTTTGTCGCCCATGAGCAATCAGGTTAGGTCACTTTGGAAATATAAATCAAACGTCAAACCCCTCCAGTCAATGTCTCCATTTATTGTTGTCTTTGATTTGCAAATTTCAATACCCCTGTTCCAAACAGCATCTAGCCTCTTGTCAACACCCCTCTTTATGAGCTTATCTCCTCCATATTTTATCTCAGCAATCTCGTGACCCGAGTGATCTTCATTTGTCGTTATTGTGCTGTTGCAATTAGTTTGGCACCGAGTCAAAGCAGCCTGCAGAAGGACAGATGAACTGTGGTTTGTGATTATTCCAGGTCTGCACTCAATGGCCCAAATCCGACTTCGGACCAACTGCATGCGTGCTCAGAAATGATTCGGTACACAGAGCTCTGTTACAGGTGCAGATTTCCCAATATTTTAATACGTTATCAGGAGTGTACATACCTCTCAACCTTCACTGCATCGCAAGGGTAGAATTCAGGTTGTCATTTCAGGCAGAAGTTTGGAACATTGCGATCAACTTCTGTCTTCTTCAATGGCACAGTTTCAGCTTGGGATCTTACCCATGGAAGAGCTACGGGAATTAACAAAAGATCATGAGATAGAGTCACACGAGAAAGCAAATGCAAAGTACTGCGGATGATGGGAATCTGAAATTAAAACAGAAAATGCTGGAAATACTCAGCAGGTCGGGCAACATCTGTGGAGAGAGCGAGACAAAGTCAACATTTCAGGTCGATGTTCTGACGAAGGGTCATCGACCCGAAACTTTAACTCTGTCTGACCTGCTGAGTGTTTCCAGCATTTTCTCTTTTCATTTCAGACGTAAAAGCGCTTTAGTCCATGTGGTCTCATTCTTCTGGATTACCAGACAATCCCTTCGACCCACCATTGGCGGCCGAGCCCATTCAGCCTCCTAAGCCCGAAGCTCTGGAATTCCCTCCCTAAACCTCTCCGCCTCTCGAGCTCCCTCACCTCTTTAAGAGCCTCCTTAAAACACGGGGCAGGAGCTTGACAAATTTCAGCTTTCATCGTCTGCTAATTCTCAATGGCTATTTCTCTCGGGTTTTGAAATCCTCTTGTGCGTTTTAAGTCATTTACCTGACATTGTCGTTTACACATTGACCAACCAGTCAGCTCTCAAAAAAATTGCTGATTTTTCAAAGAGGTTTTACAAGTGACGAGTGAAAAGGTATGGGCTTACTCTGTGAGGGGTCAGTATGTGGCCAGATTCTCATGTATCAAGAAGTAAATTGGTCCCCTCTATCATCATGGAAAATACCTGAGATACCTGACATTAGGATGGACTACTGCTGGTGACAGCTGGCACTGGTGGTGGGTAGAGCAATTTGAGGAGTTGAATTAAGAGCATCACAGAAGAAACATATTGGTATAATACTAACATGCATTGACTCAAATGGGATATTTTCTTACAATATATTTGTTCCAAGATGTTAAGTAAGCCGACAGCAACACTGCCCTTTACCAACAAAATGGGCATGATGCGGAGATGCCGGTGTTGGACTGGGGTGGACAGGGACTGGGATGCCCCGGAGCATGGTACATCGGCGAGACCATGCAGACACTGCGACAACGTATGAACGGACACCGCGCAAGAATCGCCAGGCAGGATTGTTACCTCCCAGTCGGGGAACACTTCAGCAGTCAAGGACATTCAGCCTCGGATCTTCAGGTAAGCATTCTCCAAGGCGGCCTTCGAGACATGACAACGCAAAATCATCGAGCAGAAACTGATAGCCAAGTTCCGCACCCATGAGGACGGCCTCAACCGGGATCTTGGGTTCATGTCACGCTACATGTAACCCCACCTGACGTAGAGTCATCCAGACTCGAGTCGTCGTTGGCTTGTTCACAGATGTGATTTCCAGTAAAAAAAGTAAAAAGTTTAAAGTTTATGGTTTTCCATACAGACTGCAGCATTTGACACATTAGACCCCCTGTGACCCCACCTCATTGTCTTAGTTGTATTTTGCTATGTCTTTGATATAATGTCTTCCTGACTGACCTGATTGTCTCTCTGCCGAGGTGTGATAAAAGGCAGTCAGAAAGATTAACTGTAGTCGTCTGACATTGTACTCTGCACAGGAATTGTTCTATATATGCTGTGCGATTTGTATTTCTTCACTTCACCTGACGAAGGAGCAGCAGCTCCGAAAGCTTGTGATTTCAAATAAAACTGTTGGACTATAACCTGGTGTTGTGCGACTTCTCAACAAAATGGGGATAGCAACGTGTGTTGGAGGAATCACTGCAATCTGGGTGGACCAGGTTAAACTGCTTTGTTTTGTTTCACAAGTTCTATATGGGTGAAGATGGCCATCCAGCACATCTTGGCTCAGCCATCAAATGAAACCTTCAGTCCTCTCATTACAGCCTCCAACCAGCTCTTAAAAGATTCCAGGATTTTTGCCTCATGATCTTACTCAGTAGTCCGTTCCAAGTCTTGGCCACTCCTCACTTGAAGAAGAATTTCCTGACGCCAGTCCTAAATTTCCTGCTCAACAGTTGAACTGTGCCCTTTGCCCATTTATTTGGTCTATCTTGTAGTATTCCCAATTTACTTTGATTTTGTATCACCATTATACAGGTAACATTCGCGCCACAGAAGTGCCAGGCAATGACTATCTCCAACAAGCGAGAGTCCAACCACCGCCCCATGACATTCAACGGCATTACCATCACCGAATCCCCCACTATCAACATCCTGGGTGTCACCATTGACCAGAAACTTAACTGGAGCAGCCACATAAATACTTTGGCAACAAGAGCAGGTCAGAGGCTAGGTGAGTGTCTCACCTCCTGACTCCCCAAAGCCTTTCTACCATCTACAAGGCACAAGTAAGGAGTGTGATGGAATACTCTCCACTTGCCTGGATGAGTGCAGCTCCAACAACACTCAAGAAGCTCGACAGCATCCAGGACAAAGTGGCCCGCTTGCTTGGCACCCCATCCACCACCTTAAACATTCACTCCCTCCACCACCAGCGTACCGTGGCTGCAGTGTGTACCATCTACAAGATGCACTGCAGCAACTCACCAAGGCTTCTTCAGCAGCACCTCCCAAACCCGCGACCTCTTCCACCTAGAAGGACAAGGGCAGCAGGTGCATGGGAACACCACCACCTCCAAGTTCCCCTCCAAGTCACACACACCATCCTGACTTAGAAATATATCGCCGATCCTTCATCGTCGCTGGGTCAAAATCCTGGAACTCCCTCCCGAACAGCACTGTGGGAGTACCTTCACCACACGGACTGCAGCGGTTCAAGAAGGCGGCTCACCACCACCTTCTCAAGGGGCAACTTGGGATGGGCAATAAATGCTAGCCTTGCCAGCGACGCCTGCATCCCATAAACGAATAAAAAGAAACAAAATAGACACCCACAGTGAATACAATTATACTAACAGATTGCGTCTTCTAAAAGAGAGTTCACACAATGAGTTTGGAACCTGACCGTGTTTTGCAGTGACACAAAGGTGAGGGTATAACTGCACCCGGCTATAACTGACTGCAGTTTACCCTTTAGAAATAAATACAAACAAAACAAAAATGATTATTAAAACTAACGCAACGTTACAACAGCAACAATGCAGATTTAGGCAAAGCAAATAGCTTCCCTTACCCTTGGGGCCACATAACAGCTGATGGAAAAATGATGACAGAGATTAATACGAGAGTTTGAAAAGCATCAGCCCCCTTCTAATTTCCTCATACACAATATGGAAATCTTGGGAAATTGGCATAAGACTAAGCGAAGACTATTCAACAGGAACATGACATCTGTCCTGATATGTGCCACAGAAAGCTGGCAGTTCAGTAAAATTATCACAACGATTCCGCATCTGAGAACTGTGGTCTCCAACCAATTCTAAACACGTTCGTGACACGACAGAATAGCTGGCCCATTCCTCGCGTCAGTTAGCAAACAATGGAGGTGGTGATGGTTGGAAGATCGCGGGGAAAAGAATGAAGCGCTGCGGAGGATAAAAGAAGCTGAACCCAGTCAGGCCGTCAGCGAGCAGCTCCACCCCTGACCTTATAATGGAGGGAAGGTCACTGATGAAGGAGCTGAAGATGGTTAGGCTGGGGATGTTTCCTCAAGGAATGCCAGAAGCAATGTCCTGGGGCTGCAGTACTTGGTCTCTGAGCACCGCAACCATCTTCTTGTGTGTCAGGTCTAACTCCAGACACTGGAAGGTTTTCTCTTTAACTTCTCTTCAGTTTTTCCAGAGTTCGTTGGATGCCATACGGCGTAGAATTACATAGAATTTTACGGCACAGAAATAGGCCATTCAGCCCAACAATTCTATGCCGGTGTTTATGCTGCATGAGCCTCCTCCCACCCCTCTTCATCTCATCCTAGGAATATATCCTTCTGTCCCTTTGTCCCTCGTGTACTTAACTAGCTCCCCCTTAAGTGCATCTATGCTATTCGCCTCAACCAGGACAAAGCAACCCGCTTGATTGGCACCTCATCCACCACCTTAAACAGTCACTCCCTCCACCACCGGCGCACCGTGGTTGCAGTGTGTACCATCTACAAGAGGTGCTCCCATAGTGCTCTTAGGGAGCGAGTTCCAGGATTTTGACCCAGCGACGATGAAGGAACGGTGATATATTTCCACGTCAGGATGGTGTGGGGCAACACGGTGGCATAGTGGTTAGCACTGTTGCCTCACAGCACCAGGGACCTAGGTTCGAATCCAGCCTCGGGTGACTGTTTGTGTGGAGTTTGCACATTCTCCCCGTGTCTGCGTGGGTTTCCTCCGGGTGCTCCGGTTTCCTCCCACAGTCCAAAGATGTGCGGGTTAGGTTGATTTGGCTATGATAAATTGACCCTTAGTGTTAGGGGGGATTAAATATGTGGGGTTACTGGGATATGTGTCGGTGCAGGCTCGATGGGCCGAAATGGCCTCTATCTGCACTGTGGGGATTCTGTTCTGTGATTCTGTTCTGTGTGTGACTTGGAGGGGAACTTGCAGGTGGTGGTGTTCCCCTGCGCCTGCTGCCCTTGTCCTTCTAGGTGGAAGAGGTCGCAGGACTGGGAGGTGCTGCCGAAGAAGCCTTGGCGAGTTGCTGCAGTGCATCTTGTAGATACTTAATTGCACTATTGGTGAGATTTTTGATCACTTTATTGATGATTGGGAGGAGGCCGCTAGGTGGGTAATTGGCCAGGTTAGATTTATCCTCTATTTTTTGAATACAACATACCTGGACAATCTTCCACCTTGTTGGGCAGATGCCAGTATCAAGGCCAGGAGATGTGGCTGGTTCTGGTGTGCAGGCCTTCCTACAAAGGAATGTTTTCATGCCTCATAGCTTTCACTGTGTCCAGTGCACTCAACGATTTCATAACATCCTGTGGAGCCAATCAAATTGGCTGGACATTGCTATCTATGATGGTGGGGACCTCAGGAGCAGACCGAGTAGGATCTTCCACTGGGTGCTTCTGCCTGAAAATGCTCGACAACACTTCGATCTCATCTTTTGCTGCTGAATGCTGCACTCCACCGTGGTTGAAGATGGGGATGGTCATGGACCTTCCTACTCCCATTAGTTACCTGGTTGTCCACCGCCATTCTCGACTGAATGTGGTCGAGCTACAGAACTTTGCTCTGATCGGTTGGTTGCGGGAGCACTAAGCGCTGTCTATAACCTGCTGCTTTTGATTTTTAGCATGCAGATAGCCCTGCGTGGTAGCATTAAAGCCGAGTGTTAAATACAAATTTGAACTGGGCTAAAATTCAGATAATTGCAGCTCCTTCTGATCGAGTATCCCTCAAAAACATACAAGGACATAATTACGTGTAGTCCAAATGACTGTTTTGTAGATAGCATATAATAGGGCTGCTGCAACATAATTTGGGTGAAATTTCTATTGCTAAAACTTTTAACTCTTGTCCTCCCAACAACCTTAATAATTCCCATTGTCAACAAGAATTGTCAACTGTCGGGTTACGGCTCCAATGGTTATGTTACTGGATTAGTAATCCAGAGGACTGGACTAATGATACATGGGGCGGGATTTTCTGAATGGGAAGCTTTTGGAGGCGGGATTGCTGCTTGCCAGGTCTCAGTCCCGCCTCCATCAGCTTCTTGCCAACCAGTGGGAATTTCCCCTGACTGATCTTGTTAAGCCCGCCCGGCGGGCTCAGCAGGCCAATTAGGGGAAGTCAGTGACAGAGCACGTCAACGTATGATGTGTCATCTATCAAGAACTTTTGAAAGAAGAAATGTCATCGTTTGACAGCTCTGTGAAGCTGTCAAACACTGACATTCTGTGTAGTTTGATGAGCCCTTGTGTTCAGGACTCATCAAACTTTTCTACTTTGCAGAAATCAGCTGGCTGTTGGATCGGAGGATGCAACAGCCAGTCTGTGAAATCTACAATGGAGATGTCGGGGACTCCGGCTCCACAGCGGCTGAAGGCTGTAGGCAGAAACAAAGGTAAGTGAACATTTTCTAACACTTTACACTCACCTTACATACTTACCACTCCACACTTGCACCCATCACTCACCTCTACATCGCACTTTCAGACCCCTCCAACCCCCACAGACCTCCTACTCACCTCCTACACCCCGGCGGGGTTCCCCAGGTCGGGAAGCCTGCACTTCAGCACGAAAAATGGGGATAATCCTATTTTCTGCCTGTTAACAGGCAGTTAATAGGCTTTAATCCCTTTCCCGCCTCGAGGAGACAGGACCCGGGGGCAGGACAGCTTCCCGCCTCCTGGCAAGAGGGCACGGAGGCGGGTTGGGGGCAGGTGGCAAACCCGCCCCCAAATTCTGCAACTTTCCCGGCAGTCCCGCCTCCATACCCGCCTCCTCGGGGCTGAGAAAATCCAGCCCATGAATTCAAATCCCACCACGGCAGCTGGGGAATTTAAATTCAGTTAATAAATAAATCTGGGATAAAAAGCTAGTATCAGTAATGGTGACCATGAAACGACTGATTGTTGTTAAAAACCCTTCTGGTTCACTAATGTCCTTTAGGGAAGGAAATCTGCCGCCCTTACCCGGTCTGGCCGATATGTGACACTTAACTGCCCTCTGAAATGGCCTAGCAAAAGAAGGCGGCTCAGCACCACCTTCTCAAGGGCAATTAGGGATGGGCAATAAATGCCGGCCTTGCCGGCGACGCCCACATCCCCGTGAACGAATAAATTAAAAAAAAACTTGACCAGGAGAGTGATTAATTCATTTTTCCTATTTTCTTTTTATTTGGTCAGCTAGGTTTCGATCATTTTGGATAAATCCATCCGCTAACCAAGCTCCTGAGTAATCCGCATCGGTAGAGAGTGTTGGGGGGAGTCCAGAACAAGGGGGCAATTCCTTAAAATCAGAGCTAGGCCGTTCAGGGGTGATGTCAGGAAGCACTTCTTCACATCGAGGGTAGTGGAAATCTGTAACTCTCTCCCCCCAAAAAAGCTGTTGAGGCTGGCGGTGGGGCGGAGGGGGGGGGGGGGCGGTCAATGGAAAATGTAATAACTGAGATTGATAAGATTTTGGTTAGGCAATGGTATTAAGGGTTACGGAACCAAGGCGGGCAAGATACAGATCAGCCATGATTGAATTGAATGGTGGAATAGGCTCGAGGGGCTGAATGGCTTAATCCTGTTCCAACAATCCCATCTAAAGAATTCAGTGCAAATAACTCAAAATATGGGGGCTCTGTTACACAGATCAACCACATTGCAATGCTTGGCATAGGTACTTATTTACCAAATACTCTCTGCAGTGGGAGCGGTGATAATGGGTCAGACTTTGTCGATGTCCTTTGAATCAGACTGGGGTTTTTGTTTTTTTTTAACCGGGGCCTGGGACTAGCCACAAATTCACGATAGGTTGGGCTAATTCCGAAGCCGCTTGTGTAATAGCTTTATCATCGCGACTGGATAAATTTTAATGAAAGACACATAAAAATGTCACAATTAATTTGCTTTCGTGGGAAAGCAGAATGTTAGCCTTAATCTCTATCAACACAGCTGTCATTTGGAATCTGAATCAGAATGGCATCTGTCAGAGTACGTCAGATTTGTAATCCTAAACTAATCACAGCTCTTTGCACAGCATTCTCTGGGGCCTCCAAATTTACATTTTTAATTCTTTTTTGTATTTTGAAATGTCATAATTTATTATTCACCATTTGGGTTTCAATACATTGCTATTATTGTAGCCTAATTGGGTTGGGCTAACTAATGACAGGATAGAAGAGCCTTCTGTCTCGTGAAGAGAGCGGGATCGCCCTGAGCTTCACATCGCTTGGCTACTGCTTCATCAAAGACCCGTTTGATTAGGGCAGAATCACACAACAAGAGCCTGGGTATAAAACTATTAAAAGAAACAAAAGGCCGACTGCTGCCGGCCTGGAGTGTTTTTTTTTAATGTTTGCGCGTGCGGGCGGTCTTTACGGGTCGAGCGAGGACAAAACTGAAACGAAACCTCGGCGGCCGAATGGGAGCGGCTCGGAGGAGGCCCCCTGCCCAAAGATAGTCCGGGCGGCCCTTTGCGCAACTGGCACTGTCTTTCCGACGATAGGGGTCGGGGCTTTCAGGAGGACGTTGCTATTTGCAAGGAGCACCAAGGAGTATCTATAGGAGGGCTGCCAGGCATGTGCCAGTACCTGCAAGCAGTGCCCCACACACTAAAGTATGCCTTAAAGAAACTTTTTGTTCTGAATATTCACCCATTTTATGGTGAAAAAATATATACTTATCAAAATCTTAACAATTTAAAATAATAATAATTCTGCGCTCACAGGCAGCAACGTGGCCTTTTCCTGGCCTAAAATTATATAATTTCTTTAAAAAAAAAACCATAGCAGGAATCAGGTGGGACAACCACAACAATTTAAATTTGTGTAGCACCTTTTAACGCAATAAAACATCCCAACGCACTTCACAGGAGCGTTAGCAGCCAAACTTTGGCACAGAGTCGCAGACCAACAACAACAATAACTTGTATTTATACAGCGCCTTTAATGTAGTAAAACGTCCCCAAGGCGCTTCACAGGAGTGTTAAAAGAAAAAAATTTGACACCGAACCAGATAAGTAGAAATTAGGGCAGGTGACCAAAAGCTTGGCCAAAGAGGTAGGTTTTAAGGAGCGTCTTAAAGGAGGAGAGAGAGGTAGGGAGGCGGAGAGGTTTAGGCAGGGAATTCCAGAGATTGGGGCCCAGGCAGCTGAAGGCACGGCCGCCAATGGTGGAGCGATGGAAATCGGGGATGGGGAAGAGGCCAGAATTGGAGGAGCGCGGAGATCTCGGAGGGATGCCGGGCTGGAGGAGGTCACAGAGACAGGGAGGGGGCGAGGCCACGGAGGGATTTTGAAAACAAGGATGAGAACTTTTAAAATCGAGGTGTTGCTGGCGGGTAAGTCGCCGGCCGTTTTGAACTGCCTATGCCCGCTGGCTGGGTAGGGTTAAAATTGTCTGTAATGGATTTTTACAGAGGTAAAATTACCCGATTCCCATCAAATCTGTATTTCAGCAGAGGAAGTGGGGTGGGAGGTGGGGGGAGGTAAGGAGAAGCTAGATTGGTATCAAAAATGGTTAAGGAGAAGAAAAAAAGAATTAAATGCACAAGCATTTTGACACCCCAGGGCCACAGTCACTCAAGGCAAATTTGTCTGTATCACTTTCAGAAAAAAAAGCAATGAAGATGAGAAAGGAAAACAGTAAATCCCTGCCGATTTCTTCTGATAAGTAATTGGCTTCAGGAACTGTCAGGAGAGCAACTAGCCTCTGCTTAACCTCAGGAAGGCACAACAATTCGACCGGTGGCCTTTAAAGGGTCATAAACTAATCATGGGGGGACTTTAATCTACATATAGACTGGGCAAACCAAATTTGCAGTAATAGTGTGGAGGACGAATTCATGGAATGTATGCAAGATAGTTTTCTACATCAGTATGTTGAGGAACAACTAGGGAACAGGTTATTTTAGATCTAGTATTGTGCAACGAGAAAGGGTTAATTAATAACCTTGTAGTAAAGGGGCCTTTAGGGAAGAGTGACCATAATATGATAGAATTTTATATTGAGTTTGAAAGTGATTTAGTTAAATCCAAAACTAGGGTCTTAAATCGAAACAAAGCAAACTACGTAGGTATGAGGGGCGAGTTGGCTAAAGTAGATTGGGAAACTACATTAAAAGGTATGATGGTAGACAAGCAATGGCTAGCATTTAAAGAATTAATACATAATTTACAACAAATATACATTCCTTTAAGGCACAAAAACTCCACAGGAAAAGTGGTCCAACCGTGGCTAACAAGAGTAGTTAAAGATAGTATTAGATCAAAGGAAGAAGCTTATAAAGTTGCCAAAAAGAATAGTAAGCCTGAGGATTAGGAGGATTTTAGAATTCAGCAAAGGAGGACCAAGAAATTGATAAAGAAAGGGAAAATAGAATATGAGAGTAAACTAGCGAGAGATATAAAAACAGACTGTAAAAGCTTCTATGGGTATGTAAAAAGGAAAAGATTAGCAAAAGTAAATGTGGGTCCCTTACAGGCTGAGACAGGAGAAATTATAATGGGGAATAAGGAAATGGCAGGGAAATTAAACAAATACTTTGGCCATGAATTTAATTGAGGAGGCGAGATGGGGGCGGGACAGCTGGTTTCCAGGTTCTGGTCCCTGCTTCCAGCTGCATCCGCTCTGTAGACGTGATTTTCCCTTGATTGGCCTTGTTAAGCCCGCCCACCGGCCAATTAACAGGAAGCGGGTCTGATGACACGTCATCAGCCGGTTTCCTTAAAGGGACCACGTCCACATGAAGTTTGATGGTTGTTCTGTCAGTGTTTGACAGCATTGAGGTGCTACAAACATAGACAATCACTGCACAAAGGTGGACACTTGCACCCAGGCTCTCCAATGACTCCCTCCATATGCTTATGGAGGGAGTCACAGCACGCAGGGAGGTTCTCTTCCCTTCCAAGGGCGGAAGAGACCTCCCCAGGACACCAACTTACCTTGCACCTCCACCCAACCCTCTCTATCTACTTTATCACTTCCCCATCTCACTAGCCACCCATCACACTCACCCTCATCCTACTGCAAGCATACCAACTAACAACACACAAGGGTAGGCACTTGAAAGGTTTAGCCAATGTCCATGTGAAGTTTCTGGTAATGTTTTGGCATACAGTGAAAGCCCTTTTTCAAAAAGTCCCCCTATTAGACAGATCTGAGCGCACCTTGAGAAGTGTCTTACTGAGTTCCAGTGATTGTTCAGTCATAACTCCACCACCCCCCCCCCCCACCCCGCCCCCCACTATAGTGATGAGTGTGCATGGAATGGCTTGGACATTAAAGGGATGCTTCACAGTGCTGGTGTGGGATGGTGTCAACCTGGCGCATCATGTGGCAGCCAGGGTTTACAGCGTCAAGTGAAGAAAGTCTGGCCATGGTGATGTCATCGCTGGCCTCCCAGCCAGCAATGTTGTCAGGTGCTGATGCCCTGTGTCC
Source organism: Squalus acanthias (assembly GCA_030390025.1). NCBI lineage: Eukaryota > Metazoa > Chordata > Chondrichthyes > Squaliformes > Squalidae > Squalus > Squalus acanthias. The sequence continues at coordinate 59,703,922 of CM059443.1, read as the reverse complement.
AGTGCAGCATCAGGTGATGGCGGAGAAGGTTGGTGATGAGGTTGGTGATGTTGGTGTTGGGGCTGATCGTGGAAGGATTCAGAGGACCAAGGTCTGATTGTTTCATTGGCTCCGATGTTGCTGCAATAGATGGCAGCTGCAGGTGAGATGACAGAAGCGATCTGTCGCTGGTGAGAGAGGTTCTCCCAAAGAGGTGGCACTGGACATACAGTTGGATCTAAAAACTTGTAAGCTAAAGAAATCTCTATATATATATTAAAAATGCAGTAACCAACATTTTCTGTGCTCTGAAACTCACCATCTGCAACATGGCATCCTTGACACCACTTCTGCAGCTGTCAGCTTTTCACAAACATCAGAGCAGACTCAAAACATGCCAGGTTGAGCTGGTGTGTTCCCCGAACAGCGGGTAGCCAGTGGGAGAGAAGGTAAAATTACAAGTAAGCCTCAAAATACTCTTAAATTGGCTCTTAACAAGCCATTTAAGTAGCTGAATTGTATACCCTGACGCTTGGTGTCGGGTCAGTTCTCCGCTGACAGACCCGACACCTGGGAGACTCGCGTGGAGGTGGGTTGACAGCGGGTTTCCTACCCGCCATCAATCTTTGCTATTTTGACAGTGGACCCGCCTCCAAACCTGCCCCCTCAGCGCTATTAAATTCGCAGTCTTTGTGTCTGTCTTCACAGAAGAAGACGCAAAAAACTTCACGAAAATAGTGGAGAACCAAGGCTCTAACGAGAATGAGGAACTGAAAGAAATTAGTATTAGTAAAAAAATAGTACCGGAGAAATTAATGGGACTGAAAGCCAATAAATCCCCTGGACCTGATGGCCTACATCCTAGGGTTTTGAAAGAGGTGGCTATAGAGATAGTGGATGCATTGGTTGTCATTTTCCAAAATTCCATAGATTCTAGAATGATTCCTGTGGAAGAGAAGGTAGTAAATGTAACCCCATTATTTAAGAAAGGAGGGAGAGAGAAAACAGGGAACTATAGACCAGTTAGCCTGACATCAGTAGTAGGGAAAATGCTAGAATCTATTATTAAGGACGTGGTAACAGGGCACTTAGAAAATAATAATAGGATTGGGTAGAGTCAACACGGATTTATGAAAGGGAAATCATGTTTGACTAATCTGTTAGAGTTTTTTGAGGTTGTAACTAACAGAATAGATAAGGGGGAACCAGTGGATGTGGTGTATTTGGATTTTCAGAAGGCATTCGATAAGGTGCCACACAAGAGGTTATTAAACAAAATTAGGGCTCATGGGATTGGGAGTAATATTGATTGAGGATTTGTTAACGGACAGAAAACAGAGAGTAGGAATAAACGGGCCATTTTCAGGTTGGCAGGCTGTAACTAGTGGGGTACCGCAAGGATCAGTGCTTGGGCCTCAGCTATTCACAATCTATATCAATGATTTGGATGAGGGGACCAAATATAATATATCCAAGTTTGCTGATGATGCAAATGTAAGTTGTGAGGAGGATGCAAAGAGGCTTCAAGGGGATATAGACAAGCTAAGTGAGTGGGCAAGAACATGGCAAATGGAATATAATGTGGAGAAATGTGAAGTTATCCACTTTGGTAGGAAAAATAGAAAAGCAGAGTATTTTATAAATGGTGAGAGATTGGGAAATGTTGGTGTTCAGAGGGACCTGGGTGTCCTTGTACACAAATCACTGAAAGTTAACATGCAGGTACAGCAAGCAATTAGGAAAGCAAATGGTATGTTGGCCTTTATTACAAGAGGATTTGAGTATAAGAGTAAAGACGTCTTACTGCAATTATATAGGGCCCTGGTGAGACCACACCTGGAGTATTGTGCACAGTTTTGGTCTCCTTACCTAAGGAAGGATATACTTGCCATAGAGGGAGTGCAACGAAGGTTCCCCAGACTGATTCCTGGGATGGGGAGATTGTCCTATGAGGAGAGATTGAGTAGATTAGGCCTATATTCCCTAAAGTTTAGAAGAATGAGAGGTGATCTCATTGAAACATACAAAATTCTTACAGGGCTTGACAGGGCAGATGCTGGGAGGATGCTTCCCTTGGCTAGGGAGTCTAGAACCAGGGGTCACAGTCTCAGAATAAGGGGTCGGCCATTTAGGACTGAGATGAGGAGAAATTTCTTCACTCAGAGGGTGGTGAACCTTTGGAATTCTCTACCCCAGAGGGCTGTGGAGGCTCAGTCATTGAGTATATTCAAGACCGATGTCGATAGTTTTTTGGATATTAAGGGAATCAAGGGATATGGGGATAGTGCAGAACAGTGGAGTTGAGGTGAAAGATCAGCCATGATCTTATTGAATGGCGGAGCAGGCTCGAGGGGCCAAATGGCCTACTCCTGCTCCTATTTCTTATGTTCTTATATTCTTATGTCATACCAAGTTACACACAGCTGCATCTTAGCAGCAGAATAATACATTGTACTTTATATGTTGTATAGCTCCTACTTCACAAAACAAAAACATCCTCTAACTAACCATGAGCAATGTAAGAGGAGATCTACTGCTGGAAAAAATCTCAAATAATTTTAAAGAGTTTAAAAAAAAATCTTTATGTTATTAAAAAAATCTTGCTTGCTTCCTGTCCACAAACCTTACTTCCTGTTGTCTGCATTTTTTTGGTCACTTCTTTCTATCAGCATTTCCCATACTGAATTGGCAAGTAAACATTTCCTATTCAATTCAGCTCGGTTTCGATATGGCCTGGAAAAGGTAGACCCGTTGCTAGAGGCTGAGATCCTTCCCACTTGACTTTGCGTTCAAACTGCTTTGGGACCACCCTGCAGATGTGAAAGGCGTCACATAAATAAATGTTTTCTTTCTTACCTCATGTTCTCTCCTACTCTTTTCGATAGTGGCAGTGATTGGCTTCCCAACTTGGAAAAACAAAGGAATCTAACCTCGCAGCAAGGCCTCATTGCAAATTAACTGTTTTACTCCTGCTAAATCGGACACTGTCCAGTGTAAAGATTGTGGATAAATAACAGAGATGAGTTGTTCTTACCTACCCTGGCTGGAAATCCAAGGGACAGAGCCTGCTAGCTGTGACTTTGGAAACACGGGCAGTGAAATCCTGACAGCACACGGCAGAAGGAACAGCACAGCAGGGTGCTAATGAAGACTGTGCCGATTAATTAATCATAATCAATTAATATTTAAAATGCGGCAGAGACTTTAATAATCAATTAATTTGTTTTTAATTTGTGTAAGTCGGTTTGGGAACGGAACACGGGTTGGTCCCGACAGAATGGGAATAGCGCATGGAGCGATAACTAAGGGCTAGAAATTCGTTATAGCCGAGAATTGGGCAGTGTCTCTCAGAGTTTTAATGGGCCAGAAATTTTACTCGGAGTCTTGCCGCGGGGGTAAGGATCACGCGCGATCTTACCTACCGCGCCTGCCGTTGTGTTTCGGGCCCACAGGAACTTCGGGTCCTGGACCTCTCCCTCGTGCTGGCGCGCAGTGTGTGCGTGTCCCAGGGGCGCAGTTAGTGCGATGCGACCTCTGGGATCACGTGGGCCATGGAGAGCCAATGGCAGCAGACCATCTTTCATTCATAGATTTGACAGGAGACCTGTCAAAACTATGAATACAAATTGCCCCCAAAAGAGCAGCTAAACCTCAAATAATTTTTTTTTAAAAACCATCACATTAATAAAATAACTATAGTTAAATAAATTAACCACTTTAAACAAAAATTTAAATTTTTGAAAAAATTTAAATTCTTTTTAAAAGTTATATAAATAAACTTACCTTTCTGTAAAGTCTCTAAAAAAGATAAACCTGTTGAAAAAAATTTAAAATTATACTTAATTAACTACTTACCTTGTTAAAAGGGGGTCTTACGCCTCCTTTTTTCATGTGTAAATTCTTCCATACTTACCCTCGCGTTCAAACCTGAAAAAAAGCCTAAGTGTGCTGCGTGCGCACAGCCTCTAGTGCGCACACGGTTCACCTAGGAACCGCCCCCTTCGCCATATCGGAAGTGCCGGTTTCCCGCGCATGCGCAGTGCATGCAGGAAAGCGGCACTTCAGGAGGCCTTACGGGTGAGTACACAGTGCGTACTCACCCGGCAAGTGCCGAAGTTTTGGCCCATTAATAGCTTTAGACTTAATCCCAAATGTAGTTCAAATTTTATGACACATTGGTGGATCTCCTGTGGGTGCGGGGCCCACGTGCAGGCATTGGGTGTTGGTCAATGCCGAGAGGGTTCAAGGGCCTCAAATCAGTCGCAGAATACACAGCAAATGATGAGGAAACACGGCCGGTTTCTCACGTTGACTGTGGTTTCCCCTGGAAGGTCGGTGCTTGACCTTCGCGCCCTGCTGCTGCTGCTCCTTTCCGAGGTCAGCTTGGGATTCTCAGCCGGTGCTGTTGCCTCCCTTAGGGGCACATAGTGGGTAACCGTCGAGGGCACACTTTTCTCTTTATCGTTTTGCCATCCGATCCTGCCGAAACGAAACAGGATGCCGACATTAATCCAGTCGCAAAAACGCTTCATTGTAGAGTTGTGAAATGTACTTTACTTTTCTTATTTGCAGTTTGGTCAGTGCACCTTTTTTTTTGATGGAGTGTTCTTGGATGTAGCAGTATTCTGCCTGGGAAAGGGTAGCCATTTTCACATCCCATGGCAGAAAGAGGGAATATTTTACTGCTTCTTCATATTGAACAAGGGGCATAATTCAGCTGACTGAAATAGTATTGTAATAGTATAATAGAATCATAGATAGTACAGCACAGAGGGAGGCTATTCGGCCCATCGAGTCTGCGTCAGCTCATTCGAAGAGCAATCCAGTTAGTCCCACTCCCCCTGCTCTTTCCCCATATCCCTGCAATTTTTTCTCCTTCGAGTATTTATCCAATTCCTCCCCTGAAGGCCACCATTGAATCTGCCTCCACCACCCTATCAGGCAGTGCATTCCAAATCCTAACCACTCATTGCGTAAAAAGGTTTTTCCTCCTCTGGCTCCTTTGATGATCTGCAAACGTGGCGACCGTTGCGGTGGGGCTTGAGGACGAGGAGGATCTTGCGGTTGTTGTGAGAGGAAGGAGAGGTGCAATGTAATGTAGATAAAAATATCCCAATGTATCTCACATAGGCACGAGGAAAACGTATACCAAGCCAAAGGAGGAGAGATTAGGCGAGGTGGCCAAAGGTTTGGTCAATAGAGTTAGGTTTCTAGGAGAGAGGAAAAGTGGAGAAGCTTAGGGGGGATATTCCAGAGAGTGGGATCTAGGCGGCTACATCCATTGGTGCATTAATTTTCTTGTGGATATATTAGAACAGTTTGGATTTTGCTATTCAGTAGCCTCTGATAGCATTGGAAATTAACGTGTTAGTTATGGATGGAAAATCCTGTGGGCCAGTCTGGCTGCTTTGTCCAATTTTTTTTGGATTCATGGGGTGGCAAGGCCAGCATTTATCGCCCAACCCTAATTGCCCTTGAGATAGGTGGCGCTGAGCTGCCACAGTCCTTATTATAGTTTCTTGTAGCAGTTTGTTGCAACTGAGTGGCTTGCTGGGCCATTTCAGAGGGCAGTTCAGAGTCAACCAACATTGCTGTGGGTCTTGGAGTCACATATAGGCCAGACCGGGTAAGGACAGCAGATTTCCTTTCACTTAAAGTGAACCAAATGGTTTTTACAACAATCCATCCAGTAGTGTGTCATGATCACTATTACTGATACTAGCTTATTAATTCTAAATTTAGTTAATTAACTGAATTTAAATTCCCCAGCTGCCGTGGTGGGATTTGAACTCATGTCCCATTTACAGATTTCGTTAGCCCAGGCTTCTGAATTATTAGTCCAGTAACATAACCACTATGCTACCATACCCTACACCAGTTTCTTCTGCAAAATTCCCAATAGATCCTCCTGTTTGTACGAAGCTTTGCACTCAATTGTAAAACTTACCTCATAAGCTGCTAGTAAATTAACAAATACAGAACAGGTAGAGAATTCCCGAGATGCTCATGGTAGGCCAGCCCCTAATGAACTTGGTGACACCCAGGATCCCTTCACAGACTCCAGTTTAAAAAAGCGATGCTTTAACAGGAGCTACAGATGATAATGGTACCTAACTGAGGCCTTCTTGACTGAATTAATCACGGAATGCTTAACCTTAGAATGTTCTCGCAGCAGGTTTCATTTTCTCGACTCACCTTATGAGTCATTTATTTTCCTGCAAGTTTCGCTCCTTCCTCCTGAAGCTGTTAATTCTCTCACTTGGGCACAGCTCCGCGGGCACCAGTCACCCGATAGCACCTCATCCACTATTTTTAAAGGAAGGGAGTTTTTCAAAAAAAACTCTAATTGTAACACAGACAGAGTCCAGGGATCAAGGGCTGAATTGTCGTGTATGAAATCAAGGCTCTTTTACATTAACCACACGTAGTTACTGCCAAGCAGTAAGCACGCTATGTTTCCTCACAATGACAAGAGAGTTTCGGATGACGAGAAGGCTCTTTGACCCATTCTATGCAGATTGGCAACCCTACTGTCTCTCCATTACAGCATCTATTCATTTCTTAAATGAGTCTAGAGTCCACGGCAACTGGTCCCATCTGTTGCTCACCATCTATGTAAAGTATTACTTCACCTGCCCAAGGCCAAGGTTGTAGATACATCACCAAAAGAAAGACTGACTGTGGCAGAACAGAAAATGACCTTACCTTTTAATCTCATCTGATGGAGGAGACCACCGCGCCTGGCTCTTTTTAATTTTGGGTAAGTACCTTGACATAATTCCAACACTGTATAAAACATCAGTCACGGGTAATGTAGGCTACTATGACATGGCTCCCTGTATCATTTCAGAAAGCCGATTACAACACGTATATAATGTTGATTGCTCACTTGCTTTGGCATTCCAGAGAATGTTGACAGCGAAGATGAGGTCAATGCAGAGTCTAACATCGGATCTATCTACAGTTAAAAACAATCCGGAGTGACTATCTGACTGTTGAGTTTTCTGATCGATTTATTGTTGGCCCATGTCCCAGTTTTCCAATTGGTTCATTTTTACAGTAGCCACATCGAATCAACCAGGTTCTACAAAATACATTTCAGCTCCCCTTTCTAAGTGGTTCAGTGCCTCTACCGTCAGATGCTAGGGATAGTTTTTTTTAATTAGGTCTCTTTCAACAGCCATGACAGTTCTCTGCCCCAAAGTAATCCAGCAAACAGAAAAGCCAAGACTTAAGTCTCCATGTCCAAAGCTGACCAACCAGTTAATTAGCCAATAGTCCTATTGCCTTCCCAACCCTGTCACCACCAACACTGCCCGAGTCATAATCTGCCTCTCACTCCATGGGTCTCCTACTGCTTGCTCCCTGTGCTTCTCACTTTCTGACCTCAATTCTTGCCTCCTCCTTCAACCCTGTCCGATCTCAGAACAACCCTGTGTCAGCCGTGGCTCAGTGGGTAGCACTCTAGCCTCTGAGTCAGAAGGTTGTGGGTTTAACTCCCACTCCAGGGACTTGAGCACAAAAATCTAGGCTAACACACCAGTGGGAGTGCTGCACTGTCGGAGGTGCCGTCTTTCGGATGAGATGTTAAACCGAGGCCCCGTCTGCCCTCACAGGTGGATATAAAAGATCCCATGGCACTATTTCGAAGAAGAGCAGGGGTGTCCTAGCCAATATTTATCCCTCAAGCAACATCACTAAAAACAGATTATCTGGTCATTATCACATTGCTGTTTGTGGGAGCTTGCTGTGCGCAAATTGGCTGCTGCGTTTCCCACATTACAACAGTGACTGCACTTCAAAAGTACTTCATTGGCTGTAAAGTGCTTTGGGACATCCTGAGGTCGTGAAAGGTGCTATAGAAATGCAAGTCTTTCTAACCTTCTGCTTTTTTCTGCTTCTCCAGACTTTGGCATACAAGCAATGCCTTGGAAAGTGTCCTAGTATTGAGAAATTTGACATTCTTAGGATTTATCTACATCTCTATCCATTGCTGAAGCAATATTGTTTCTTCAGTGAAGAAAAAAGACTTGGAATATTCAGAGCAGGAGGGAATGAATTTTTCTGGCCTCAAAGTGGGGCATAACAGAGTCAAGAAAAGAAATACAAAAACAAAATACTGCGGATGCTGGAAATCTGAAATAAAACCAGAAAATGCTGGAAACACTCAGCAGGTCAGGCAGCATCCGTGGAGAGAGAAACAGATGTTTCAGGTCGCTGACCTTTCGTCAGAACTTTATTATATAGCACTTTCACATAACAAAGTGTTTACATGAGGGACAGTCCTGATGAAAGGTCATCGACCTGAAACGTTAACTCGGTTTCTCTCTCCACAGAAGCTGCCTCATCCGCTGAGTGTTTCCAGCATTTCAAGAAAAGAAATGGCAGGTTATATGATCCTTCAGATGCCACCAAAAAGGACATCCATTGAAAGCTACAGAAAACATGAAGGGGACATCAAGAACCAAAAGTTGTCCATTCATCCATCTCCCTCACCTTACACCTTAAGACAGCAGGGATAGGGAGAGCCCAAGAACCCAAGGAACTGAAGGAGGTAATGCAATCTTGATATCTAGGGCTGGATTCTCTGCTGCGATTCCACCTGAAATGGGGCAGGATCAGGTAGAGAATGATGGAAAATCTGGCAATGAGGTCCACCACTGCCTCACTGCCCCACCCTCAATTTCTTGTCCCCCACTGAAACTGCCGTTGGCCACCTCTTCCACCCACCGCCTCCCCCTACCTGCCACATGCAAATACTGAGAGGGGCAAGGTCCCAATCTAACTCATCCTGCCCCACTATAAAGAGTCCCCACTATAAACTGCCGGCTCAAAGTGGAGAGGATCTCCAAGAAGATCGTGCATATCGACACAGACATCAAGGGCTGGATTTTGTCTTGGGGTCGGGTTGGGGTCGTGTAATCCGCATTTCGTGTTTCCCCCCCGACTCCAGATTAATGTGGATGCCTGATGCAATTTTCACTTAATTGGGCAATTGAGTTGCAGCATGTGGGAACCCATGAACTAATTAGTGGTTTCAGACTGAAACCCGCCTCTGATGATGTCATCATTGCTGACTGGCTACTCTCAGAGATTGTCTGGCTACCGGTGAGAGAGGACCTGTCTGCATTGCTTCTGATGTGAGTGGATCTGGATGAATATCAGAGAGAGAGAGAGAGAGAGAATTTTGCACCCAACTCCTCTTACACCAAATGCCATGACATTGAATGTAGCAGTATCAGAGGCGACTTTCACACCTCATACTACTACTACCTTCATCACATCTCCGTTGTAATAGTGGACTTGCAGCCGATAGTCACCTATCCATTTGTGCTCCTGCCAGGTTTCACTGGAGTGTTTCACACCAGGTGTGCTTCACGTCAGAAAAGGGTTAAACTAGCTAAAACGTTTCAAAATGGCATTACAGACCCAATTTAGGGCTTGTTAAGTGCTTTAATGGTCTCTCCCGCCTCTTGGAGGCGGGATGGAGTCGGGAACCCCGCGACTGATTTTGTCAAAATTGCGTGGAGGCGGGATGGAGTCGGGATGGGGTCGGAAACCCCGACCCCGCAAATTTAACCCCCCACACGCCTCCAAACCCGACTTCATGGGTCATTGAAAATCCAGCCCCAAGTATCTACAGAGATTCAAGAAAGCAGCTCTGCCGAGGTGTGATAAAGGGCAGTTAGAAAGATTAACTGTAGTCGTCTGGAATTGTTCTCTGCACAGGCATTGTTCTCTGTCGATATATGCTGTGCCCATTTGTATTTCTTCACTTCACCTGATGAAGGAGCAGCGCTCCGAAAGCTTGTGATTCCAAATAAAGCTGTTGGACTTTAACCTGGTGTTGTGCGACTTCTCACTATAAAGAGTGCCATCTAATTTAGCATTTTCTTTGATGAGTTGGCAAAGCAAACTCTGACTTTCATCACTTCTGTGCCCAGACCAGTGACTCTTGGCGAGGACAGAGTAAACAGTCTAGTACTAAATACTGCGGATCTGAAATAAAAACAAAAAATGCTGGAAACACTCAGCAGGTCAAGAAGGATCTGTGGAGAGAGAAACCGGGTTAACATTTCAGGTCGATGACCTTTCGTCAGAACTGGGCAATGTTAGAAGTTAATAGTTTTTAATCAAGTACAGAGGTAGGGAAAGGGGTGTAGGGGAGGAAAGAACAAAAGAGAAGGTCTGTGATAGGGTGGAATGCAGGAGAGATGACAGTCTGCTATTAAATCCGTGCCAAATCTAAACAGCTAAAACCACTCTTGTTGGCCAGCCCTGTTATCAATAATAAAGGAAAGACTTACATTTATATAGCACCTTTCATGATGGCCCAAGGCACTTTACAGCCAATGAAGTCCATTTGAAGTGTAGTCACTGTTGTAATGTAGGAAACTCGGAGCTCCGACACGGCAAGAGAGCCCCAGGTGGGCAGAGGAAACACTTCAAGGACACCCTCAAAGCCGCCTTGAAAAAGTGCAACATCCCCACCGACACCTGGGAATCCCTGGCCCAAGACCGCACAAAGTGGAGGAGAAGCATCCGGGAAGGCGTCGAACACCACGAGTCTCTTCGCCGGGAACAAGCAGAAGCCAAGCGCAAGCAGCGCAAGGACCACACGTCAGCCCAAGCACCCCACCCACCCGCCCCTTCAACCACCGTCTGCCCCACCTGTGACAGAGACTGTAGGTCCCACATTGGACTCATCAGTCACCTGAGAACTCATTTTTAGCGTGGAAGCAAGTCATCCTCAGTTCCGAGGGACTGCCTAAGAAGAAGAAGAAGAAGAAGTAGGAAACACAGCAGTCAATTTTCACACAGCAAGCTCCCACAAACAGCAATGTGATAATGACCAGATAATCTGTTGTTGTTTTGACTGAGGGATAAATATTGGCCAGGACACCAGGGACAGCTCCCCTGCTCTTCTCCGAAATAGTGCCATGGGATCTTTTATGTCCACCTGAGAGAGCAGACGGGGTCTACAATTTAACATTGCATCTGAAAGATGGCACCTACTGACAACGCTGCACTCTCTCAGTACTGCACTGGAGTGCCTGCCTAGATTTTTGTGTTCAAGTGTTTTGGAGTGGGACTATGAACCCACAACCTACTGACTCAAAGGTGAAGAGTGCTACCCACTGAGCCACGGCTGACACAAGTGTGACAGGGGTTTGGGCCTGTTGTTATGAAGCTCCCAAACTGAGCTCAGTCATTATAAGTAGGCAATAAAAGGAGGTGAATCTTTGTCCCAGAAGGAGGAATCATAGAATCATAGAAATTTACAGCACAGAAGGAGGCCATTTTGCCCATCTTGTTCGTGCTGGCCGACAAAGAGCTAGCCACCCTAATCCCAATTTCCAGCACTTGGTCCGTAGCCCTGTAGGTTACAACACTTCAAGGGCATGTCCAAGTACTTTTTAAATGTGATGAGTGTTTCTGCCTCTACCACCTTTCCGGCAGTGAGTTCCAGACTCCCACCACCCTCTGGGTGAAAAAATTTCTCCTCAAATCCCCTCTAAACCTCCAACCAATTACTTTAAATCTATGCCTCCTGGTTATTGACCTCTCTGCTAAGGGAAACAGGTCCTTCCTGTCCACTCTTTCTAGACCCCTCATAATTTTATACACCTCAATTAGGTCGCCCCTCAGCCGCCACTGTTCCAAAGAAAACAACCACAGCCTATCCAATCTTTCCTCGTAGCTAAAATTCCCCAGCCCAGGCAGCATCCTCATAAATCTCCTATGCACCCCCTCTAGTGCAATTGCATCCTTCCTGTAATGTGCTGACCGGAACTGCACGCAATGAATCAATTTTCATCGCGTGCAGTTCCGGAAGAGATGAATCAATTTTCAGCGGGAACTTAAAGAGCACCATTGCCAGAGGGCAGGAATCAGGCAACTTCCTATCCTTTATGTCAGGAGGATGTTGTGGTGAAGAGGGGAGGGGGGGGCGGGGAGGGGGAAGGGCAGCAGGCCTCGAATATTCCACTTCGATGGCAAAGTGAAATCCTGGCACAGGCCCAGATGACCATTTCACCAACGAGTAAAGGATTAGCCGAGCTCCTCCAGAAATAAGCTAAGTTTTTGAAGCTTTGCTCCTGAACCGTGTGAGCGCAGATAAGAGCGGAGTTTTGCGGCCAGAATCTTGGCGCTTTCAGCTCTGCCACGCGTAAGATTCTGACAGGGCTGGACAGACTGGAGGCAGGGAGGATGTTTCCCCTGGCTGGGGGGGGATCTGGAACGGGGGGGGGTCACGGTCTCAGGATGCAGGGTGGGACATTTAGGACTGAGATGGGGAGAAGTTTCTTCGCTCGGAGGGCGGTGGACCTGTGGAGTTCTCTACCACGGCGGGCTGTGGAGGCCAAGTCGCTGAATATATTTGGGAGGGAGATTGATAGATTTCTGGGCGCAAAGGACGTTGAGGGCTATGGGGAGAGAGCGGGAATGTGGTGTTGAAGTGGAGGATCGGCCATGATCGTGTTGAGTGGCGGAGCAGGCTCGAAGGGCCGAATGGCCTACTCCTGCTTCTATTTTTCTATGTTTCTATGTTCTATGTTTCTAACTCCCCGCGCGTGAGGAAGAAGAGGAGGACAAGACTTCTAATTGTGCAACTGAACGGATATTGCTTTCAGCGTTTGCGCAAGCTTTGTCTCCTCTCTTTAGGCTACCTGAAGTACATTACCCCTGTTGCAGTCTAACTCTGGGTATTATGGAGTGGTGAAATGAAGCCTGCAGCCACTGTACCTGCAGCTGGTGCTGTGCGGTACATCATTAGGAAATGATGAGCCTCTATATTGAGATGACACATTAAGCAGAATACCATCTCTTCTGAGTGACAAGTTAAATGTGCTTGGCCGGTACTTAACAAAATATTTACATTTTTCCAATCTTTCATTTTCACAATAACTTACGCGAGACTGTTTTTACAAACAAGTTGCATTATACGTGCCAAAACCGGAAGATTATACATGTATTTCAGGTATGAGATCGCAGGATATGTACTTCTATTTATTAATACACAGTGACTCAGTAATGGTGCTGTCACCAAGGTCTTTGTTGACTGTACATTTGTGACTGTAGTTAATGCTGTTCCTCCTTTTAAAATGTAGCAATGATCTTACGTCTTTGTAGGCAGTTCCTCGGAACCGAGGATGACTTGCTTCCACATTAAAAATGAGTTCTCAGGTGACTGATGAGCCCAATGCGGGACCTACAGTCTCTGTCACAGGTGGGGCAGACAGTGGTTGAAGGGGCGGGTGGGTGGGGTGCTTGGGTTGACGTGCGCTGTTTGCGCTTGGCTTCCACTTGCTCCCGGCGAAGAGACTCGAGGTGTTCGGTGCCTTCCCGGACGCTTCTCCTCCACTTTGTGCGGTCTTGGGCCAGGGATTCCCAGGTGTCGGTGGGGATGTTGCACTTTTTTCAATGATCTTATATACTGACAATGACAGACAGGAAAAGAGCTTCTGGTCCATCCAGCCTGTCCCACACAACTTGTGCTCCCCTGTGCATCACGATACATACACTTCCCACCCCACCCGAAAACCATGTGATCTCCTGAGGAGGCGAAAAACCAGATTAAAAAACCCAGGGTCAGTTTGGAGGAAAAAATATCTGGGAAATTCCTCTCTTGAAAGGGGAAGTTTTGTCCAGAAAGGTATCTAGCAAAAGGCTTTTAAGGACTCGGAACAGAAAAATGCGCAATACTGATTCATAATACAATGATGTCATTTGATCACTGAGGTACTTTTGGACAAAAAATGCCGTATTTTATAAGAATATAAGAATGTAAGAACATAAGAAATAAGAGCAGGAGTCGGCCATTTGGCCCTTCCAGCCTGCTCCGCCATTCAATGGCTGATCTTCTACCTTGTCTCCACTTTCCTGAATTATCCCCATATCCCTTGATTCCCTCAATATCAAAAAATCTATCGATCTCTGTCTTGAGTATACTCAACGACTGTGAGGTAGGCATACAGGCAAGGTTGGCCATTTGGCTCATCATAGTATTGCAGACAGAGAAAGCCTAAGAAAGAAAGACCTGCATTTATACAGCGCCTTTCACGACCACTGGACGTCTCAAAGCGCTTTACAGCCAATGAAGTACATTTTGGAGTGTAGTCACTGTTGTAATGTGGGAAACACGGCAGCCAATTTGTGCACAGCAAGCTCCCACAAACAGCAATGTGATAATGACCAGATAATCTGTTTTTTGTTATGTTGGTTGAGGGATAAATATTGGCCCCAGACACCGGGGATAACTCCCCTGCTCTTCTTCGAAATAGTGCCATGGGATCTTTTACATCCACCTGAGAGGGCAGACGGGGCCTCGGTTTAACGTTTCATCCAAAAGACAGCACCTCTGACAGTGCAGCACTCCCTCAGCACTGCACTGGAGTGTCAGCCTAGCTTTATGTGCTTACAGTCCCTTGGAATGAGACTTGAACCCACAACCTTCTTGTACTACAGGTGAGTGTGCTACCCACTGAGCCACAGCTGACAAAACTATTCCAAATAGTCAATATGGTTGTATTGGAACTGATTTATCAGAATACTGTGCCTCAAGAGCTAGGCCTTTCTGAAATCTCATTTGAGCGACAATGGCCCTGAAATTCGCCTCTCCGGCTTGCCGCGGGGATAAGGATCGCGCGCGCACTTACCTACCGTGCCTGCCGTTGACCTCTGGGCCCACGGGAACTTCAGCTCCTGGGCCTGCTCCAAGAGCCGGCGTGCAGTGCTTGCATATCCCAGGGGCGCAGTTAGTGCGATGCGTCCCCTGGGATCACGTGGGCCATGGAGAGCCAATGGCAGCAGACCATCTTTCATTCATAGATTTGACAGGAAGACCTGTCAAATCTATGAATTGAAATCGGCCCCAAAAGAACAGCTAAACTTCAAATATTTTTTTTTTAAAACCATCACATTTATAAAATAACTATAACTTAAATAAATTAACTACTTTAAACAAAAATTTAAATTTTTGAAAAAATTTATATACTTTTTAACAGTGCTAAAAATAAACTTACCTTTCTTTAAAGTATCTAAAAAAGATAAACCTGTTGAAAATTTATTTTAATTATAATTAATTAACCACTTACCTTGTTGAAAACGGGTCCTGCGCCTCCTTTTTAAAAGCGCAGGTTCTTCAATACTTACCCTCCCGGACAAACCTGAAAAAAAACCTAAGTGTGCTGCGTGCACGCAGCCTCTAGTGCGCACGCGGTTCACCTCTGAACCGCTCCCTTCACCAGACCGGAAGTTCCGGTTTCCCGCGCATGCGCAGTGCATGCAGGAAACCAGCACTTCAGGAGGCCTTGTGGGTGAGTACACAACGCGTACTCACCCGGCAAGTGCCGAATTTTTGGCCCATTATGTTAGAGAATTAATTTTATGATTTAAAAAATAAACACACTATTACAAAGAGGAACACACAGCAGGAAATCCTTGGGCTGTATTCTCCATTGTTAGTTTTAGTAAAAATAATTAAATGCTAGTATAAATTGGTAAACTTTATATCCATATCCACTTTTCACTAAATGGAGAAAAATATGCTCCATCTTGGAAATTTTTTCTTTCTATTTTTTTCCCCCCAGTTTTTCCCCAATAGTGGCTCCACCAAGTAAAGGCCATTGAAGACAAGTTAAAAAAAAAACTTTCCTTAGTTGATGACATTGTTCAGGGGTTTGAGAAGAATTACTGAGTCTGACAGCTTGAGGGAGATGAATTAACACCAGTGGAAAATATGATCTTGTTGTGCTTCAGTGGGCTTGTCCCCGCCAATTCAGCCCTCTTGGCCTTGACTGGTTTAACATCTGCCAGTGAAACCGCTCCTCCACACACTGAAACAAATATTAACAGAACAACTAAAAAGCAGTAAAAAAAAACCTTGCATTGTTTCTTTTTTAGTGCCTTTCACAGCATGAAACAGCCCAAGGTGCTTGACTGGAGATTCAGGGAACGCAAGTAGAAAGAGGTTAAAGAAAGATGACCAAAGGTATGGACAAAGAGGGAGATGTTTGAGGGGATTTTTGAGAGAGATTTTGGAGGTGAGGTGCGAGATAGGAAAGGGGAGGGGTTTTTGGGGAAGAGTGCCGTAGTATAGGGGCTGAAGGTTCCGCAGTGAATGTGGAAGGGAAGGGAGGAGAAGATGCACAGTGGACCAGAGATGGAAGAGCCAAGGCTACATGTTACAGCATTGAATGCCAACAATGACAGACCTTAGGAGAACAGAAGCCATGGAGAAATTTGAAATTGAAGATGAGGATTTTAATGTCGCTATGTTGGGGGATGAGGAGCCAATGAAGATCAGAAAGAACATATTTAAGAACATTAAGGGACATCATAATTCTTTGTAAAATTTTGAAAATGGGCCCTGAAGGTGATTCTCACACTCGAACAAGCAATGTCCCTGTTGTGTTCCAGCAGCTTTCTTGACAGCTTTCCAATATTTCCTCTTTCTAGACAGTAACTCCTGATCATCCTAAGCAATTTCCAGCACTTCCAAATTGTCCTGGGCTGTGATCCGTCTTTGTGCTTATGACCAGCCTTGTGGATTATCCTGCCGACATAGCAACGGTGCCTTGCCTTTGCATAGCGAGTCTGGGGAAAAGGGGACATAGTTAATGTTGTCACAGGCTGTCAGTTGGAAGCCACAAGGTTTCATTGTTTTACATAATAGTCTTTAATTAATATCAATCTACGCGATGTATTATAAATGTGTAAACTTTAAAGGAAAACTAAACCCAAATGACAACTAATTATAAACTGATCTCCCATATTATTGCTCACAGGTATCCTGGGGTCTGGAGCACAATTGTGATGTTTGGTTGGCAACCTGGCCTGTCCCTTTAAGGCCACTGTTCAGGAACTCCCCGTGGGGAATGATGTAAATAAATATATTCCAAGGTCAAATATAAGTGAATTATTGTTGATGTTTCATTCAATTGGCAGCTGCTTACCTCCCATCGTTGAGAAAATGCTTGGTTACTGAAGGTCAGAAGAAGCAGCAGGAAATGACTGGCTTTCTTTTACTGTTTGTACATTGTGGTCTGTGATTTGTTGATTTATTTTTCTAAACGTGTGACACTTGAAGAGTGACAGAGAACTGTGACAAACTGGAAAATCCGCCCTAAATACTCTTCTACAGAATGAAAGGCATTTCTACAGCACCTTTCACGACCTCAGGACGTCCCAAAGCGCTTTACAGCCAATGAAGTACTTTTTGAAGTGGAGTCACTGTTGTAATGTAGGAAACGCGGCAGCCAAATTGCACACAGCAAGCTCCCACAAACAGCAATGTGATAATGACCAGATAATCTGTTTTAGGGATGTTGGTTGAGGGATAAATATTGGCCCAGGACACCAGAGAGAACTCCCCTGCTCTTCTTCGAAATAGTGCCGCGGGATCTTTTACATCCACCTGAGAGGGCAGACGGGGCCTCGGTTTAACATCTCATCCAAAAGACGGCACCTCCGACAATGCAGCACTCCCTCAGCACTGCACTGGGAGTGTCAGCCTGGATTTTGTGCTCAAGTCTCTGGAGTGGGTCTTGAACCCAGAGATAGTTAGTAAATTTGAGTTTTGAGGTCAATAATAATGCAAAACCTAATAGGGTAGAGTGTTTTATTCCTGGGATTTTATTGTGATGTGAAATTTCAAAGAAAAAACACAGAGCGAACACGGAAAAGCACAAGGCCTTTCTTTAAAAAAAACAATCACCTTAATTATTCCATGCATTAATATCTTTTGATGCCTTGTGCAGTGTGAGTGAAGGTGATTGGAGTTAATCAGCAACTGCACCTTTTTGTGATAAATCTCTGTGAGTAAGATATAGAGATTATTGCTTTTGATTACAGCTTTGATACAGTAGTTAGGAACAGTTGGAGAGACTATTTGTAAATCACAAGTTGAGTGCATGAAGAGGCAAACCCAGAACAATGGCCCATTGTGTTACGGGCACCTCATTCCTTAAAAAAAAAGATACATTTCCCAGCTGGTACTGTGAAATTAACATTCTGCAAAGGCGTGCGGTGCAGATCATTACATGCATAAATCTGTTCACTTATATTGAGAATGAGAATGGATTTCAGAGATTGTTACCGAAGCTGTTATTTATATTCTGGATCAATTTGGGTCAGTGTAGTCTTCTTGCTTGTGCATACTTCAAATTATTCTAATATACTGCAGCACCTGTTGAAAGCAATGACCAGCATCATTGAAACCACAGCACAGAGGAAGCTGTTCAGACTATCATGCCTGCGCCAGTGCTAGTTTCACAACTAGAGGTGTCTGCTCTCATCTCATTTCCTTGTTCATTCTCTCTAACCATTTATATTTTTTTCCTTTTTCTAAAAAAACATATCCATTTCCCTTTGAAATGACACCGCAGTCACTGCCTCAATGGCCATTTGCGGTAAAGAATTCCATGTTGAAATTGCCCCTCTGTGTTAAAATAAAATACTCTTGGCTTCACCCTTCATTCCAGTCATAATCCTCAGTCTATTCCTCCTTGTAACTCATTGCTGCTACAATCTATCACTGCTCCCCCTCAAGAACTTTCATAATTAAATTCCCCCTTAACCTTCTCTGTTCCAGCGGCGGGCGGGGGGGGGGGGGGGGGGGGACCCGATATAGAATCTACTAGTCTACATAAAAGGCATGATGAAAATTAAGCGTTTTTTTTGTTCCAGTTTCGAGCGCGTCCGTGGCTCCTTTAATTGAATCCAAATACTGTACGTAGGTTAAAAACTAGCTGCCTTCACAATCATTTCCCTGGCTTAAATCAATGCAAACGTTGCAAAGACAGTTTGTTTTGGTCTTTGAGCCGATAGCCTGAGGGAGGTGCCAAACCACACAATTCAAAATTATTAGTTTAGTTTAGAGAACTACTTATCATTATTCTTATTCTGAGGAATTGGCACAGTTTAATATCTATTGTAAATATATACATTCAATTATTGCCTTTTATCTGCTTGTTCACCTACTGTTCATTGAATATATTTGGTACTTAAAGCCTAAAATGAGATCTGGGGTTGTGATATTCAGCTGCTTTTGAAGACACGAGGAGAAATCCGATAGTGAAGCAACCCATAGACGCCTATATCAGAAGCTGGATACAATCCAGACTAGGGCTGACATGTGGCAGGTAACATGCGGACGACATACCTGTCAGGTAATGGCTATCTCAAAATAAGAGAGAGCCCAACCATCTCCCCTTGACCTTCAATGGCACCACCATCGCTGAGTCCCCCGCTATCAACATCTGAGGGGTTATCGTTGAACAGAAGCTGAACTGGATCAGATGTATCAGGACTGTAACTGGGGAAAGCAGGGCAGGGACTGGTATTCTGCGATGAATCGCTTCCTTGCTGACTCCCCAAAGCCTTGCCACCATTTAAAAGGCTCAAGTCAGGAGTGTGATGGAATATTAAACACTCACCTGGATGGGTGCAGCTTAAACAGCACTCAAGAAGCTCAACACCATCCAGGACAGAGTCGTTTGCTCAATTGGTGCTCCTGCCACTAATTCAATGTCTACCCCCTCCATCACTGGAGCATTGTGGCTGTATTGCATACACAATAAATGGTAGGATACTGAGAAATGTAGAGGAACAGAGGGACCTTGGAGTGCATGTCCACAGATCCCTGAAGGTAGCAGGACAGGTAGAGAAGGTGGTTAAGAAGGCGTACGGGATACTTTCCTTTATTAGCCGAGGCATAGAATATAAGAGCAGGGAGGTTATGTGAGAACTGTATAAAAGCACTAGTTAGGCCACAGCTAGAGTACTGCGCACAGTTCTGGTCACCACATTACAGGAAAGATGTGATTGCACTAGAGAGGGTGCAGAGGAGATTTACGAGGATGTTGCCAGGACTGGAAAATTTTAGCTATGAGGAAAGATTGGATAGGCTGAGGTTGTTTTCTTTGGAACAGAGGAGGCTGAGGGGGAGACTCGATTGAGGTGTATAAAATTATGAGGGGCCTAGATAGAGTGGGTAGGAAGCACCTATTTCCCTTAGCAGCGAGGTCAATAACCAGGGGGCATAGATTTAAAGTAATTGGTAGAAGGATTAGAGGAGAGTTGCGAACTTTTTTCACCCAGAGGGTGGTGGGGGTCTGGAACTCACTACCTGAAAGGGGGGTAGAGGCAGAAACCCTCATTGCATTTAAAAAGTACTTGGATATGCACTTGAAGTGCCGTAACCTACAAGGCTACGGACCAAGAGCTGGAAAGTGGGATTAGGCTGGATAGCTCTTTTTCGACCGGCGCAGACACAACTCCTTCTGTGCTGTAAATTTCTATGATTCTATGAATGGGTGCACTGCAGCAAATGACAAAGTTTACTTTGACAGCGATTCACCCCCACCCCCATAAAACACCTTGCGACCTTTACAACTGAGAAGGACAAGAGCAGCAATGTCATGGGAGCACCACCATCTCCAAGTTCCCCTCCAAGTGACACACCATGCCGACTCGGACTATATTGACGTTCCTTCATCAAGTTGCTGGGTCGATGTCCTGCAATCCCCTACCCAACACTATTGTAGGAGCACCATCACCACAAGGACAGCAGCGGTTCCAGGAGAAAACCCACCATCACCTGCTTAGGGCAACTCGGAATGGGCAATAAATCCGGCCTTGCCTGTTTCGCCCACATCCCAAGAACAATTTTGTTTGAATAGGCACTGACTGTCAGCAGGTTTTGCGATTATGTGAGTCATCGTCACTGAATCCTCTTCCCTGCTGGCCACCGTACACATTCAATTTCCCTCAGAAGTCATTAGTTGACAATCAGGAAAAGAAACCCTGGGCAATTTTTCCCTTGTGAATTAGAATTTCCCTACTGTTGCACTGCTTAAGAATCACAGCATTTTTCAGTACAGAAGGAGGGAATTCAGTCAATCATACCTCTTCCGGCTCTCTAAAAGAGCTAGCCCATTTCCCTGCTCTTTCGCCTATCTTTTAACCTTTTTGCATTTTTCAAATATTTATCCACTTCAAAATTCTACTAAGATAGAAAGAAAGAACTTGCATCTATATAGTCCATTTCATGACCAGAGGATGTCCCAAAGCACACTGCAGCCAAAGAATTACCTTTGAAGTGTAGTCACAGTTCTATAGGCAAACATGGCAGCCAATTTTCACACAAGATCCCACAAACTGCAACGCAATAAATGGCCAGATAATCTCTTTCTGGTGGTGTTGGTTGAGCGTTAAATGTTGGCCAGGACAGAGACAGGGACAGAGAGCGAGAGTGAGAGTGATGCCAGTTATGGTAGAAGACTGGAACATTGCTAGTGTCACACCTCTGCACAAAGAGAGGCGTAAACTATAGACCAGTCAGCCTAACATCAATAGTGGGTAAAATTCTGGAGGCCATAATGTGGGATAAAATTAACATTCACTTTAACAGACATCGGTTACTTAAGGATACTGTGAAAGTTAGTGGTCACGGCCTCTGCTATTTCCTCTCTGACATCCCCAACATTCTAGAATGCCATCAGGACCTAGATCAGCTGACTTACCGGCGATCAAACCGGCATCTTCTGATCTGAATGGTTGAGTACAACATACGTACTTGCTTTTTAACATCTCATCGGTATGGTCTGAAATGGGGAGATTCTGTTTACCAGTAACAACAGTTTTGAATCAACGACATTGCACGAGAGAAAACCAACAACAGCGAACACTCCTGACAGCACATAACCACAGATGGGCCCTTCTTATTGAGAAGCAATAAAGCTGACATTGATGAGGAAATAGTCCCACGACAACAGCAGGGGGGGAAAAAAGGCAATGTCAAGATTTGTTTCTGATTAAGTTACAGTTTGTCTCTTGTACTGGAATAAATTGGGAGTTGGGGAACTAATGTGCCTTTGACAAATAAACCAGAAACAGGTTTCAGTCATCTGCTTGGCCTCTAAGGGTTCCTTGTACAGAAGTAGTCTCCACTTCCTCAGGCAATAAGGCAGCAGGTAACGCAGAGCCACAGTAAGAGTTGTTTACAGCATAGCTCAATTCTCAAATTATTGCTGCAAGCTTGTCGAGATCCCCTGAGGACTTTTATTTCTAGATTCCTTTTTAACTTTCAAAACCGAGTTAACTTTCAGAAAACATTCCAATTTGAAATAACAGAATAACCCCGAAACCAACGGATCTGGTATTTCCAACAGAGTGGCAGAAAGAGATCGGAATTGTCAGTTTTGGTTCCTCTCTTTCTTGCGCCCGTTAAATTCTGGGGGCGGAGCAATGAAATACTTTCCATGTCAGGCATTCAAACCTACATTTTTTGAGTCTATGCCGAGGGTGAGGTACTTCACCTGATGTCAGCCCATACCAGAAAATCGCAGGTATGTTGTCAGTGATTTTAGATATTTATTTGATCCCTCAGTGTCACAGGAACAGGAGGAGGCCATTCAGCCCCTCGAGCCTGTTCCGCCATTCAATTAGATCAGGGCTGATCTGTATCTTAACTCCATCGACCCATCCTGGTTCCGTAACTTTTAATACCCTAGTCTAACAAAAATCTATTAATCTCAGTTTTGAAATTTTCAATTGACCCCCCAGCTTTTTCGGCGGAGAGAGTTCCAGATTTCCACTACCCTTTGGGTGAAGAAGTGCTTCCTGACATCACCCCTGAACGGCCTGGCTCTAATTTTAAGGTTATTTCCCCTTCTTCTGGACTCCCCCACTAGTGGTAATAGTTTCTCTCTTTTTACCCTATCAATTCCTTTAATCATCTTAAAACACGTCCTTAATCTTCTATACTCGAGGGAATGCAAGCCTAGCCTACGCAACCTGTCCTCATAATTTAACCCTTTTAGCCCTGGTGTTTTTCTGACAGTGTCAGTTTTAAGCACTCCCAGGTCAGGTATAGCACAGTTAGAATTCAAGAGTAGAGTTTCCCATACCTTCCCAACAATGTGCCTCAGATGAACTCTTAGAAGAACAGCCTCATTGCACCTTTGTGGCATTTTGTGATCTCCAGCACTAGTTGCCCTTTGGCAGTTGGTTGTGAGATTGCCTCTTAGTGTTAGTTTAGGGGAGGCTTATTCTTTGGGGCTAAGCCCACTAAGCGCTGGGCTGAGACTGCTCAAGCTCATTGCGTGCAAGGCAAAGGGGACTTTCTTCTCATTTATGAGAACTCTGGGTTCCGAGTGTCCAAACCACTTCTCTACCCGAAAAACCAACTTCAAACTTAGCCGTTTAAAATGCCTGCGTGTAATGAGAATGAGTGAGGAGTTCAGACATATCTCTTTGTGGATCGAGCCCTTCTGTCTGATTTCTTGCATTTTTTTATCATGCTGATTCGCATGACACCAGGCCGAGGATATTTAATGCTTTTAATTGCAAGCAAAATGCAGAAATGCACTCTATCCTCCAACAGGGCCAATCCATACTCTGAATATGCAAACTCATTTTTAAAAGAATTTAGTATCGCAAGAAATGACAACATACTATAAAGCTGGATCTTTTCAGTGTCTGCAAGGAAAAATAGCTGAGACTGACAATTCAGAGTCCAAATCTTCCTTATTTCATACAGTATGTGCAACATGACCTTGCTCGCAAACTCGTCATGCATGTCAATAAACTATATTACTTCAGTCCAACCCCATCTGATCAAGGTGTGCAGGGAGCCACAGTTTAACATATTTCCAGAACACTGCTTATCTCCAGCAGGCAGTACTTCCTTGAGATAACTAAGCAATCATTTGTCTTTATTGATTTACAAGGGGTTGGAATCACTGTGCGGGTCAGAAATGAAATACTGGCGCTGTAAGGACGATACTTTTTGTTAAGACGAATGTATTTTTACAAAAAAAGCGGCAGGTTTCGAGAAAACTACTTCAGAGACCCTTTCGCAGCCAATGGTCATTACACAATATTAAGCATCGTCAATGTTTCGCCCTCGGACTGCAATTTACCAGCTGACCTTTCACCTATTGACCTACAACTGGTGTTCTGGAGGTGACCCTTGGGCAATCAAATAAACTAATCTAAGATTAAAGAAAGTTGAGAAGTGGAAGGTGTTCATGGTGTGTGCACATTACCGGCGTGTGGAAAAGGCTAATTGGATTGTAATTAGAGCCCCAGTGATTAATTGATGTCATTGCTGAATCTCGTTTCCTTCGGAGAAAATAAATTGCACCAGTCTTCCTGCTGCAGAGCATGAATAGAACTAAAGTTCAAAGGCGCATGCTAAGGTACAGACGCAGTGAGCTTAAGGTCAATACTTGCACTTCCGTGGTGTCAGGATGTTAAGCTTATGCAGCTATGGAACGACTTGACAATTTGGAATATGTGACTCTCATTGTCGCCACACATCAGCTCAGAACATTCTAACTTTATAGCCTTTGTTGGATGTTCTCCAACTGTGGAGTGCAGCTTAGAGGAAGCCCTGTGTGATCATTCTATTGTGGAGGGGGATTCCTAGAGAAACAAACTCTGCTACAGAATGTGGCAAGGCCAGCATGTATTGCCCATCCCTAATTGCCCCTTGAGAAGGTGGTGGTGAGCCGCCTTCTTGAACCGCTGCAGTCCGTGTGGTGAAGGTACTCCCACAGTGCTGTTGGGGCGGGAGTTCCAGTATTTTGACCCAGCGACCATAAAGGAACGGCCGATATACTTCCAAGTCAGGATGGTGTGTGACTTGGAGGGGAACTTGGAGGTGGTGGTGTTCCCATGCGCCTGCTGCCCTTGTCCTTCTAGGTGGAAGAGGTCGCGGGTTTGGGAGGTGCTGCCGAAGAAGCCTGGGCGAGTTGCTGCAGTGCATCTTGCAGATGGTACAAATGTCCATTTTAGTTTCGCTTTTGGTTTTCCTTCCAGATGTTTCATTTGCCCCTCCTCTCCTGACGGCGGTCCACTGGGAACCAGACACCTTCCAGTACCTTATCCAACTGCTCATGCTTCATGTGTGCGCCGACACAACAACAACACCAACTTGCAGTTAACAAGTGTTAATGGGCTATTCAGCCACGGGGCACATCACAGCTGATCCCAATCCTGTTCTCACTCATGTGCACGTATGTGCATTTCCAAGGAGGTGTCATTGGATAGCAATAAGGAGCTGGAACCCTGCACAATGATTCCAATCCCTACCAATAGGCATTTAAGCTAACTATAAGTGCCCCTATTGCTTCTCTCATCTTTCGTATCAGCTAACTCAGCACAGTTTAGTAGTTATACCAGGGGCTTTACTGATCCTGTATGGCTCAGTATCACACCAGCCATTGCACTTAGCCACCAAGACATCAAAGGAGCAATTATATTCCGCTCGTTAATAATTTAAAACAACAACTTTTCTCATGAAAGATTCACCACGTAGAAAAGGAAAAAAGCACAACATATTAACTGGTGCACTTCAGTTAAACATGTTTCAGCATTCGAGTTTGAGATAAATATTTTAAAAAATTACTGAAAATAATTCAACAACAACAGCAGCAACAACTTGTATTTACATAGCGCCTTTAACGTAGTAAAACGTCCCAAGGCGCTGCACAGGAGTATTTTAAGACAAAAAAAATTTGACACCGAGCCACATAAGGAGAAATTAGGGCAGGTGACCAAAAGCTTGGTCAAAGAGGTAGGTTTTAAGGAGCGTCTTAAAGGAGGAGAGAGAGGTTTAGGCAGGGAATTCCAGAGCTTAGGGCCTAGGCAGCTGAAGGCACGGCCACCAATGGTGGAGCGATTATAATCAGGGATGCTCAAGAGGGCAGAATTAGAGGAGCGCAGATATCTCGGGGGGGTTGTGGGGCTGAAGGAGATTACAGAGATAGGGAGGGGCGAATTCTTTCTGCACCCAGAATTGTTGTTTTGCCAGCAGACCTTATTTTACTGTAATTGCTGCAAACTTGCAATGTTTGCAGTAAATTAAACAAAGCACTATTGCATTACTACATAATTACTAAATCAATTAAACCAATTATTAAAGCCTGAACCTGACGTAAAATAATTCAACCTCCAATGTTCTGCAACATTTCTGTGCTCTAACGGTAGGCGTTCCCAATAAGGCACATTTAAAGTACAATTCAGTGCCCACTCTTGATTGCCTTGTTACAAACCTGTGAGGAATTTTTTTCCCTGCATTTAAGGAAAATCTATTTTAAGCATCCCTGACAGCAAGAAGAGCTTTAATACAAAAAAAGAGAACTTTTAATGATGGCGCGACCACATTGAAATAGGAATACGGAGCAATGTTCTCCCTCAGCTGCGTGGCCCTGCAGCGCTCCAGGGAACTCGCGCAGTTGGATTGCCCGCTTTTCAATACGAAAACCGCGCATGCACGGTATTTTGAAGGGGCCGCGCGGCGCCAAAAGACAATTAGAAGGAACATTGATCTGGCGGAACATTTTCAACAGGCATTACTCAGACAAAAGGCAGTTGTAACCAAGGGCCAATCTGGGGTTGCTACGGAACCAGCAGAACCAACAAGCACTGTCTTGAGCTAAGACCTTCATTAAACTAGGTCTTAGGCTAGGCTAGGTATTCTGCAGCGAGTGTCTCACCTCCTGACTCCCCAAAGCCTTTCCACCATCTATAAGGCACAAGTCAGGAGTGTGATGGAATACTCTCCACTTGCCTGGATGAGTGCAGCTCCAACAACACTCAAGAAGCTCGACACCATCCAGGACAAAGCAGCCCGCTTGATTGGCACCCCATCCACCACCTTAAACATTCACTCCCTCCACCACCGGCGCACCGTGGCTGCAGTGTGTACCATCTACAAGATGCACTGCAGCAAATCGCCAAGGCTTCTTCGGCAGCACCTCCCAAACCCGCGACCTCTTCCACCTAGAAGGACAAGGGCAGCAGGCGCATGGGAACACCACCACCTCCAAGTTTCCCTCCAAGACACACCATCCTGATTTAGAAGTATATCGGCCATTCCTTCATCGTCACTGGGTCAAAATCCTGGAACTTCATCCCTAACAGCACTGTGGGAGCACCTTCACCACACGGACTGCAGCGGTTCAAGGCAGCTCACCACCACCTTCTCGAGGGAAATTAGGGATGGGCAATAAATGCTAGCCTTGCCAACGATGCCCACATCCCATAAACGAATTTTTAAAAACTGCAACGCCTGATGAAGTAACCCCACTACACTTTGAACCAACCATGAACAACAAGGGGGGGAAAGCTTGAAGGAGTCAATCATTGAGGTGTGCATGTGAGGAGTCTGAACACAAAGAATGTAAGAAATAACACAATACCTAGTTTTTCATTGCAGGCAGTGAGGACAAACGCACCCTGGTCTAACGAAGAAAAGACGTCTAAAGATTGCAACAGATTTCGAGTGATCGCCGATTTGACCAAGTGGGCACTTGAAGACCCCAGGACAGCTCTAGTTATGTTTCTTATTTAATCCATGTGCTCGTGATTAAATAAAAGATCTCTGTGAGAGAGAAAGTGTATGTGTGCGTGTGTTTCTGTTAAAGTGGATCCAGGTCTACAAACCCCACTCTAACACCTACTAATGTGGGTGGTGTGAAAGTCATAAATAATCCTTACAGCATATAAAATCATTGTGATGTATAGCACTATTGGTAATCATGCTCATTCATTATAATGGCACTGAAGCAAACTTTTATCACTTTTTAAGCAATCTCAGAATGTTATAATAAAACATAAAAGCAAAATACTGCGGATGCTGGAAATCTGAAATAAAAACAGAAAATGCTGGAACAACACTCAGCAGGTTAGGCAGCATCTGTGATTTAACAGTTTATAAGACAGTACCGAGTCCGGGAAAAGGTGGGGGCGGGAGGGAGGAAAAAACCCCACAGGGTCTGTGGTCGGGTGGAGGGCAGGAGCGATTAAATGACAAAGGTGATGATGGTGTAAGACAAAATGAGCTGATAATGATGTTCATAAACTGGTATAAAAACAGACAATGCTGGAAGCACTCAGCAGGTCAGTCAGCATCTGTGGAGAGAGAAACAGAGTTAGCGTTTCAGGTCGATGACCCTTCGTCAGAACTGGGAAGAAAAAAAGTTTTTTGTTAAGGCGCCGGATGAGGCGAAGGATGAAATGGAACTGCGGACCAGGACAGTTTTGAGATAGCGTGAGTCGGTGCTGCTGAAGAGAGAGAGGTCGAGAGTGTTGAATGTGGCGGCGCATGGTACTCAGCCTGGATCTCAGGATACGGCGAGGGCTGTGGTTCGAGGAACGCTGAATATCTCGGAGATAGCTGCAATCTTGGGTGGATCCAAAACACGAAGGGTGGAATTTCAATTGGAATCCACGTGGAGTAAGTCGGAGCCGGCGACAGTTGCTGAGGAAAGATATGTGACTGTGAAAGCGAGTTTTGGTAAATACCTGATCAAACACGATCATAAACTGGTTACTATGTTTAAATTGCATGACTTACTTCAAAGGGACAGCAACAAATATTTTGTAAGTGGAAATATGACTCTTCCTACATTGCAACAGGGACTAAACTTCAAAAGTACATAATTGGCTGTAAATCGCTCTTTGGGACGCCCTGAGATCGTGAAAGGCGCTATACGCCTGATAGAGTGGTAGAAACCGATTCAATAGTAACCTTCAAAAGGGAATTGGATAAATTACTTGAAGGAGAAAAAGTTGCAGGGATATGGGGCAAGAGCGGGGGAGTGGGACTGACTGGATTGCTCTTCGAAAGAGCCGGCGCAGACTCGATGGGCCGAATGGCCTCCTTCTGTGCTGTGCTATTCTATGATTCTATGTTCCTATAAATGCAAGTCTTTCTTTCTTTCTGACTGTTTTACAAATGTACCGGGCAAAAGGCTCCACCTTCTGCAGCCATGCAGTAGAGAAGCGAAGACCCACAACTTAAAAAGCGCAGCATATTTGAGAGTCTGCACAGCAAAGTGAAAGTATAAAATTAAAGTTTCAGTGAGCGAGCGGTCAATCTATAGAAACATAGAAAAATAGGAGCAGGAGTCGGCCATTCGGCCCTTCGAGCCTGCTCCGCCATTCAATATGATCATGGCTGATCCTCTATCTCAATACCATATTCCCGCTCTCTCCCCATACCCCTTGATGCCTTTTGTGTCTAGAAATCTATCTATCTCCTTCTTAAATATATTCAGTGACTTGGCCTCCACAGCCTTCTGTGGTAGAGAATTCCACAGGTTCACCACCCTCTGGGTGAAGAAATTTCTCCTCATCTCAGTTCTAAATGTCCTACCCCATATCCTGAGACTGTGACCCCTCGTCTCGAACCCCCCCCCAGCCAGGGGAAACATCCTCCCTGCATCCAGTCTGTCTAGCCCTGTCAGAATTTTATACCTTTCAATGAGATCCCCTCTCATTCTTCTAAACTCTAGTGAATACAGGCCTAGTTGACCCAATCTCTCCTCATAGGACAGTCCTGCCATCCCAGGAATCAGTCTGGTGAACCTTCGCTGCACTCCCTCTATGGCAAGTATATCCTTTCTTAGGTGAGGAGACCAAAACTGCACACAATACTATGGAACGGGCTCCCTAGGGAGATGGTGGAAGCAGTTAATGTTGATTCATTCCAATGCAAATTAGATAGATTTCTCTCTCAACATAACATTTTGGGATCCAGTATACGAGTGATTTGAGACATGACGTGTGGTGATTGTAGCGCGCTTGGGAGGAACAGGTGTCTTTGGACCGAGGGTTCCCAAGTCTCTCCACCACTGGGGGTTTCCCTCACCTCATGTCTGGGTCTGTTGTAGAATCATTGATAGAGATTGATTGCCGTGATTGGTCAACAACTCCATTATCGTTGTATTATGCGACTACCAGGATGGTAGAAGGCGAGCTAGATGGACCCTAGTCTTTTCGCATCGAGCAATTCCTATGTTACGAAGGCACGCTTGCAGCACTGACTCCACATTTTGTTGAATTTTAACTGAATTTTTACAAAGATTTCTAGGGATAACCACAGAGCTGTCATTTATGTTACTATGTGGTACGGTAGCATAGTGGTTATGTTACTGGACTAGTAATCCAGAAGGCTGGAGTAGTAATAATCCAGTAGTCGTGAGTTCAAATTGCCACCATGGCAGCTGGGGAATTTAAATTCAGTTAATTAAATAAATCTGGAATAAAAAGCTAGAATCAGTAATGGGGACCGTGAAACTACCGGATTGTCGTAGAAACCCATCTGGTTCACTAATGTCCTTTAGTGGAAGGAAATCTGCTGCCCTTACCCGGTCTGGCCTATATGTGACTCTAGACCCACAGCAAAGTGGTTGACTCTTAACTGCCCCTCTGAAATGGCCCAGCAAGCCACTGTGACAACGTCTGCACTGTGGGAGTAACTTCACCACACGGACTGCAGCGGTTCAAGAAGGCGGCTCACCACCACCTTCTCAAGGGGCAATTTAGGGATGGGCAATAAATGCTGGCCTTGCCAGCGACGCCCACATCCTGTAAACGAATGAAGAAAAAAAAAACCTCGTCGTACGTATTAGTATCTTTTATAGTGGGTGGACACAACTTTCTACAAACACTTAATGAATTATGTCATTCTGTAAAACATTTTTCATTAAGTAAGCTATGCTACTGCCTAAGCAGTAGGAAACGCTTGAGTTATTTTTAAAATTTATCATTAGCCTGGGTCAAGAGTGGAAAATTACACTCGGCAATTAGCTATGTTGAGAAATAAGCAACGAGCCAGCCTGTGAGTAATATTATTTTGCCTCTCTCTCCATCTCCAATCAGGACTGGAAATTCTATCTGATTTTCAGCCCCGCCACCCATGGTGGTGGTGAGGGCAATTTCAACGCCCGTATCGCCATGACAGCTAAGATTAACTAACCCAACATCGACAATGTATTAAAACTGGGACCTTTCTGGACTGTATGGAGAGGAGATGCAAGAGCGAGAAAAATCACCTTTAGTTGCACAGATAATCATATCCAATTAGATTTGTAAATGGGTTTTTTTTAAACTGTAAAATGGATTGGTTCTGGTGGCTGGAAGTGCTGTTACTGGCTTGTCTACTCCAATCATGGAGCCCTCAGTAATGTTCCATTACCAGGTCCACGGGAACATCTCTAATATAATTTAAATGGGAAGGGTTTCTAAAGATAGGCTCAAAAATAATCCACTCAAAATGAAGCTACAAAAACAAGACTCATCAAGTATGTGGATGCATCTCGAAGGCACTTGTTTACGAGTCGGAGCAGATTAGTTTAACCGTGTGCAACTCATCAGTAAGACCATCTTTGACATAGCGGGGCCAATTTTCAACCCCTCTGCCAGGCGGGAACAGGGCACTGAAATGGGCGGCATTACACTTACCAACCCATTTCCCAACGACACTGAGGTTGCTGCCACTTTGGTGGAGTCCTTGATATGGGCATCAAGGCGGCTGATGGAAACAGACGGGAGTCTCATTAGCCTACGCAAATCGGGAGGGGGGGGTGGGCGGGGAGGCGGTGGGGTGGGTGGGGATGGGGTCCTATGATGTCAATAGGACCCTGATGCAGTATATTGAGATACAAATGGGTGAAGCAAAGGGTGCACACGATCCGCCCATTGATAATTGATGTTGAACGGCCTAACCAGGTAATTAAAGGTGAGAAGTCGCACAACACCAGGTTATAGTCCAACAGTTTTATTTGAAATCACAAGCTTTCGGAGCTGCTGCTCCTTCATCAGGTGAAGTGAAGGAATACAAATCGACAAAGCATATATAGACAGAGAACAATGCTTTGCCGATTCGTATTCCTTCACTTCACCTGACGAAGGAGCAGCAGCTCCGAAAGCTTGTGATTTCAAATAAAACTGTTGGACTATAACCTGGTGTTGTGCGACTTCTCACTTTTGTCCACCCCAGTCCAACACCGGCATCTCCGCATCCTAAGAACATAAGAACACAAGAAATAGGAGCAGGAGTAGGCCAATTGGCCCCTCGAGCCTGCTCCGCCATTCAATAAGATCATGGCTGATCTGATCCTAACCGCCAATCTACTATCACAGAACCATCTCCTGAACCTAACAGAATTGGACACACGAAATAGGATCAGGATCAGGCTACGCGGCCCCTGGGCCCGCTACGCTACCCACAGGGCCATGACCGATCCGAACCTAGACTCATGTCCAAATTCCTGCCCGCTCCCCGTAACCTTTAATTCCCTTTACTTCTAGGAAACTGTCTCTTTCTGTTTTAAATTTATGTAATGATGCATCAAGGTACTTAAAGGTACCTTAAAGACACTGCCGCAGGCTACTCAAGAAGTGTTCAATAAAAGGTTTGTAAATGATTTTGGGGGCCAGTCAGGAAGGGCATTAATGTTCCTCCTTGCCCAACCGAAATTGGCCCCCATGGCGTCCGACCCTCCACAGCCCTCCCCCAGGCTCACCTCCCCTTTAACTCACTTGGACCAGCTGGTGGAGAAGCCCCCGGATTTTCAGTCCCCTCCAATTGCCGGGCTGCTTGATATGTGCAGGCAGCTTGCCGATGGAATGGTTACAAGGCCCGAGATCGTCCAACCGTTGGCCACAGCAACCAAAAATTGACCCCATCATGTGCAGTTACGGGCATCTTAACTTCAAAAGGACAAAGATGCATTGAAAAAGGTTTTGAAATCCCATTGTCCAGATATCAGTGTACAACTCCTCTAACGCATTCTATTCAATTTTTTTGCCTAATATTTTAACATGGGTATCCTTCCATCTACTTAAAACCTCCATTAAAATAGCAAACTAAGAAACTGATATTGATGCAAAAGCAAAATAGTCATTGACCTGAAACGTTAAATCTGTTTCTCTCTCCACAGAAGCTGCCTGACCTGCTGAGTATTTCCAGCATTTTCTGTTTTTATTTTATATTTGATATTAATGCAATGTGCTTATACACTAATCTTAATTAATTTCAAGTGCTTAAAATGAAGAAAACAGATTCACAGAATGCCTAAACTTACATCATATTGGACCCTAAGAAACAACAGACTTACATCTCATCAGTCTGGGCTGGATTCAGAACCAGGTCCCAGAGAAAAATGGATGATACGTAAAACCAATGCACTACCCGAGATCCAAGGTAAGCAAGTTTATTTTTGTTTGAGAAACTTAGGTAAAGACCTAAGATTCAGGTTATAGTTCTAAACTTGAAGTCATCCAAAACCTTGCTGGCCTTGTCCTAACTTGCACCAAGTCCTGCTCACCCATCTCGTCTGTGCTCGCTGACCTACACTGACTCCCAGTTAAGCAACACCTCGATCTTAAAATTCTCATCCTTGTTTTCAAATCCCTCCATGGCCTCGCCCCTCCTTATTCATGTAATCTCCTCCAGCCCTACAATCCCCCTAGACCTCTGCATTCCCCTTATTCTGGCCTTTTGTACATCCTCGATTTTAAATGCTCCACCATTGGCAGTCGTGCCTTCAGGTGCCTAGGTCCTAAGCTCTTAAATTCCCTCCCTAAATCTGTCTGCCACTCCACTTCCCTTTCCTCCTTTAAGACGCTCCTTAAAACCTACCTCTTCGACCAAGCTTTTGGTCACCTGCCCGAACATCTCCTTATTTGGCTCGGTGTCAATTTTTTTTTAGAACACTCCTGGAAAGCACCTTGGGACGTTTTATTACATTAAAGGCGCTATATAAATATAAGTTGTTGATGTTGATATATCAAAAGTTAAAATGACTGAAGAAAAGACAGGATAAGTGAAGATGTGGCAGATACGTACTGCCTAGTTTAGACATTAAAACCTCCGTCCACCAGAATTCAATTGACGGCTAAACTGAAAAGTTAGCTGTCCCATAAAAAGTTCTAAAACTTAACCTTTGAAGTTCTGACTACCGACAAACTGTTTAACCATGGCTTCGCAATGGGTTCACAAAGATCACCCAATCTTCTGATCTTGGTCCTAACCGCTTTTGATGGGACTCCATTCCACACGTCCACCTCTCCGTCCTCACTTGAGGCTTGCTCATTTTAAAACCGTGTCCTCTAGTTTTGTGCTCTGTGCTCACAGTCAAACACATTGTATTAAATTACTTTCCAAATTGCATTACACCCACGCTCACTAATAGGAACAATCTGAGGGACAGCAATCACGGTCCAAAAAAAACCACATTCGAATTAGGCAAGAGCTTTGTGCAGCCCTGTTACAAGCAGCCGTCTAAACCGCAAATGAGTAATTTCAGATAAGAGGCATCACTTGTCAGGAGATACTGCACCTTCCAGGGACAACAGCACAACTGCAGCTTGAAATCCCGAGTAGAATAAAACTAAGAACCAAAATCACTGGCAAATTTGAGCAATTCTTCAATGTTTCTATCAGGACGACATGTTCCTGCACAGCCCATACCCTTATGTCTTAAGAACATAAGAACATAAGAAATAGGAGCAGGAGTAGGCCATTCGGCCCTTCGAGCCTGCTCCGCCACTCAATATGATCATGGCTGATCTTCTGCCTCAACTCCATTCACCGGCCCTATCGCCATATCCCTTGATGCCCTTACTAGTCAGAAATCTATCGACTTCTGTTTTGAATATACCCAATGACTGAGCCTCCACAGCCCTCTGGGGTAGAGAATTCCAAAGATTCACCACCCTCTGTGTGAAGAAATTTCTTCTCATCTCAGTCCTGAATGGCCTACTCTTTATCCTGAGGCTGTGGCCCCTGGTTCTAGACTCCCCGAGCCAAGGGAAACATTCTCCCAGCATCCACCCTATCAAGCCCTGTAATAATTTTGTATGCTTCAATGAGATCCCCTCTCATTCTTCTGAATTCAAGAGAATACAGACCTGGTTTACTCAATCTCTTCTCATACGACAGTCCCGCCATCCCAGGAATCAATCTCGTACACATGTCCTTGTGTAACAACTCTCATTTCCACACAAAGAAACTGAAAGCAAGAGAGTTCAAATCTTGTCGTGTGGAGATGGTGCAGGGGAGATTTACCGGAATGGTACCAGGGATGAGGGACACCATTTCAGGGTGGAGAGACTGGAGAAGCTGGGATTGTTCTCCTTCGTGCAGAGAGGGTTAACGGGAGATTTAATAGAGGTGTTCAAAATCATGAAGGGTTTTGATAGTGAAGATGGGGAGAAACTGTTTCAACTTGTGGAAGGATTGGTAACCAGAGGACACAGATTTAAGGTAACTGGCAATAAGTTACCGGGGAGGAGATGAGGAGAAATGTTTTTACTCAGTGAGTTATTATGACCTGGAATGCACTGCCTGAAAGGGTGGTGGAAGCAGATTCAATAATAACTTTCAAAAGGGAATTGGATAAATACTTGAAAAGGAAACATGTGCAGGGCTGCGGTGAAAGGGCATGGGGGATTGGGACTAATTGGATCGCTCTTTCAAAGAGCAGGCACGATGGGCCGAATGGCCTCCCTCTGTGCTTTATGATTCTATGTTAGTGCTTCTGCATTTGTATAAATTCCTTTGTTATTTTAGCAAAGAGATTAACCCCTTTATTTTAAGTGGGTTAAAATCTACATTAAAATGGGGGGACACAGGAATCTCATATAAACACTCCCGTTACAAACATCATACGGCATGATTTCAACTTGAAAGCGATCACGCATATCTTGGAACAACTTCTTGAAGACCAATTCCCACGCTATATCTGGCCTGGGAATACTCAAGACTGACATCAGGCACCCAAAATAGGAGAGTGTTTCATTTCCAGCACTGCTATACCCTTATGATAATGACCCCCCTCTCCCACCAAATGTCTCGGTGTAAAAATACGCAGCAAATGACAACAACAACAACAACTTGTATTTATACAGCGCCTTTAACGTAGTAAAACGTCCCAAGGCGCTTCACAGGAGTATTTTAAGACAAAAAAAATTGACACCGATCCACATAAGGATGAATTAGGGCAGGTGACCAAAAGCTTGGTCAAAGAGGTAGGTTTTAAGGAGCGTCTTAAAGGAGGAGAGAGAGGTAGTGAGGCGGAGAGGTTTCGGCAGGGAATTCCAGAGCTTAGGGCCTAGGCAACAGAAGGCACGGCCACCAATGGTGGAGCAATTATAATCAGGGATGCTCAAGAGGGCAGAATTAGAGGAGCGCAAACCATGACAACTAAACGGACTGGCGTCGAGCTCAGATAATCGGGCGAGTTTGCCACTGCTTGAAAAAGAATTCAAGGCATAGGACTTCAGGCTGGCCCGATGAATACAATGCTCAGTGTGAAACTGACTAAAATAGACCAGGAAGGTCTCAGTCCGCCAATGACAGATGAAGTGGTTGTATGGATCCTACTGTTGGTCTCAGTGCCTGAGAGAAGAGGTTGGAAAAAAGTATTGAGATGCGGGCAACATTGACAAGGCAGTATTTATTATCCATCCCTGGTTACCAAGAGGATATTAAGAATCCACCGTACAGGGTGGGACTTTTTGCAGACCATGGGTTAGAGCCAAAATGACTGCCATCTTCATTTATAATTCATTTTGGCAGAAAAATGACTGTAGATCTCACACACTTGGTGCTGTACTAAATGGCAAAGCCACACTTCTGAGCCCTCAAATTATACCTAAAAATAGACCATTACACCTGAATCTTCTGCTTAATCATTGGGGAATTTGAGTATCTTGAGAAAAATAATGCACAGAAAGACACTCTTCCTAGTTAGTTCTACATGATTTTGCCAATGGGGAGCTTTTGGAGGCGGGACTCCCACTTGTTGGGTTTTAGTCCCGCCTCCATCAACTTCCGGCCAGCCCAGCGGGCTTAGCAGGCCAATTAAGGGGAAGCCAGTTGCAGAGCACGTCAACGTATGACGTTTCATCTGTCAAAATTTTTTGACAGATGGATTGTCATCGTTTGACAGCTCTGTGAAGTTGTCAAACACTGACATTCTCTGCAGTTTGATGAGGACTTGAATACAAGACCTCATCAAACATCTTTCTTGAACAGAATTGAGATGGTTGTTGCATCTGTGAATGCAACGGCCACCTGTCATTCCCAACACGGAGGTCCGAGACTCTTCGCATATACACCGACTGAAGCCTGCAGGAAGAAACAAAGGTAAGTACACTTTTAATAACACTTTGCACTTACCTCAGATACTCACCTCTCCACTCTTGCACCCATCACTTACCTTCACAGCACACTTTTGTACCCACCCCCCGACCCCCACAGACCCAGTACTCGCCTCGCTGAGCTGGCGGGTTTCGGAGCCTTCGGGAAGCCCGCACTTGTGAGGGCAAAAAGGGGATAATCCTATTTTCTGCCTGTTAACTACCTGTTAACAGGCAGTTAATAGGCTTTAATCTCTTCCCGCCTCCAAGGAGACGGGACCCGGCGCGGGACGGCTACCCGCCTCCTGGGAAGATGGCACGGAGGCGGGTTGGGGGCGGGTTGGGCACCCGCCCTGAAATTCTGCCATTTTCCTGGCAGTCCCGCCTCCATACCCGCCTCCCCAGGGCTGGCAAGATCGTGCCCATGCTATCCTAAAATGGGGTACTATGGCTCCAAAGAGCTTGAACATATTGGGTGTGGAACAGAAACTGGAGAGGGAGAATTAGTTAAAGTTACAGTGCCACCACTCGTCACAAAGATAAGTATAGCTGAGGGAAGCTGTTCAGCCCATCTATCTCATCCTTCCATAGGAAGCTATGATTTCTCCATCACAGCAGCTAAGTGCTTCTTAAATGGGTCCAGCGCTTTACCTCCACTTCTCTACCCAAAAACCCATTCAAATATTATTCACTCTTTGTGTGAAGAAGTGCTTCCTGGCATCAGTCCTGGATTTGACATTTACCAGCTTGTACCTACAGGCCCCTGTCCTGAAAGAGTGCTGCATTGTCAGAGGTCCCATCTTTCGGATGAGATGTTAAACCGAGGACCCGCCTGTCCGGTCAGATGGACGTAAAAGATCCCGCGGCACTATTTCGAAGAAGAGCAGAGAAGTTATCCCTGGTCACCAAGCCAATTTTTATTCCTCATCTAACATCACTAAAACAGATTATCTGGTCATTTATCTCATTGCTGTTTGTGGGAGCTTGCTGTGCTCAAATTGGATGCAACGTTTCCTACATTACAACAGTGACTACACTTCAAAAAATACTTTGTTGGCTGTAAAGTGCTTTGGGACATCCTGAGGTTGTGAATGGTGCTATATAAATGCAAGTTTTTTAAATTTCTGATTTGCCTTCTTTGAAAGCTGAAGAGTCCAAGATTTTCTAGCCTACCTTATTAACCCAGCACTCTGACACTGGATAATCAGCCTCATGTCCATTCTTTGCACCGCCTCCATTGAGTCTGATGTGACCAATGTGCTCAGTGGGCTGTGACTATATTGGTCTATCTCAAAGCATTTCCACTCGATGCCAATTATGTAAAGAGTAATTCAAAGTAGAAAAGTGGAGAGACTTATTAATTTTTCAGAACATCTTGTCCCTGAAATTACTCCGTGGGATACTTGTGCTTGAAGGTTTAATGCAATTGCCTGAAATTCCCCTCTCCACTATTTCAGTGGATCTATTTAATATAAATGGGGGGAGGTCCCTGCTAAAATAGCAGAAGAGTTTGTCTGCTAGTGTCCTGCAGAGTACTTTCAGGGCCTTTTATATTCATAACAATTTCCCAATACGAAGTGAGAAAGGCATTACAAAGTAGTCAAACCCTTATATATAAAAGATCAATGAGCACTGTCAGGTTATTAAATTAAGCGACCAACAGCGGCCAAATTCGAAGGCAGAAGGAAGTAGAAACATAGAAACATAGAAAAATAGGAGCAGGAGTAGGCCATTCGGCCCTTCGAGCCTGCTCCGCCATTCAATATGATCATGGCTGATCCTCTATCTCAATACCATATTCCCGCTCTCTCCCCATACCCCTTGATGTCTAGAAATCTATCTGTCTCCTTCTTAAATATATTCAGTGATTTGGCCTCCACAGCCTTGTGTGGTAGAGAATTCCACAGGTTCACCACCCTCTGAGTGAAGAAATTTCTCCTCATCTCAGTCCTAAATGTCCTACCCCGTATCCTGAGACTGTGACCCCCTCGTTCTAGACCCCCCAGCCAGGGGAAACATCCAGTCTGTCTAGCCCTGTCAGAATTTTATACCTTTCAATGAGATCCCCTCTCATTCTTCTAAACTCTAGTGAATACAGGCCTAGTCGACCCAATCTCTCCTCATAGGACAGTCCTGCCATCCCAGGAATCAGTCTGGTGAACCTTCGCTGCACTCCCTCTATGGCAAGTATATCCTTTCTTAGGTAAGGAGACCAAAACTGCACACAGTACTCCCAAGTAGAAGAGTGGGAAAAAATACTTTGAAACACAAACAACCTAAACAACAAAGCGATATTCTTAATTCGACATTAATTCATTTACATTGGGGCAGAACTTGACTCTGGGCGATAGTATGGAACTCAGATGTTATACCTATCAGGAAAGATTCAACAGGCTGGGGCTCTTTTCTCGAGGGGGTCTTCAAGATGAAGAAAGGGTTTGATGGGGTAGACGTGAGAGATGTTTCCACTTGTGGGAGAGACCAGAACTAGGGGCCATCAATATAAGATAGTCGCTAATAAATCCAATAGGGAATTCAGGAGAAACTCTTTATCCAGAGAGTGGTGAGAACGTGGAACTCGCCACCACAGGGAGTGGTTGAGGCGAATAGCACAGATGCATTTAAGGGGAAGCTAGAAAAACACATGAGGGAGAAAGGAATAGAAGGATATGTTGATAGGGTGAGATGAAGAAGAGTTGGAGGAGGTGCGTGTGGAGCATAAACACCGGCATGGACCAGTTGGGCTGAATGGCCTGTTTCTGTGCTGTAAATATTTTGTAAGTTTGTAATACTTTGTAATGTAAAAGGGTGATAGCAACTCGGCAGCCCGTTTCACATTGCTCACGATTTTTATTTCCATTGAAGGCAATCAGGAGAGACATAAAACAGGTTGTCGACTCGTCAGCACCCATTTTAAACAGTTGCACAAAGTCAACATCTCTCCTCTCCGTTAAGTTTTTTAAACTTTCTATAATTTGGCAAGTCACAACGCAATCACACCGTCCAGCGCGCCACGACAGTTTTTTTTTGGTCTACACAAAAATTTCCTGCAACAATTGACCAAGGTGACAGGACCCCTTTAAATCCACGGCACCAGCACCAAGCTCATGGTCTACAGAGCAGCGGTGATACCCGCCCTCCTGTATGCCTCAGAGACATGGACCATGTACAGCAGGCATCTCAAAGCACTGGAGAGGCACCACCAACGCTGCCTCCGCAAGATCCTGCAAATCCATTGGCAGGATAGGCGCACCAACGTCAGTGTTCTCGCTCAAGCCAACATCCCCAGCATCGAAGCTTTGTCCACGCTCGATCAGCTCCGATGGACGGGCCGCATCGTCTGCATGCCCGATACGAGACTCCCAAAGCAAGCGCTCTACTCGGAGCTCCGACACGGCAAGAGAGCCCCAGGTGGGCAGAGGAAATGCTTCAAGGACACCCTCAAAGCCTCCTTGAAAAAGTGCAACATCCCCACCGACACCTGGGAATCCCTGGCCCAAGACCGCACAAAGTGGAGGAGAAGCGTCCGGGAAGGCGCCGAACACCTTGAGTCTCTTCGCCGGGAGCAAGCGGAAGCCAAGCGCAAACAGCGCAAGGAGCACACGTCAACCCAAGCACCCCACCCACCTGCCCCTTCAACCACCATCTGCCCCACCTGTGACAGAGACTGTAGGTCCCGCAGTGGACTCATCAGTCACCTGAGAACTCATTTCTAGTGTGGAAGCAAGTCATCCTCGGTTCCGAGGGACTGCCTAAGAGAGAGAAATCCATGGCAAATGGAGCTTTTCCACCTGGAGATTCCTGTCTCAAGGCAGCATGTTCTGTACTTTTGGTATCCAAAATTCAAGCGATTTCATTGCAAAAACCTTCCACCCACCTTTGCACAAAGCATCTTAGCGGCGCTTTCGGTGGGAACGGAGGCAGGAGCTGGGTTTGCTTCGCCTGTAATCGCACGGAGATAAATCTTTCTCTGTCGAGAGGGACAAAAGCTGCAGCGTAATCTGGTATCTAAACGAGACAGCTCGCCCTTATCTAAGTTGAACAGATTTCAAATTTGCAAATCTGGGATGCTGCAATTTTGAAAGCAGGGAGAGTGGGGGGTGGGCTATTATAGGGCACTGGTAGAGGCCACTGCACACTCTTTGAAATCAGTTTGAAGTCATATATTTGATACAATAGAACGGAAGGCTTTGAAAACAGTACACAGAGCTCTTAGTGGAACCTACTTTTATCCAACTTTCTTCCTCTTTCCTCTTCCCTCCCATTAAAGTGATATTTTCATTTATTATCCTCCACGTACCAGACACTGTGCCCTGGTGGAGAGGCTGGGAAGATGACCACCTCCAAAGCCTTTGCTAATGCCAGTCAATGGCCCGTAATTTGCGGTCAGTGGCGAAGCAAAGGCATTTGCCCTTGGCCCCGAAGAAAGCTTCGCACAAAGATCTCGCGATCTCTGTGGCGAGATGTTCGGCTTTTCCGACGTGCGGCTGAAATCAACGTGGTTTAATGGGAATCCCCTAGCTGCTGTGACGTCAACAGGGCTGTCGAAGCAGCCAATCACAATGCAGAATTCTCCCAGACCTGAATTTGCGGTCAGTTCCAATGATGGCGGACGCTGCCCAGTTCGCCGTCATGGGGACTGCAAATTCGAGCCATTGTGGTTTAACCCACAGCAGCCCTGGGTGAACGGTCCTCTGAGTTTACCTTCCTTTAGGGGTTGTGCTCAATGCTGCTCGGAATCTCTTCACGATGGCACAGCTGGGATACGAAGGTGGGAAATGGAGAGTGTGAGAGGGCATCGTATCGCTCTACCACACACCATAGCTGGGACTCTGACACTTTGCCTGATCAGATGTAATAGGCAACTACATAGAACTTACAGCGCACAAACAGGCCATTCGGCCCAACAGGTCCGTGCTGGTGTTTCTGCTTCACACGAGCCTCCTCCCTCCCTACTTCATCTAACCTTCTATTCCTTTCTCCCCCAAGTGCTCATCTAGCTGCCCCTTAAATGCATCTATGCTATTCGCCTCAACTACTCCCTGTGGTAGCGAGTTCCACGTTCTAACCACTCTCTGAGTAAGAAGATTCTGCTGAACTCCTTATTGGATTTATTAGTGACTATCTTATATTGATAACCCTTAGTTTTGGATTCCCCCACAAACAGATACATTTTATCTTTGCCTACCCTATCAAACCCCTTCAGAATTTTATAGACCTCTATCAGGTCACCCCTCATCCTTTTTTCCAGAGAAAAGAATCCCAGCCTGTTCAGTCTTTCCTGATAAGAAAAGAGCAATAGGATTACATATGGTGGCACTATTATAGCCTCTCTTTTATTTAACCCTTATCATGGTATTATTCCTCCCTAAACCTCTCCGCCTCTCTACCTCTCTCTCCTCCTTTAAGACGCTCCTTAAAACCTACCTCTTTGAACATATCTCCTTATGTGGCTCGCTGTCAAATTTCTTTTGATTACGCTCCTGTGAAGCGCCTTGGGACGTTTTACTACGTTAAAGGCGTTATATAAATGCATGTTGCTGTTGGTACAGATGTGTTCACCGAATCTGTTATCGTCACTATTCAGGCTGTTGGCTTTGAGCGCTGAAGTCGGGGGCAGTTGGCCCTGATCTATAATCTTGGCGGGGTTAATGCTCAGATGGGTAAAATTGGTATCATGTTTCAAGATGTGGGACATAAGTTGGAGACTGCAAGGACCGAGCACTGGCTGCCATATTGTTGCGATAAGACCTGGTTGTTCAGCAAGAGGAACGGGGAACAGTGACGCACCCAATACCCAGAGGAGGCTGACCTTTGTAGGTAATTCTTGCCCTCTCTCTGGCTTTTGATTGGCTCTACGTCTGACTGTTGGAGTTCTCCATACAAGAGGTGGCTATGATTCCTGAATTAATTGCAGAATCTAGGTCATAAGAAATTCAAGTTATAATTAAAATCTCTGCACCTTATTATTCAACTTAAATATTACTCATTTAATTAAATTTGCCTTTGACCGTTGAAATCATGCTTTTGGGTGTTCGATCATATTTAAAATGTATTGGCTATTGCACGACCATTTTTAATTTGAGTTTGATGAAATGTTTCTCCTTTTATTGAAGAGATATTAAAGTTAACAAAGATCAGTGAAGATATGTCAAGGACCAGCAGTTTGAGAGTATAAAATAAGGGAGGATTCCACTGGTCCATGTACAGTTACCTCCTTTTTTAACACTTAGCATTATGTAGCGATTCACTTGCATC
This sequence comes from Squalus acanthias, assembly GCA_030390025.1. Taxonomy (NCBI): domain Eukaryota; kingdom Metazoa; phylum Chordata; class Chondrichthyes; order Squaliformes; family Squalidae; genus Squalus; species Squalus acanthias. The sequence goes on along the minus strand of CM059443.1, from coordinate 59,660,743 downwards.
CTATTCCCCCTCTAACAGAACAATATTGTTTCCAATTACCGGCACTTTGTTGGGTGATTAATGGGAGAAAATCCCTGTAGAGGTTGGTCTCCAATAGGAATGCTGATGCTCTCATTCACGGCCAAACAGCCAGGGGATGCTGCGATACCACGTGGCAAGTCTTGGTGTCAAGAACTCCAATAGTCTCCAGCTTTCTCCTCAGCACCCTCAGATATGAGCTTCCAACCACATATCCGCGCCATCACTAAGACCGCCTATTTCCGCTTCAGTAACATCACCCGACTCCGCCCCTGCCTCGGCTCATCTGCTGCTGAAACCCTCATCCATGCTTTTTTACCTCTAGACTTGACTATTCCAACGCACTCCTGGCTGGCCTCCCACGTTCTACCCTCCGTAAACTTGAGGTCATCCAAAACTCGGCTGCCCGTGTCCTAACTCGCACCAAGTCCCGTTCACCCATCACCACCTGTGCTCGCTGACCTACATTGGCTCCTGGTTAAGCAACGCCTCAATTTTAAAATTCTCATCCTTGTTTTCAAATCCCTCCATGGCCTCGCCCCCTCCCTATCTCTGTAATCTCCTCCAGCCCAGCAAACCCCTGGGATCTCAGCGCTCCGCCAATTCTGGCATCTTGAGCATCTCCGATTTTAATCGCTCCACCATTGGCGGTTGTGCTTTTAGCTACCTAGGCCCTAAGCTCTGGAATTCCCCGCCTAAACCTCTCCGCCTCGCGACCTCTCTTTCCTCCTTTAAGATGCTCCTTAAAACCAACCTCTTTGACCAAGCTTTTGGTCATCTGCGCTAATTTCTCCTTATGTGGCTCGGTGTCAAATTTTGTTTGATAATTGCTCCTGTGCAGCGCCTTGGGACGTTTTACTATGTTAAAGGTGCTATATAAATGCAAGTCGTTGTTGTTGTAGTGAAAACCAAAAATTACTCAAAATGAAGTTAAAAAAATCCCAAGGCAATCCTGTGGACTTTACTGCAATCTTTTTTACACTCTGCTTTGCACTGGGCAGCAGCTGTACTATACCTGGTGCGTCAAACAAGAAGTAATTCTGATTTAATAGACTGCACCGACTAACAACATCTGATTTTTTTTTTTAAGCCCTACGTTAAATTGGAGATGGAAGCAGAAATTGCTGGAAACACTCAGCAGGTCAGGCAGCATCTGTGGAGAGAGAAACAGAGTCAACGTTTCAGGCCGATGACCTTCCGTCAGAACTGGAAGATGTTAGAGATTTAAGAGATTTTAAGCAAGCACAGAGTCAGGGGAAAGGGAAACGTTTCTTTACTTGTCCCAATACCACCCCCCTTTTGCCTTGCTCCATCACCCCTTTTGTCATTTAATCACTCCTTCCCTCCATCCAATTTCTCTTTGTTCTTTCCCCACCCCCCCCCACATCCCCATCCCCATCCCCATCCCCTTTTCCCTGGTTCTGTACTCGCTTAAAAATGGTTGATCTCTAACTTCTCCCAATTCTGATTCAAGGCCATCGACCTGAATATGTTAACTCGGTTTCTCTCTCCACAGATGCTGCCTGACCTGCTGAGTGTTCTTCCAGGTGGTCTTCCACCTCTTGCCTTCAGCAAGGTCAGATCGCTAACTTGACTTCTCAGTTAGACCAACAGCAATGCTTCAATGCGCGTCCAAAATCACTTTGGATTGATTCTTAAACGGTCGTACAACTGGCCAAAAGATTTATGTTCAAGTTGCACTCAAGTTATGTGATGGACAAGAGGTCTTGAGTGGTTTGATGTGAGGCAATTATTATTTTTTAAAGTTAGATTCTATTATTATATATTCTCTATTAAATATAATTGTTTTTTTTGTCTTTACCATTGGAAGTGAAGCTGCAATAAATGGAATCCTGCCAAATATACATTTGTAAATGATGCCCAGACTTCAAGGTTAAGTTAAGTTCGAGGGTTAAGTTACGCAGAGAGATTACACAAACTAGGGTTGTATTCCCTAGAATTTAGAAGGTTAAGGGGTGATCTGATCAAAGTTTTCAAGATATTAAGGGGAACAGATAGGGTAGATAGAGAGAATCTATTTTCGCTGGTTGGGGAGTCTAGGACCAGGGGGCATAGTCTAAAAATTAGAGCCAGACCTTTCAGGAGTGAAACTAGGAAACACTTCTACACACAAAGGGTGGTAGAAATTTGGAACTCTCTTCCGCAAACGGCAATTGATGCTAGATCAATTGTAAATTTTAAATCTGAGATTGGTAGATTTCTGTTAACCAAAGGTATTGAGGGATATGGGCCAAAGGCGGGTATACGGAGTTAGGTCGCAGATCAGCCATGATCTCATTGAATGGCAGAACAGGCTCCAGGGGCTGAATGGCCAACTCCTGTTCCTATGTTCCTATGTTCTGATAAATGTTGGAGATCATTCAGTGGAAGTCTGAAGCCTGGATTTAATTCAAAGGTTCAGGCTAATCACAGTTTGTCAATTCGTGAATTAAATGCATCTATGACTGAAACAAGACTGCCTGAAAGGCATTTTGTCCGCCATCTACTTCCAGTGACCCCCTCCAAGAAATGCATCTTTCACTGATGTGACACATTTTCATCCAGAGGTTTTACAGCAATCAAAGATACATAATTGGCCTATTATGACTGCTGGGCTCAAGTTATGTTCCTTACTCTTTGCTGGCTCATTTTCGTGCTATATATTCTCATCAAATTATTAAAGCTTGTTGTCCTACTTTATAATAGTTAAGATGCTCACATGCCACCGAATATTAATGTCAACCATCTCTGCTCCAGGCCATGTTTTTATTTGCTTTTGTCTCTATATCTGTCCTGTTAGCACACAAAGGGCATTTTATGGAAAAATTACGAGGACCACATTTCATAGAACTACATAGAATGTACAGCACAGGAACAGGCCATTCGGCCCAACTGGTCCGTGCCGGTGTTTATGCTCCGCACGAGCCTCCTCCCACCCTCTTCATCTCACCCTGTCAACATATCCTTCTATTCCTTTCTCATTCATGTGTTTATCTAGCTTCCCCTTAAATGCATCTATGCTATTCGACTCAACCACTCTATGTGGTAGCGAGTTCCACATTCTCACCACTCCTGTGCTCCCTATTGGATTATATGCTTGGCAGGCTCCCAGCCAACTCAAAATAAAATAAATGGGCATGCAAGCAAAAGGGTACAGCGATATGAGAAAATTTTCTGTGGCGGGTACGGTCGAAAAAGCTTGTAAGAAAGAAAGAAGGAAAGAAGAAAGAAACAAAAAAAGAAAGAAACAAAAAAAAAGAAAGAAGAACAGAAGGAAGGAAAGACAGAAGGAAGAAAAGACAGAAGGAAAGAAAGAAGGAAGGAAGGAATGAAGGAAAGAAAGAAAGAAAAAACTAACTTGCACTTAATATATAACAGCTTACATGAACTTAGGACGTCCCAAACTCCTTTACATCCAATGAAGTGCTATTGAAGTGTTGAGGAAACAATAATGGCCCAGATATTCCGATCCCTACGGGTGTGGACGCGCTGTGTACCCACCCGTAGGGACATCGGAAATGCCGGTTTTAGGCATGCACAGCACATGCGCTGAAAACCGGCATTTCCAATCTGTCAAGAATGGTCTTGACAGATCCTCCGGCTGCCCTGGAGAAGGGCCTCTGCGGGCGGATAGTTCCACTTTTTGGAGACCCTCCACCCGCAGAAAACACTTACAATTCTTATGCCTGGTAAAAGCAGGTGTAAGGCCTGCTTTTACCAGGATAAGAGTTGAAAAAAGTTTCACTAATTTATCATTTAAAAATACTTTAAAAAATGGTAAGTTTATTTTTAGCCCCAGTAAAAAACTTTAATTAATTTTTTCAAAAAATTAAATTTTTGTTTAAAATAGTTAATTTATTGTAATCTTCCTGTCAAATGTATGAAGGGAGATTCCCTTCTGTGATTGGCTCCCCTTGACCCACGTGATCCCAGGGACGCTGCGAACTGCCTGCGCCTCTGGGATACGTGGGCCCTGCACACTGGCATTTTGGAGAGGCCCAGGATCGGAATTGTGCTGCTCCCAGGAGCCCTCAGGTCAGGGCGCAGATTTTTCCAGATCGCAGTCCTCCGCCCGCAGGGAGGCCTACGATCGGAATATCTGGGCCATTGTGTTGCTGTTGCTCAGAGCTGTGGCCTTTGTGACTGTATCTTTAATTGCTCATGCAAGCACCACTGAGATATTACAGCCGTTAAAACTAACCTTTGAGAGCGGGCGGAGAGGGCAAGATAGGAGAAAAGGTTCCTTGCCCGGTGGCCTCTTTTTGTCACAACCTCGTTTTCTCTCGATACTAATATGGTGATTGCTCTTCTGACCTATCCTGTCTTGCCCTTCCTGAGCTCCAAGTACACACGGTTTAAAATAAGTGGGTTACTGCCTCCAGTAAAATGGCGGAGCGTGAAATGTTAGACCGATGAGCTAAGAGTTCATAAGTAACTTCAAAGCCGCAGTGGCATGTGAGACGATCCTTTCGGAAAACTCTCCCAATCGGTGATGACACTCTTTAAGCATTCTTGCTCTGGCTGTTGGCAAAGCTATAAGCAAAACCGAACAGACAGATTTCCTGTTGAAGGTATCACAGAAATTACAATGTGGGAAAAGGGGCATTTGGCTTATCAAGTCTGCCCCAGTGACAACTCTTCAAATCGAGCTACCCTTCTCCAATCTCATTCCCCTGCACTTTTCTCCAATCTTTTATATTCATTTTTTTCCCAAATACTAATCCCATGTGTTGGTAAAAAATCACGGGATTGGGGGTAATATTCTGGCATGGATAGAGGATTGGCTATCTAACAGAAAGCAAAGAGTTGGGATAAATGGTTCATTCTCAGACTGGCAATCAGTAACTAGTGGTGTTCCACAGGGGTCAGTGCTGGGTCCCCAACTCTTTACAATCTATATTAACGATTTGGAGGAAGGGACCAAGTGCAACATATCAAAATTTGCAGATGATACAAAGATGGGAGGGAAAGTAGTGAGTGAGGAGGACATAAAAAACCTGCAAGGGGACATAGACAGGCTAAGTAAGTGGGCAGAGATTTGGCAGATGGAATAAAACACTGGAAAGTGTGAGGTGATGCACTTTGGCAGGAAAAATCCTAGAGCAATTTATTATCTTAATGGCAAGAAACTGGAGAGTACTGAAGTGCAAAGGGATCTGGGGGTCCTGGTGCACGAAACTCAAAAGGTTAGTATGCAGGTGCAGCAAGTGATTAAGAAGGCAAATGGAATGTTGGCTTTCATTGCTAGGGGGATAGAATATAAAAATAGGGAGGTATTGCTTCAGTTGTACAAGGTATTGGTGAGACCGCACCTGGAATACTGCATACAGTTTTGGTGTCCTTACTTAAGGAAAGACATCCTTGCTCTCGAGGCAGTGCAAAAAAGGTTCACTCGGTTAATCCCGGGGATGAGGGGGTGGTCATATGAGGAGAGGTTGTGTAGATTGGGACTCTACTCATTGGAGTTCAGAAGAATGAGAGGCGATCTTATTGAAACATATAAGATTGTGAAGGGGTTGGATCGGGTGGATGCGGGGAGGATGTTCCCGATGACGGGTGAGACTAGAACTAGGGGACATAGTCTTAGAATAAGGGGCTGCTCTTTCAAAACTGAGATGAGGAGGAACTACTTCACTCAGAGGGTGGTAGGTCCATGGAATATGCTGCCACAAAAAGCTGTAGAAGCTACATCATTAAATAAATTTAAAACAGAAATAGACAGTTTCCTAGAAGTAAAGGGCATTAAGGGTTGGGTAAACCTGTCAGCTGTGGCTCAGTGGGCAGCACCCTCGCCTCTGAGTCAGAAGGTTGAGGGTTCAAGCTCCCACTCCAGAGACTTGAGCACAAAAATCTAGGCTGACACTCCCAGTGCAGTGCTGAGGGAGTGCCGCACTGTCGGAGATGCCGTCGTTCAGATGAGACGTTAAACCGAGGCCCCGTCTGCTCTCTCAGGTGGGCATAAAAGATCCTGTGGCACTATATCGAAGAAGAGCAGGGGAGTTAACCCTGGTGTCCTGGGCCAATAATTATTCTTCAATCAGCATCGCTAAAAAACAGATGATCTGATCATTATCACATTGCTGTTTGTGGGAGCTTGCTGTGCGCAAATTGGCTGCAGCGTTTCCTACATTACAACAGTGCCTACACTCCAAAGAGTACTTCATTGGCTGTAAATCGCTACCTCTCTTTCCTCTTTTAAGATGCTCCTGTGCAGCACCTTGGGACGTTTTACTACGTTAAAGGCGCTATATAAATACAAGTTGTTGTTGTTGTAAAGCGCTTTGGGGCATCCGCTGGTTGTGAAAGGCGCTATATAAATGCAAGTTTTTCTTTATGTTATAGTCTCTCCCTCAATAGCCAATTGTGGTAAAACATTCCATGTTCTAATAAACCTCTGGACAAATAAAAGTATTCCACTTTCCCCATCATTCTTCGAGTTATAATCCTAAGTGGGCATAATTAGTGAATCTTGCTCGTTTGGAATGATTATGTGTCTTTTTTTTGTTAATCAAGTTTCACATCTCACATCTTTGAGAATCACCACAATCCTCCCATTTAATTATATTTTTTGGCAATTTTGCTCTATTTTTACGAGATTTAATGGGATAGAAGGGAAAAAGAGAGAAAAAATATTCGGAAACTTGCGCTCATTAAAACAATAACAAATAAATGATTAACAAAATCATGAGCGTTAGCAACTGTAACCCTCACGGATTTGATAAATCACAATTTTGACCGTGTATGCTTTGTTACCAGAGAGCTGCAGAAGGCGGAACTTGCATTGATATAGGACGGTATCACATCTCAGGAATGTCTCGATGCAATCATTGTTGTTATGAGGCAAAACTGGCAGCCAATTTATGCACTGCCATATTCCACAAACATCTTATTAGATAAATGACCGGTTAATGTGTTTTTTGTTGAGGGAGGAACGTTGGCCAGGACTCTGGAGGAACTCCCTGCACTTCTTCAAGTGCTGCAACAGGGCCTTTCGTAAGAACATAAGAAACAGGAGCAGACCATTCGGCCCTTCGAGCCTGCTCCACCATTCAATCGGACCATGGCTGATCTTCTACCTCAACTCCACCTTCCCAGCACTATCCCCATATCCCTTGATTCCCATGAATCACGGGAGCAGGTGGACAGGACCTTTGGTTTAATGTGCCCTGCAGGAGGTGGCACCTCTGAATGCAGCGCCTGCTCCCTCAGCACCCTGCTGATGTACTCAGGCCCCTGGAGTGGGACTTTGAACCCACAACCCTCTGAGTTAGAGGCCAGAATGTCACCGACCGAACCAAGCTAACATTTGCGATTTGAGCAGTTATTCTCTGTCAGCGTCGCATAAATTTCAGACAAGTCTTTGGACATCACTGATAATGGTGAATGCAGCTGGAGTTTAATAACCCAGACAAATATTATTAAAAATACACATGTTGGCACAGAATTAGCTATTTGAATAAATGTTTCAGGAGCACTCATCACATTCAAGACATGGCAAAGTATAAAGCAAACGGGATGTTAAATTAGTTCTCAGTTTCAGCATTGTTGCATGGACAGAAAGAAATAACTTGCATTTATATAGCGCCTTGCACGTCCTCACAACAGCCCAATGTGTTTTAAGAATGTAAGAACATAAGAGATAGGAGCAGGTGTAGGACATTTGTCCCCTCGAGCCTGCTCCGCCATTCAATAAGATCATGGCTGATCTTCGACCTCATCTCCACTTTCCCGCCCTATCCCCATATCCCTTGGTTCCCTTAGTATCCAAAAATCTATCGATCTCAGTCTTGAATAAAGTGTCAGCTGTGGCTCAGTGGGTAGCACACTCGCCTCTCAGTCAGAAGGTTGTGGGCTCAAGTCCCACTCCAGGGACTTGAGCCCATTAAAGCTAGGCTGACACTCCCAGTGCAGTGCTGAGGGAGTGCTGCACTGTCGGAGGTGCCGTCTTTCAGATGAGACGTTAAACCGAGGCCCCGTCTGCTCTCTCGGGTGGACGTAAAAGATCCCACGGCACTATTTCGAAGAAGAGCAGGGGAGTTATCCCCAGTGTCCTGGCCAATATTTATCCCTCAATCAACATAACAAAAACAGATTATCTGGTCATTATCACATTGCTGTTTGTGGGAGCTTGCTGTGCACAAATTGGCTGCCACGTTTCCTACATTACAACAGTGACTACACTTCAAAAAAAAAATACTTAATTGGCTGTAAAGCGCTTTGAGACGTCCGGTGGTCGTGAAAGGCGCTATATAAATGCAAGTCTTTCTTTTCTTTTCTACTCAACGACTGAGCATCCACAGCTCTCTGGGGTGGAGAATTCCAAGGATTCACAACCCTTTAGCTTTACAGCTAATGAAGTATTTGGGAAGTGTAGTCACTGTCGTAATGTAGGAAAACGTGGCAGCCACTTTGCGCACAGCAAGCTCCCACAAACAGCAATGCGATAAATGACCACATAAGCCTGTTTCACCGGTGGATAAACATTTCCGAGAACACCGCTGATATTATTCAGATCGCACAACAGAATCCTTTCCCTCCAGCTGAGAGGGCAGATGGGGCCCCAGTTTAACGTCGCATCCAAAAGGCAACACCTCCGACCGTGCAGCACTCTCTCTGCACGGCACTGGAGTGCCCGCACTGGATGATGTGCCCAAGTCACTTGAGTGGGGGTTGAACCCATCTGACCCCCAGGCGAGAGTGCTGCCAACTGAGCCAAGGGCTGAGTACCCACAATTTCCCGAGATGCAGTGCCTACAAGTGCCACCTCGCTGCTGGCCGTGATGGATTGATTGCACAGTCACCACCGAAGAGAGAGAAAGTCACGCGAGGCTTTTCTTTTACCTCGAACCAGGAACTTACAACAACCCCGGCAATTGTCAAACGTCATGAAGCCAACGGCAATTAATGAACACCACACCACAGATTGCAAAGTTAAACCATATACCTCAGTGTGAAAGACATATAGGGGTCTTTCACTTCCCCTGGGCATTCTGCAATATACCATCAATTAGTCAATCAGCTACAGAAACAAAACTTAAGAAGGCTTTGCGTTGTATAATTTCAAAAGGATGACATCACTAATCCCTAAACAAGTCAACATAAGACACTGTGATGTTTGCATATCTTGCAGTTTTCAGCCCCAGTGCTCGTGATTTATTAATCTTACCACGCAACTTTCTCAACACAGGGAGAACATTGAGAGGCTTATTCATAATTAAGAAGGTTTTACTGATCCCAGTAGCTATATTTTGTGTTCAAATTTGGCACCGTGACACAATCTTATGTATTTATTTAAAACCTTAAAATAATTGCTCAGTGTAAAGTTATGGAAGGCACCAATTTAAGAAGAAGCAATTTGAAGATGACGCTCAAGTTATCTGCCCAACCAAGTTTCCCACCTCGAGCCTCCATCTCCTCGCCTAATCCCTCCACATTTAGATAAGGTGGTCCACATCTCATAACTATCTGGATCCACCAGTCAATCACCCTAAGGTGCACCAGTAAATACTTGAATCATCAAGCAGTCTTGTACAATTGTTGCTGTTCAATTAAATCCCAGATGCTTATATTAGTGCCTCTTTATATTTTTATAACAGGAAGATAGATGTTTTAATTAAGGAATCAACTTCGTGAAAAGTGAAGACATGAATTAAACTGTAGCAAGACCCCCCACCCTTTGATAGAAAGATTTCCATAGGTGCACAGGCCTCAAACTGTTCCTTAGGCTTTGCTCTATCACGTCCATATCTCAAACCTTTTCCTTAAAGAGGTATGATGCGGAGATGCCGGTGTTGGACTGGGCTGGACAAATGTGAGAAGTCGCACAACACCAGGTTATAGTCCAACAGCTTTATTTGAAATCACAAGCTTTCGGAGCGCTGCTCCTTCGTCAGGTGAAGTGAAGAGATGCATATAGGCACAGCATATATAGTCAGAGAACACTTAAAGAGGTAGGAAGACTTCAAACGTCCCTCCTTTGGCGCTCGGCCTATTCACGGAGTCCTTCTTCTTAAGAACTTACATCCGCAATGTCACACAGACACTCTGGCTCATTAAAAACGCATTAACCAGCCCCCCGCTGATGACGGCGGGGTGGGGTGTGGGGTCATTTTCACTTTAGGTGCGGACAGCAAACTGGCGGTTGCGGATCAGCGGCCCATTATAGACCCTGGCAGATTGTCCTCTCCAAAGGTTCTGCCAGTTTCCAGCCCACGCTCACGGTGATAAATGGTCCCCCCATTGAGTAAAGGCACTACGTGGTGTGGTACTGTCTCCCAAGTTTCAGAATCAATCCCTGATCGCAGCGGGGGCGTCTCCAACAGTGCTTTGCGAGGTCTCAGCAACCATGGCTCAGGATGGAAGCCACCACTGCTCTTGGTCCTGATCTGTACCCAGTGCGCCCTGCTGGAAGTCTCTGGCAAGCAGATCAGGTCAGTTTATCGTGTTCCACTGAGCCTCTGAGTCAGAAGGTTGTGGGTTCAAGCTCCACTCTAGACACTTGGAGCACAAAAGCTAGGCTGGCGCTCTCGTGCAGTACCGAGGGAGTGCTGCACTGTCGCAGGTGCCGTCTTCTGGAGGACGGCCCATCCGCCCTCAACCTACATCACTAAAACAGATGATCTGGTCATTACCTCATTGCTGTTTGTGGGAGCTTGCTGTGCAGAAATTAGCTGCTGCGTTTCCCACCTTACAACAGGGACTACACTCCAAAAAGTACTTCATTGGTTGTAAAGTGTTTTGGGCATCCTGAGGTCATGAAAGGCGCTGTAGAAATGCCAGTCTCTCTTTCTCTAATTGCTGTCTGCTTTAGAACGTTTTGCAGATTGCCAGGTTGTTCCAGGTTTCTGACTCCAGGTAAAAAGTCTGATTTTCTTTCTCTTTAGGGGTGATTCTGCAATCCATCATTGGCAGCAAAGGACTGGCACTTGGGACAGTGATAGTTGCGGCAGTCTCTCACCTCTAGCATCTGACACCAGTGCTCCAACAGGTCCATATTACAGACATCCTTCCATCTCTGTCACGTTCTTTAGTTATTGTTCACCGAGCTACCATTTTAGCCATGCTGCTAGGATCCACCATTGTGAGGATGGGTCTTGAACTCGCTTCAGCGAACACAGTATGCAAGCATGGAAAAGATCTTCGCAACGTAGAACTTTGGAAAGCAATTATTCTATAGTGCCATGACAGTGTGAACTAAATCAAAGATGATGGTGCAGTAATGCAGAACTAAATCTGTCTGAAGCAGCTTAATATTACACTGCAGCACTCAAATTATTGCTTCAAGGAAACTACCCACAATTTCTCAAGTCATTAGGCTACTTTAACATGAATGTGAGTGGAGGATGTCATTTTTATCAGGTTGGATTCAATTGGCCAGAGAAAAAGAATGCCACATATGCTAGATATAACGTACCTGCTACTTAATGCGTATATGTGGGGAAGAAGAGCTTGCATGATGTAGTTGAGGTAAATTCAGAGCACTAGTTCAAGGGAAGGTAATACGTGAGAAAGGAGGCATTGGCTAAAATGCAAAGCTAGCTGCAGCCCTTCGCTGCATTTGGTCAGTATGAGTAATGCAGCTAAAAGTGAACAGACATTTAACACTCTGGCCAGGGCTTGAATGCCTTGCACCATCATCCCTTTTGTCTCTTAACCTCTCCTGCCTTCCATCCTATCACAGACCTTCCCTTTTGTTCTTTCCTCCCCTCCCCCCTTTCCCTGCCCCTACACTTGCTTAAAAACCTGTTACATCTCCAACTTTTTCCAGTTCTGACGAAGGGTCATCGACCTGAAACGTTAACTCTGTTTCTCTCTCCACAGATGCTGCCTGACCTGCTGAGTGTTTCCAGCAGTTTCTGTTTTATTTCAGATTTCCAGCATCCGCAGTGCTTTGCTTTTGCTTGAATGCTCCCTTACGGCCCTGCGTATATTGGCCTCAAAACCTATTTAGCACCCGTCGTATTTTTATCTGATTTTTTTTGAGAAAAAAGAGATATTCAGGATGAAGTTGGACACGGGGCGAGGACACAAAGCAGGTGGAATTGCATTTGCCGCCCATTATACGTCACACCTCATTTTCATTTGTATTGAAGTCAGCAGAACTGACTATTGGAATCAGATAATGAAGCAGTCCATGCCCGCATGCAACAAGACCTGGACGACGTTCAGGCTTGGGCTGATAAGTGGCAAGTAACGTTCGCGCCACACAAGTGCCAGGCAATGACTATCTCCAACAAGAGAAATTCTAACCACCGCCCCTTGACATTCAACGGCATTACCATCGCCGAATCCCCCACCATCAACGTGCTGGGGGTCACCATTAACCAGAAACTTAACTGGAGCAGTCACATAAATACTGTGGCAACAAGAACTGGTCAGAGACTGGGTATTCTGCAGCAAGTGTCTCACCTCCTGACTCCCCAAAGTCTTTCCACCATCTGCAGCAACTCGCCAAGGCTTCTTCGGCAGCACCTCCCAAACCCGCAACCTCTTCCACCTAGAAGGACAAGGGCAGCAGGCGCATGGGAACACCACCCCCTCCAAGTTCCCCTCCAAGTCACACACCATTCTGACTTGGAAATATATTGGCCGTTCCTTCATCGTCGCTGGGTCAAAATCCTGGAACTCCCTCCCTAACAGCACTGTGGGAGCACCTTCACCACACGGACTGCAGCGGTTCAAGAAGGCGGCTCACCGCCACCTTCTCAAGGGGCAACTAGGGATGGGCAATAAATGCTGGCCTTGCCAGCGACTCCCACATCCCATGAAAGAATAAAAAAAATATTGGGCGGGGCGTATAACGGGCGACCGATGGGCGACCAGCTGTTTTGCAGCCCCGCCCTTGTCCAATTTCACCCCAGTTCAGTCCTGAGTTGCCTCCTTCCATTAAAGGCAGAAGAGAAAAGGCCAACAATGTGTCAGAAGACGTCGACTATACAAGTAAAGAGATGCTTGTTGTTGAGGAATATTCTGTACAAAAGAGATGTGGCAGCTAAGGTGCAAACTAAAGAGAGACAATTGGCTACTTGAACATGCAAAATACATTTTCTCCTTTGGGGGGAAAAAAAAGCAAGGGGACGTCCTACGTTTATTCATTTAACAAAAGTTGGTAAACGGGAATGTACAGGACTGGAAGAGCCCATTGCAGTCCATCTGGGCAGTCCCAAAGTTAGCGAGTGGCAATCTACCAATGTCTTCCCAAATGAGTGTGAGAAGTTGCACAACACCAGGTTATAGTCCAACAACTTTATTTGAAATCACAAGCTTTCAGAGCGCTGCTCCTTCATCAGGTGAAGTGAAGAGATGCATATAGGCACAGCATATATAGTCAGAGAACACTGCCAGATGATTACAGTTAATCTTTCTAACTGCCTTTTATCCCACCTCGGCAGAGAGATAATCACGGCAATCAAAGGAGTGGATGGTGTCCAAACAGGTCAGTCAGGAAAACATTACATCAAAGACAATGAGGTGGGGTCACAAGGGGTCAAATGTGGCAGATGCTGGGGTCTGTATGGAAAACAAAAAAACTTTTTTTGCTGTAAATCTAGGCCGAGGTGTGATAAAGGGCAGTTAGAAAGATTAACTGTAATCATCTGGCAGTGTTCTCTGACTATATATGCTGTGCCTATATGCATCTCTTCACTTCACCTGACGAAGGAGCAGCGCTCCGAAAGCTTGTGATTTCAAATAAAGCTGTTGGACTATAACCTGGTGTTGTGCGACTTCTCACATTTGTCAACCCCAGTCCAACACCGGCATCTCCACATCATTCCCAAATGAGGATTATTGAGGGCGAATCTTCAGAGAAGGTTCTCCCGCTTGTCCGCTGTAACTTCGGTGGACAAGCCACGGACATCACAGGGTGGAGAAACAATGCCGTCATTGATGTTGATGTCATTTTTCCTGGGTTTCCCTTGGCTCTTCCATCGAAGTTAAATGGACGAGCGGGAGGACCCCGACAGAAATTCACCCCCTTAGCCTTTCTAAGTTGGGCTGGCGAGGGGAGTTCAGTACAAAATGTTAGCCGCACGGGATGACAGCAAAATAGGATCAGGAATGCCTGCACAATTCTGGCAGCCAGCCATCCCGTAAGTCAATGTATAATAACAGTTATCAGTGGGAATACAAAGCAATTTGAAAACATCTTAACTGCCAAAATAATTGCTGAAGCTCCCTGAAGTCAAAGGGTTTTTTTTTAAGATAGCTGTGTGCTTCTTTTTATATTTTTTAAGCCTTCCATTTATTGAAGGATTTTTAATAACAATATATGCCCTAAGGGTAATACCATTAAAAATTCTGAGACACACACTATCTTATTTTTTGCAGGTGTATCTTGCAGCTAACCTCTCACTATGTGTAGGTAGAAAGAAGAGCAATAGCTCAATAAGTCCGACGATTCAGACCTCTAGATTCTACTCTGATGCATTCTTCTCCAGAACTCATAGAATCATTAGAAATTTATGGCACAGCAGGAGGCCATTCGGCCCATTGTGTCTGTGTCGGCTGAAAAGAGCTATCCAGCCTAATCCCACTTTCCAGCTCTTGGTCCGTAGCCCTGTAGGTTACGGCACTTCAAGTGCATATCCAAGTACTTTTTAAATGTGATGAGTGTTTCTATCTCTCCCACCCTTTCAGGCAGTGAGTTCCAGACCCTCACCACCCTCCGGGTGAAAAAGGTTCTCCTCAACTCCCCCCTAATCCTTCGACCAATTACTTTAAATCTATGCCCCCTGGTTATTAACCTCTCTGCTAAAGGAAATAGGTCCTTCCTATCCACTCTATCTAGGCCCCTCATAATTTTATACACTTCAATCAAGTCTCCCCTCAGCCTCCTCTGTTCCAAAGAAAATAACTCCACTCTATCTAATCTTTCTTCATAGCTAAAATTCTCCAGTCCTGGTAACATCCTCGTAAATCTCCTCTGTACCCTCTCTAGTGCAATCACATCTTTCCTGTAATGTGGTGACCAGAACCGTATGCAGTATTCTAGCTGTGGCCTAACTAGTTTTATACAGTTCAAGCATAACCTCGCTGCTCTTATATTCTATGCCTCAGTTAATAAAGGAAAGTAACCCATATGCTTTCTTAACCACCTTATCGACCTGTCCTGCTACCTTCAGGAATCTGTGGACTTGCACTCAAGGTCTCTCTGTTTCTCTGCACTTCTCAGTATCCTACCATTTATTGTGTATTTCCTTGCCTTGTTAGGCTTCCCCAAATGCATTACTTCACACTTCTCTGGATTGAATTCCATTTGCTACTTTTCTGCCCATCGGACCAGTCCATTGATACCTTCCCGCGGTCTACAGCCA
The DNA here is from genome assembly GCA_030390025.1 of Squalus acanthias. Taxonomy (NCBI): domain Eukaryota; kingdom Metazoa; phylum Chordata; class Chondrichthyes; order Squaliformes; family Squalidae; genus Squalus; species Squalus acanthias. Next base: position 59,645,411 of record CM059443.1, on the reverse strand, counting down.
CCTTCCTCAACCACACAGCCAATTTTTGTATCATCTGCAAACTTCTTAATCATGCCCCTGCATTGAAGTCTAAATCATTGATATATACCACAAAAAGCAAGGGACCTAGTACTGAGCCCTACGGAACCCCCACTGGAAACAGCTTTCCAGACACAAAACCATCCTGCCACTGAACCAATTTTGGATACAACTTGCCACTTTCCCTTGGAACCCATCCTTACCTCCCGCAGTCCTCCCTTTCTCCTGCTGGCTTTCAAAACCCAAGTTTGGTAGGACCTCATCACTGCTTCTTAAAGTTCTCTCATCTGGTCTTCTCCTCTTTTCGACCAAGGTGACTTCCTGCATTAAGATCAGGCTCCACTCCAACTCTATCATTCCTTGGGATCCCAAAGTTTCTCAATCAATGCAAGAACGATTGAGGGTAATTTTCTGAGTCTGCAGTAACCAGCAGGGGACCTTGCTCTTAGACCACACATATCAGGCAATCACAAGCGCTCTGCCCGTGATCTTCCTTCCATTAAAATTAGCGGATGGAAGATTGTGGGTGATGAGTTTTCTGGATATGCACGATTTTCCTCTCTCCTTTCCATCTTGCCCCGTGTGACCAATATTGTGACATTTTATTTTGCCAAATACCTGGCAATTGCTTTTAGATTAAAACTATAGCTGAAGAACTCTTGAAGGTCCAGACACAGAACTTGATACTACTACTGCTTTCGTGTGGCGGGAAAAGTTTATAATGGGATTTCTAGTTTGGCTCTCCATTCGATGGCCTCCTGAGATGCCGAGTGGAGAAATGAGGTGCCTCCTGCAACAGATCTCAGTGGGCAGGTTGATGCGAGTGTTCCATGGTCTGGGACTCATGGCCACAGTCGCACTTCGGGCTGTCCCTCACCTTCCACTTGTGGAGCAGGTGGCCGCATCATCCGTGCCCTGTGCGAATTGGGTTGAGCGCTGTCCACTGTCTGCGAGGGAGGCCGAAGCCGGGGACCTCTGCTGTTGGGTCAGTGATGAGGTGTTGGTCCTTTATGTTGCATGCGTCCCACGATTCCCTCCATCTGGATAGTAGGCCGATACCAGCCGCGTGAATATTGGCTGCTGTTTCCCAGAGTGGCCAGCACAATTTTAAGCGCTTTCGTGGTGGGTTTTTCAAGTCTTTGTGGATGGGAAGGTCGATGTTGCTCATGATTTTTTCCATCTCACAGAGCATAGTGGTGTCGCAGCGAATGACAGGCGGGGCAATGTGAGACAGCACCGGGAGCCACTCAGTTGGAGTGGACTTAAGCATCCTTAACACCGTCCTCAACTTAATACTGATGGTGTCTTTAGGGTGCATCCAACCCATTGATGAACCAATAAAGTAAAGACACGTTAACTTTAATTCATCGGCACAAAAACCTATAAATGGGCCATGCTCCCCGCTGGTAGCATGACCGACATTCAATGAGATGCAGTGCATTAAAACAGCATTTGTCTCTCTATAGGAGTCCCTCCATTTTGGCTGATTGAATCCATACACACTTCAGTTTCTTCTAATTGTTTGACAGTCTTGTCTTCCCATATTTGAATATACCTATTTTAACTTCTAATCATAGAGATCTAAAATATCGATCTTGGCTTTACGTTATTTTCTTCTTATAGAATTAGGAGCAGGGGTAGGCCATATCGCCCCTCAAGCCTGCTCCGCCATTCAACCAGATCATAGCTGATCTTCCACCTCAACTCCACCATATGGTCCAATCTCCATATCCCTTGATTCCCCGAGAGTCCAAAAATCTATCGATCTCAGCCTTGAATATACTCAATTTTTGACAGATGAAACATCATACGTTGACGTACTCTGCAACCGGCTTTCCCTTAATTGACCTGCTAAGCCCGCTGGGTGGGCTTAACAAGGTCAATCAAGGGAAAATAGCGTGGGTTGGCCACAAATCGATGGAGGCGGGACATCGACCCGCCAAGCAGCAGTCCCGCCTCCAACGCGCCCCCATTAACAAAATCGGCCCCAACTTTGTTGGTTGATCAATGGGCTGGGAGCACGCTTAAGCCACTATCAGTGGGATTTGGTTAGTTTAAAAAGGAATAAGAGGAGTACAGTATACATTGGTCTAAGTAAGCTTCGGGAAAACAAAAGTCAATAAATAAACTAAAACTAGAAAATTAAAAAGTAATATAAGGGTTAAGTCATGGCAGTAGAGCTCGGACCTGTGTCATGCTCCTCCTCTAACATGTGGGAAATCAGGGACGCTTCCTGTGTCCCTGACAACCATGTGTGCGGGAAGTGTGTCCAGCTGCAGCTCATGTGGGACCGCATGACGGCCCTTGAGCTGCGGATGGACTCACTTTGGAGCATCCACGATTCTGAGAGGGTTGTGGATAACACATTTAGTGAGTTGGTCACACCGCAGGTTAAGGCCAGCGTAGATAGTACATGGGTGACCAAAAGGCAGAGCAAGGGCAGGAAGGTAGTGCAGAAATCCCCTGGGGTTGTCTCCCTTAGCAACAGGTTCACCGCCTTAGGTGCTGTTGTCGGGGGGGATGACTCATCGGGGGAAGGCACCAGCAGCCAGGCTCATGGCACCATGACTGGCTCTGTTGCAAAGAAGGGAGGGAAAAAGAGTGGCAGGGCTATAGTAATAGGGGATTCGATTGTAAGGGGAATAGATAGGGGTTTCTGTGGTCGCGACCGAGACTCCAGGATGGTATGTTGCCTCCCTGGTGCAAGGGTCAAGGATGTCTCGGCGCGGGTGCAGAACATTCTGGAGGGGGAGGGGGAACAGCCAGTTGTCGTGATACATGTTGGTACCAACGACGTAGCTAAAAAAAGGGAAGAGGTCCTACAAGTAGAATTTAGGGAGTTAGGAGCCAAGCTAAAAAGTAGGACCTCGAAGGTAGTAATCTCTGGATTACTACCAGTGCCACGTGCTAGTAAGAGTACAGAGAACAGGATAGTTAGGCTAAATACGTGGCTTGAGCAGTGGTGTAAGAGGGAGGGTTTTAAATTTTTGAGGCATTGGAACCAGTTTTGTGGTAGGTGTGACCTATACAAAAGGGACGGTCTACACCTGTGCAAAGATGGAACTGATGTTCTCGGGGTAATTTTTGATAAAGCAGTTCGGGAGCATTTAAACTAGTATGGCAGGGGGCTAGAAACCTATGTAGTGAAATAGAGGAAAGTGAAAGGCAGACAGAAATAAATGGTAAAAGGGTGAGGAACAAAAAACAAAGGGCCAAACTAATTCATAAAAAATGTGAGCATAAAAAAAGCCTGAGGGTTTTATACCTTAATGCGAGAAGCATCAGGAACAAGGTAGATGAATTAGCTGTGGAAATAGAGGTTAATAATTATGATCTAATTGGGATTACGGAAACATGGTTGCAGGGTGAGCAGGGCTGGGAGCTTAACATACAGGGGTATTCAGTATTTAGGAAGGATCGACAAAAAAGAAAGGGAGGAGGGGTAGCATTGCTGGTAAAAGAAGGGATAAATGCAATTGAAAGGAAGGATATTAACTCAGTTAATACAGAATCTATATGGGTGGAGCTAAGAAATAGCGAGGGGCGAAAAACATTAATAGGAGTGGTATATAGGCCTCCAAATAGTAAAATAGAGGTTGGGGAGGGCATCACGAGGGAAATTAGAGAAGCGTGCAATAAGAGCACAGCTGTCATCATAGGTGACTTTAACTTACATATAGATTGGAATAGCCTAATCAGTAAAAATAATGAGGAGGAGGAATTCCTTGAGTGTTTAAGGGATGGTTATCTGGATCAATATGTCGAGGAACCAACTCGGGAACAGGCTATATTGGACTGGGTACTGTGCAATGAGAAGGGACTAATTAGTAATCTTGTTGTACGGGGACCCTTGGGTCAGAGCGATCATAACATGATCGATTTCTCACTCGAAATGGAGAGCGAAGAAATTGACTCAGATACTAAGGTCCTGAATTTAAACAAGGGGAATTATGTTACCATTAGACGGGAACTGAGTAGGTCTGATTGGACAACGTTCCTGGGAGGACTGGAGGTAGATAAACAATGGCAAGCATTTAAAGATAGAATGACAAAATTGCAAAAATTGTTTATACCAATCTGGCATAAAAGGAAATCTAAAAAGGTGACTCAACCGTGGATAACAGGGGAAATTAGAGACAGCATAAAATCCAAAGATAGGGCGTATAAAATAGCCAAAAAAAGCGCCAGAGCGGAAGATTGGGAACAGTTTAAGATAGAGCAAAGGAGGACAAAGGGCTTAATCAAGAGGGGCAAAATAGCTTACGAAAGCAAGCTGGCGGAAAATATAAAAACTAACTCCAAAAGCTTTTATAAGTATATCAAGAGGAAAAGACTGGTGAAAACCAAAGTTGGCCCATTGCAGTCAGATACGGGGGAATATATAACGGGAAATAAGGAAATGGCAGACCAACTAAATGCATACTTTGGGTCAGTCTTTACGAAGGAAGACACAAAAAACCTCCCTGGGATATCGGGAAAAATAGGGACATTTGCAAAGGAGGAACTGACGCAAATCAATATCTCTAAGGATATGGTGTTAAGGAAGCTAAAGGGATTGAAGGCGGACAAATCCCCAGGGCCTGATAACATGCATCCTAGGGTGCTGAAGGAGGTGGCCCTAGAGATAGCGGATGCACTAAGTATGATTTTTCAGAATTCATTAGACTCGGGAACAGTGCCCATGGATTGGAGGGTAGCTAACGTTACCCCACTATTCAAAAAGGGGGGTAGGGAAAAAGCAGGTAATTACAGACCTGTAAGCCTTACATCAGTTGTGGGCAAAATGCTGGAGTCCATCATTAAGGATGAAATAGCGGAGCACTTAGCAAATGGGGACAGGATAGGACAGAGTCAACATGGATTTACAAAGGGTAAATCGTGCTTGACTAATCTATTGGAATTTTTTGAGGGAGTAACTGGTAAAATAGATGGGGGAGAGCCAGTAGATGTGGTGTACCTGGACTTCCAAAAGGCCTTCGATAAGGTCCCACATAAAAGATTAGCAGGGAAAATTGAAGCTCATGGGATAAAGGGGAAAGTATTGACGTGGATAGAGAACTGGCTGTCAGATAGAAAACAGAGAGTTGGAATAAACGGCTCATTTTCTGAATGGCAGGCAGTAACAAGTGGGGTACCACAGGGATCTGTCCTGGGTCCCCAGCTGTTCACAATTTACATTAATGACCTGGATCAGGGAGTCGGATGCAGCATTTCCAAATTTGCAGACGACACTAAACTAGGAGGGGGGGTGGGCTCAGAGGAGGAGACCAGGAAGCTCCAGAGCGATTTGGACAGACTGGGTGATTGGGCGGATAAATGGCAGATGCACTATAATGTGGACAAGTGCGAAGTTATCCACCTTGGGTGCAGGAACGGGAGGGCAAATTATTATTTAAATGGCAATAAATTGGGAGAGGGGGAAGTACAGAGAGACCTGGGTGTTCTTGTACACCAGTCACTGAAGGCGAGCATGCAGGTGCAACAGGCGGTCAAGAAGGCAAACGGTATGCTGGCCTTCATAGCAAAAGGGTTGGAATACAGGAACAGGGATACCTTGCTGCAGCTGTACAGGGCACTGGTGAGACCACACCTCGAGTACTGTGTACAGTTTTGGTCGCCTCATCTGAGGAAAGATGTTCTTGCCATGGAGGGGGTGCAGCGGCGATTCACCAGGCTGATACCAGGAATGGCGGGATTGACCTATGAGGAGAGACTATGTAGTTTAGGGATGTACACACTGGAGTTTAGAAGATTGAGAGGGGACCTCATAGAAGTGTATAAAATTCTGACAGGTCTAGACAGACTAGATGCAGAAGGAATGTTTCCCTTGGCGGGTGAGAACAGAACTAGAGGACATAATTTAAGGATAAGGGCTAAACCATTTAGGACAGAAATGAGGGGGAATTTCTTCACTCAGAGGGTGGTGAACCTGTGGAACTCATTGCCACAGAGGGCAGTGTACGCCAGCTCATTAAATATATTTAAGAGGGAATTAGATATATTTCTACAGGCAAAAGGGGTTAAGGGTTACGGAGAGAAGGCGGGGACGGGATACTGAATTGGAGGATCAGCCATGATCTCATTAAATGGCGGAGCAGGCTCGAAGGGCCGGATGGCCTACTCCTGCTCCTATCTTCTATGTATCTATGTATCTATGTATCAGATTTTTGAGCCTGGGTCCTCGAGAACTCTCAGGTACAGTTTTAAGCTGAGAACAATTCCAGCAGGAAACTGGTATTTGGCAGTATAAACTAGAGCAATGTATTTACTTTTATGGCAGGGATGTTTTTAGTACTTATTGAAAATATGGGCTTTGTCACTTATGGTGAGGGATATAATTTTGAGCAACGGGCTGCACAACATTGTCTCCTGACCCACACTGACTTCTGGTTCCCGAGTGCCACAATTTTAAAATTCTCATCCTCATGTTCAAATCACTCCATGGCCTCGCCCCCACCCCCCCCCCCCCTCCCTATCTCTTTCACCTCCTCCAGCCCCACAAGCCTCGGAGAACTCTGCGTTCCTCCAACCCTGGTCTCTTGTCCATTCCCCACTTCTAGCTCACCTGTCCTAATGTCTTGTTCTTTGGCTCGGTGTCAATGTTCGTCTGATTACGCTCCTGCGAAACGCCTTGGGACGTTTTACCAGGTGGAAGGCGCTGTATAAATGCAAGTTGTTGTTGTTGCTGAAATGCAGGATTAAGGAGAGAAATGCGAAAAGCAAATTGCCCAAGATACATCCAGTGAATGGTAACTACTATCCATTTGTAGTGTCATGGACTTGATGGTTTGGAAGGGTTAGAAATAGATACAAGGTTGTAGCATGCCATATACAAAATCACCCCCTTTCGCCTCGCACCATCATCCCTTTTGTCTTTTAATCTCTCCTGCCTTCCACCCTATATACACCTTCCCTTTTGTCCTTTCCTCCCCTCCCTCCACTTTCCCTGCCTCTGCGCTTGCTTAAAAACCTGTTACGGCTGAAACGTTTTCCAGTTCTGGCGAAAGGTCACCGACCTGAAACCTTAACTCTGTTTCCCTCTCCGCCGATGCTGCCTGACCGTCGAAGTGTTTCCAGCACTCTGTGTTTGCGCTATACCCGTACAAGTGTCAACATAACCTTTCCTGCTCTGTGAGTGCTGCGACATCGTTAATCCCTTCACGACTGCTAACCTCTATTTTGAGCGAATCTCGGATTTTTCTCTGCAATGTTAACTTTCTACTGGGCACTAAATAAAAATGTTGGAAAGCTAGAACTTGGACTTATCTCGCACCTTATCGCGCCTATCAGAAGCATCCCAAAGCACTTCATACAACAGATTACTTACAAATCGCTGTTGTTACGAAGGCAAATACAACAACAACACGTTTTTTACACTTACATCGCAGCTCTCGTGCACAGGAGCGACCAGCAGCACTTCACAAATAGGTAGAAGAGAAACGAATGCCAAGCCTGGAGAGAGAGATTAAAAATGTGGCAGCCAATTGGTACACAGCAAGATCCCACAAACCAGCAATTGGACGAATGGCCAATGAATCCGTTTTCGGTAAAGTAGGTTGACGGAGGATTGTAAACCAGGACACCAGAAGCAGCCCCCTTGCTCTTCAGATAAGATCCTTGAACACTGTAATACCCATTTGAACAACAGGACCGGCAGCCAGAACCTCAGTTTAATATCACAGCTGAAGGACATCACCTCCGACAAGGTACCACCTCTACGGTCCTGTACTAGAGTGCCAGTCTAGAGTATGCACTTGCCGTTCTAGAGCGGTACTTGAACCCACAGCCTTCTGATTCAGAGTGCGACCAACTAAAACAAGCTGACACCGATATAAAAAAAAGGGTTTACATTTTACAGAGCACCTTTTATGGCCTCAGGACGTCCCAAAGCACTTTGCAGCCAATAAAGTACTTTTTGAAGTGTAGTCGCTGTTGTAATGTAGGGGAATGATAGTATAGTGGCAATGTCACTGGGCTAGTAATCCAGAGGTCTGGACGAATGATCGGCTGAGACATGAGTTCAAATCCCACCACCGCAGCTGGGGAATTTAAATTCAGTTAATTAAATCAATCTGGAATTAAAAGCTAGTGTCAGTAATGGTGGCCATGAAACTATCGGATTGTCGTAAAAACCCATCTGGTTCACTAATGTCCTTTAGGGAAGGAAATCTGCCGTCCTTACCCAGTCGGGCCTATATGTGACTCCAGACCCACAGCAATGGAATGGCCTAGCAAGTCACTCAGTTGTAACAAACCTGCAGCGGTTCAAGAAGGCAGCTCACCGCCACCTTCTCAAGGGCAATTAGGGATGGGCAATAAATGCTGGCCTTGGCCAGCAACGTCCACATCCCATAAAACAAATTTTAAAAAAAATCACGGCAGCCAATTTGCAGCCAAGCTCCCACCAACAGCAATGAAATAAACGACCAGATCATCTGTTGTTGGCACCTACCTAACATTGTCAGTGAAATGCGCATAAGCATGAAGTAACATACAAGAAGTTTTAGCCAGATTATAAAATAAATTGACTCCTGAATTAGAATTCATTCCTTCCCAAGACCTCAGACGGTGAAACTCCCTTTCCTCTGAGACTTTTCTTATCGTACAATCTACAAGCGCTTAGAGCTTGGTGTAGTCTAATTATTATTTCTTGATTTGCCCCACCTTCTCTCCTGTACTTTTCAATGTTGGTGGTGTGGTGGTGTCTTGCACTAGAGCCCATGCCCCTTCAGCCCTCTTCTCAATTTAAAAGTCGGCCTAATTAACAGATGGAAAGCAACACATCAAAGCTCACATCACGTTCGTTACACGGAGAGTGTCAGGATTATCAGAGCCATAAATGGATAAGCTACCTTGCTCCTCTTCAGCTTCCTGTTCTAAGGAATTAAAACGGGAGGTTTTTTTAATTCCATCAGCGGGTTATATAAGGAGACACATCCAGATTAGCGAGTCCTTAGCGTTGATGCTTTAAGAATTCTGGTGCAGGTGAACAGCACTCTCAAGAGGGCATACAGAATTAGGTATTAACTGCAATTACTGTCATGGAAAGTGATGGGAAAGGGAAGATCTCATTTAAAACAAAGAGGGGGGAACGAAGAGCATGTTTGTAGATATTTTTAAACGCATGGAAATATATTGATAATATCATAAAGCTGAACCCAGCTGCTAGATTACCCAAGAGTAGCAGCCATGACAGCAATACAACTGATTCCAGTCAGAGGAGGGAGCAACACAATCAAGTCTCTTCGTTTAATTCCAGCATTGGAACCGTTTGAGTTTCAAATAAAAAATTGCGACAAAGTGACTTTCAATAGAGTGACGGTGTGAAATCATGAAAGGTGATGGGAAATGCATGCCCCTTAATTCCGATGAAGCCCTATTAAATTACTTGAGCACTGTTTGCTTAAAAGGCAAAGGAATATTTAGGAGCAGTACCGTTAGTTCAAATTACTCCCCGTTTTTATAACTACAACTTATATTTATATAGTGACTTTAGCGTAATAAAACATCCCAAGGTGTTATCAAAATTTTTTTTGACACCGAGCCATATAAGGAGATAAAAACAGAAAATGCTGGAGATACTCAGCAGGTCAGGCAGCATCTGTGAAGAGAGAAACAGAGTTAACGTTTCAGGTCGATGACCTTTCGCCAGTTCTGTTTCTCTCTTCACAGATGCTGCCTGACCTGTTGAGTACCTCCAGCATTTTCTGTTTTTATTTCAGATTTCCAGCATCTGCAGTATTTTCTTTTTGTATTACCATATAAGGAGATGTTGGGGCGGGTGCTGAAAAGTTTGATCGAAGAGGTAGGTTTTAAGGAGCGTCTTAAAGGAGGAGAGAGAGGTAGAGAGGTGGAGAGGTTTAGATTACACATGGAAAATGAAATGACAAATCTCTACCCCCATCCCCCCCACCCACCCCAAACTGGGATCCATCATATTGGGTCTCTTTGGTGTTGGACTGCACCAGTGATGTATCTCACAGGAAGGCACTTTGGAGCAGTTACTTTGAAAGCAATGAGAGCCACAATTATGGAATGGCTGCCCGACCGATCCCTGTGTTAGAAATCAGGGAGGATAGGGAAAAGGGAGATAAGAGAAATTCCAATGGGTAGGCCTTCAAAACGTAAAAACAATAAAGCATGCGTAATGATTGTGAAGACCCCTCCTGTAGGGGAGGGCTTTCAGCCAAGAATCGAGACAAAGTACTTGATGCCCCATTGGGCAATGAGGTTTTAGGGGAACCTCTATAGGTTAAATGGTCTTGTCAATAATTTGGCCTCAGGCCCACCCCTAAAAAGAGAATAAAAGTAATACCCTGAGTGCTTGCCCACACAGACGGTGGAGGGGAGAGCCAAGCAGAAGTTGGGCTGGTCGAATGCTCTTTTGAGAGTGATCCCATGCTCACCAACTTGAAGGCTTCAGAGAGAGAGAGAGAGGCTGGAAGCCAGAGAACCATTCACGCACGCCAGCTGTCTGTCCGATCGGGACCGGTACCAGCTGCTTGTCATGGTCGTATGTTTTTGCTGTGTAACTAGCATGTTATATTCCGTCTTAAACTCCGATTAAACACACTATACCCACCATATTGGTTTGCAGTCGATCCTGATTATTTGAATGCCTAGAGATAAGCTACTAATTGGCCTAATCTCTATACCTGCAAAGGTTGGGTGTGCTGTGAACGTGGCTGGTAATCCCGTTTCAACAGCGGGATTAGTTTTGGATTTAGCAAAAGACCGGCACAGAAATGATGGCGTGAGTTGCCTCCTTCCGCACTTGAGCCTTCTGTAGTTTTAACGCACCGTGAAGTGAATGATTTATGGTTTTTGCACTACTGTTTTAATACGTGATTCACGGCGATAAGAGAGAGAGAAGGAGAAAGAGAAAGGGAGAGAAAGGAGTTTTTCCCTCTCTTGCTTGCTTCAACCCCCCACAAACCAGCCGCAATTGTTATAGCGAATGATTTCTGACAGCAAGTGATTTGGTATCGTTCAGATCTGCTCAGAAACGAGCCATTTCCATGGCATGCAGCACTTTCGATAGAAAATTGCGGTATTCAGGCAGCAAATCGCATTACACATGGGAGTTGTTGTGTGCTGTTGTTTGTGAGTATTGTTTAAGCAGTAAAAGGTGAGATCAGGACAATTTTCAAAAGAGCTTTGCTGCACACTTAAAAAAAAAACCTGCAACGCCGACAAGAACAGGATAGAAAATCAAACTGATATAAGGAGAATGAAGTCAAATTCAAGCCGGGCTCGGTGAGCGGCCCTCGTGACTCAAAGTAAACAGGGTGTGGGTTCACTGCAACTCGTTAAATAAGCCCAACACCCCAGGGCAGTATCGAATTGGTTCTGCCGTTTTTATGAGATTTTAATCCGAGCACACATCCCCCCATCGCTACCCACCCCCGCTTGCCTACTCAGGGGGGACCTTAAAGATTCCAGGGTACCATTTGAGGTAGAATAGGGAGTTGCCATGGTAGCATTTCTCCCTCACACACGGCCACCAAAAACAGACTCGCATTTATCTCGTTGCTGTTTGCTACCTTATTTTCCTACATAACAACAATCATTGCTCTTCATAGGAACAGCAGTAGGCCATTCAGCCCCTCGGGCCTGTTCCGCCATTCAGTGAGATCATAGCTGATTCAATGAGATTGTGGCTGATTCAATGAGATCATAGCTGATTCAATGAGATCATAGCTGATTCAGTGAGATCTTAGCTGATTCAGTGAGATCATAGCTGATTCAATGAGATCATAGCGGATTCAATGAGATCATAGCTGATTCAGTGAGATCTTAGCTGATTCAATGAGATCATAGCGGATTCAATGAGATTGTGGCTGATTCAATGAGATCATAGCTGATTCAATGAGATCATAGCAGATTCAATGAGATTGTGGCTGATTCAATGAGATCATAGCTGATTCAATGAGATCATAGCTGATTCAATGAGATCATAGCGGATTCAATGAGATTGTGGCTGATTCAATGAGATCATAGCTGATTCAATGAGATCGTGGCTGATTCAATGAGATCATAGCTGATTCAATGAGATCGTGGCTGATTCAATTAGATCATAGCTGATTCAATGAGATCGTAGCTGATTCAATGAGATTGTGGCTGATTCAATGAGATCATGGCTGATTCAATGGGATCATGGCTATTTCAATGAGATCGTGGCTATTTCAATGTGATTGTAGCTGATTCAATGAGATCATAGCTGATTCAATTAGATCATAGCTGATTCAATGAGATCATAGCTGATTCAATGAGATCGTGGCTGATTCAATGAGATCGTGGCTGATTCAATGAGATCATAGCTGATTCAATGAGATCGTGGCTGATTCAATGAGATCATAGCTGATTCAATGAGATTGTGGCTGATTCAATGAGATCATAGCTGATTCAATGAGATCGTGGCTGATTCAATGAGATCATGGCTGATTCAATGAGATCATGGCTGATTCAATGAGATTGTGGCTGATTCAATGAGATTGTGGCTGATTCAATGAGATCATGGCTGATTCAATAAGATTGTGGCTGATTCAATGAGATCGTGGCTGATTCAATGAGATCGTGGCTGATTCAATGAGATCGTGGCTGATTCAATGAGATCATGGTTGATTCAATGAGATTATGGCTGATTCAATGAGATCGTGGCTGATTCAATGGGATCATAGCTGATTCAATGAGATCGTGGCTGATTCAATGAGATCATGGCTGAGATGCAATTCATTATAGGTGAAGTGCGTCAAGATGGTTTTGAGCGACATGACAATATATAAATGCAATCCTTTCGCTCAAGAGTGTACAATATCTCACTTAGCCAAGAAGTGTCACATATTTTTTTTTCCCCCATGCATCTTTCTGGCAAATGTTTCCCAGGAGTTCTCTGTTATTGCCGATTTTGGCAGGTAGAGCTGAGAGCAAACCTAACAAGCTGGAGATTCAATTGTGAAAGTGTAATTCCCAATCAGTGTCCAATTGCACAGCAGCAAATCGCTTCATAATTTCAAATCCCTGAACCAAACAATGCCTTATAAAGAAAGTGTCAGGGAACCCAGTGTAACTGCAGAGTCAGTCATGCATCGGTATTTCTTTTATATTAGATGGAACACAATTAGCGAATAAATGCGGGGCAGAGAGCCAAATGAGCTTTTAAATGAAACGTGAAGAAAATTAGCTCTCACCCTCCAAGCCAGAAAGTAGAAATCTGTCGCTTGGTTATTAACTATAACACTTACGCACTTTGTTCAGGTATTACTTTGGATTTTTTCATTTTCTTTTTCAAAAGAAACACAACGGTAGCTCTTACCGCATTTAAAGATTACTTACTTATTTGCCAATTTGAGACTGTAACCAGAAATAATGAAAAATCTTATTTTACAAGTGTAATAATAAAACTAGAGGATCTCTTGTGGCATTGCTCGCGATAAGATGGAGTCTACACTCCGTAAATGACAGACACATAATACCATGTAGCACACCATGCATTTAGTGTGGCGTAGTGGTTATGTTACTGGACTGGTAATCTTGTACAACCTGGACCAGATTGAATGTGTCGTTCAAAATCCCAGTTTGAGCATTTGAATTCAGTTACAAAAATCTAGCATCAGTAAAAGTGACCACGAAGCTGTCGGATTATTGTAACAACCCACTCAAGATCTTTGGGGAAGCAAACCTGTCGTCCTTACCCAGTCTGTTGGACGGCTGGATGGAGGGAGTGCTCAACATTTTACACTTAACGAGGCAGGCAGTGGATTGGTCTTACCAGGATTCTTTTTTCTTTCTAAGCTCTCTGTCCCATCAGGGATAGTGGCATTCATTCTTCTGTCCAAGATGAGTTAGAATTATAGAATAGTACAGCACAGAAGGAGGCCATTCAGTCCATCGAACCTGCCCCAGCTCTTTCGAAGAGCAATCCAGTTAGTCCCACTCCCCCGTTCTTTCCCCATATCCTTGCAATTTTTCTCCTTCAAGTATTTATCCAATTTTGAAGGCTACTATTGAATCTGCCTCCACCAGCCTATCAGGCAGTGCATTCCAAATCCTAACCACTCGTTGCATAAAAATGTTTTTCCTCATGTCGCCTCTGGTTCTTTTGCTAATCACCTTGAATCTGTGCCCTCTGATCATCGACCCTTCAGCCATTGGAAACAGTTTCTCCTTACTTACTCGATCTAAACCCTTCATGATTTTGAACACCTCTATCAAATCTCCTCTTAGCCTTCTCTGCTCCCAGGAGAACAACCCCAGCTTCTCCAGTCTCTCCACGTAACTGTAATCCCTCAACCCTGGAACCATTCTATGTAAATCGCATCTTCTTCTTGATTCAATCTTGTACCTTCTGAGGTGAAGCACAGTAAACCCCCTTCACGCACCCCTTTCAACTTGCTCTTGGACTCCGACAATCCCGTTTCAAATGAGCTTAAACAAGTGAAACCCAAAATATGTCAATCAGAATATGCCATGTTTTACAAATGAATATTTTTTTTAATGACTTAATTTCCTGCCTAATCAGTCAAGTGCAGTATGTTAAAACATGCAAATTATATCCGGTGCACTTTGCAACCACATGTAACCACCAGAGTGTTTTAAAATGTGAAGAGAGAGCAATTTGAAAAAGAAATCGACCTGTGTCTCATCTCATACGTCTCCAATAGTTCAACCAATAAGTACATTGACAGAGAGGGTACGTAGATATAGTGTGCAGGGCTTTGATGAGCTAGATGCTGGTTGCTCTAATGAGTACAGCCATTAACGATGATAAAAGTATAAAACCAGTTATTACACTCACCGATAAGCAGGATACTGAGTGTTCTCTGGAGCTGTGTATGTGCCAATGCCTCGCCTATTGAGAATGGCTGTAAACCGTGAAAATTAGCTACTTGTGCCGACTTCGTTCCCCCCACTAACTCATTCCAGCTTTTTGAGATTTTAATGAGCTCTTGTCGGCTCTCATCCAAGGTTGTGAAAATGTGTTTGATTAGCTCAAGAAAATACATTTATTTTACCACAGCCTTACTTTTGATCTTGTAATTATTTCAAGATATATTAATGAAGCACTTTTGTGCGATTATGGATCTTTTATGTCAGCTTTATGCGGCTTCCAAATTGCAGAGATGCACCACACTTGATTAAATGGCTGCGCACGATCAGAATAGGAGCTTCAAGGGTTAAATTGCGAGGACTGGCTGCATCGTCGAGGCTTATATTCTCTTGAGTATAAGAGGTTGAGCAGTGACCTGATCGAGATGTTCAAAATGTTTAAAGCGATTTGATTGGGTAGCCACGGAGAACCTATTTTCTCTGGCGAGGAGAAATCAAGAATAAGGGGACACGGTCTTAAAGTTAGAGCTAGGCCATTCAGGGGCAAAAGCACGTTCTGACACAAAGCGCTGTAGAAATGTGGAACTCTTTGACCCCAAAGGCTGTCGATGCTGGGGGGGGGAAACAATTGGAGCTTTCAAGATTTTGAGATCGATAGATTTTTGTTACTAAATGGTGACATGAATCTTGTCATTCATGGAAAATGACTTATGAAATAATACTGGGCAGCCTGCTGGTGGCGCTGTCCAGGGAGAGTATAAATACTCGGGCATGGGCCCAGCTTGCTCAGGACATTCTTTAACAGGAACTAAAGAAGGACACAACTAGATCTCCATGTTGAAAAACAGTTGATTAAAGCTTTGTTTAACGCTTAGACCAAGTGCCTAGTAGTTTTCCTACGTCAAATGGTATCAAGCGATAGGGAGCGAAGGCGGGAAAATGGAGTTGAGGTGCAGATCAGCCACGATCTGGTTGAATGGCGGAGCAGGCCCAAGGGGCAGAATGGTCTACTCATGTTCCTATGAGTGACAAATATACAGCAAAAACACAAATAGGAGGAAATCTTGCTGTGCGTTGTTAGTAATGAATCCGCTAACACATGTTGGATGAAATTCCTTTGTCTGCTGTTTTAGCAGAGCAGAGGTAAGCCATTTATTTTGACCAGGGCTAGCGCCTCTGTTGAGGTACCAGACGGAGCAATTTCAAACTCTCTAGTACTGATGTCGATCGGTGTGATTCCAATCATCTTTCGAAGGAGATTTCCAAAATAGGTGATGCACCCCTGGTCACAGAAACATTTGAAAATGGGGAACGAAAAGGGAAAAATGTCAAAAGATCGTGTGGTCACTGATCTCTCCCCTAAACAATAATCCCAGCTGAGAAACCGTTCGGAATTAAAAACGCAAAATGCATTCGAAAAAAGAATGGAACAGTAGGAAGTTAGCGAGAAGGGAAGATGTCCAGTCAGAATGCCTGCGTAATGTTACTGTAACAGACTAGTGGATAAAAAAAAGCTATAAATCGTCACTGCTCAATGTGTGAAATCATTAACACCAAAGCAAAATACTGCGGATGCTGGAAATTGGATTTAAGAAGAGAAAATGCTGGAAATACTCAGCAGGTCAGAGCAGTATCTGTGGAGAGAGAAACAGAGTTAACGTTTCAGGTCAATGACCTTTATGCAAAAGGTCCTCAAAGCTGCCCAATCAGTGCCACTCAACCAGCACGGTGTAATGTAGCAGGGATAAAAATAAGAATCAAAACTGGCTAGAGAACTGAAATAAAACAGGAACTTGGGGGGAGGACAGGGGAGGGGGATCAACACTTCCAATTCTGACCAAAACAGATCAGGAAAGGGGAGGACAACAGATAGAAGTTAAGAGTTCAGATGTACTAATTATTTTCACAAACTGAAAGAAAAGGAAGAAAGAACTCCCATTTATATCGTGCGTTTCACAAAGTCAGGACCTCCCAAAACGCTTTACAGCCAATGAAGTACTTTTGAAGTGTGGTCACTGTTGTAATGTAGGAAACACAGCAGCCAAATTGTGCACAGCAAGCTCCCACAAACAGCAATGAGATAATGACTAGATCAGCTTTTTTTTTAAGTGATGTTGATTGAGGGATAAATATTGACCGGGACACCGGGGATAACTCCCCCTGCTCTTCTTCGAAATAATGCCATGGGATCTTTTACATCCACCTGAGAGGGCAGACGGGGCCTTGGTTTAATGTCTCATCCAAAAGACGGCACCTCCAACAGTGCAGCGCTCCCTCAGTACTGCACTGGAGTGTTAGCCTGGATTTATTATGTTCAAGTCTCTGGAGTGGGACTATGAACCCACAATCTTCTAGACTCAGAGGCAAGAGTGCTACCCACTGAGCCATGGCTGACACTTAATAAATACACCTAATAAATCATATGAACTGCAGGAAAGCGATGTAAAGGGTAGCTTCCTAAAGTATCTAAAGTCAGGTATGTGAAAAGCCAATAGAAAGACTTGAGTTAAACACGGCTCTGAACATAGAATCTAGGAGCAGGAGTAGGCCATTCGGCCCGTCGAGCCTGCTCCACCATTCAATACGATCATGGCTGATCATTCAAATCCAGTACCCTGTCCCTGCTTTAATCCCCACAGTACACATATCCCACCCTGCCCCCGTAACCCCACGTATTTAATTCCCCCTAACATATCCCATCCTATCCCCATAACCCCACATATTTAATCCCCCCCTAACACTAAGGGTCAATTTATCATAGCCAAATCAACCTAACCCGCACATTTTTGGACTGTGGGAGGAAACCGGAGCACCCGGAGGAAACCCACGCAGACACGGGGAGAATGTGCAAACTCCACACAGTCACCCGAGGTCAGATTCGAACCCGGGTCCCTGGCGCTGTGAGGCACCAGTGCTAACCACTATGCCACCATGGGACAGAGAGCAACAGAACCTGAAGGAAAGAATCCTGCAGGAAAATCTCCTCTTTCCTGTCGTTTCCCATGTCTTTCAGATGCTGACTGACTAGTTGTGTGGTTTTTTTTGCATGACTGTTTGTATTTCGAACATCCAACAGCACTTTATTAGATAAGTAATATTTACACAGAAGGAACTGTCCGATCAGCACCGCTGGAATACAGCCCTACCTCGCTCAATTAGATTGGAAATGTACGGTCACTAAGGGACTGGGAGCTGCTGTCTGCTGGATACTTGCCTTTCACCTCTCAGTTCACATCGAGCCCAAAGTAATGAGATGAAAGGCTCTTGTGGCTGTGAGCTGCAAGACTCCTAATGAGTTTGGCCAGTCTCTGTCCAGTTCTAAGTGGGTATCAGCACAAAACGGCTCTTAATCTGATACTAAATGGACAATCAGATGCCAGAGGATGGTCGATATTGAAAAAACAATATCAGACTGGTGCAGGAGGAACTGTTCTTCTGTGGCTGGGAATGAGACACATTGTTGGGCAGAACCACCTTCAGCCGGGTTGTATCTGACTTGGGGATGGTTGATGATGATACATAGGAACAGGAGCAGGCCATTCAGCCCCTCGAGCCTGTTCCGCCATTCAATTAGATCACGGCTGATCTGTATCTCAACGCCATTTACCTGCTTCGGTTCCATATCCGTTGAGACCCTTACCTAACAAAAATCTATCTATCTCAGTTTTAAAATTTTCAATTGAGCCCCCAGCCACCACAGCTTTTTGAGGGAGGGAGTTCCAAATTTCTACTACCCTTTGTGTGAAGAAGTGCTTCCTGGTATCACCCCTGGATGACTGAGCTCTAATTTTAAAGTTGCGCCTCTTGTTCTGGACTCCCCCCACCAGAGGAAATAGTTTCTCTCTGTCTGCCCTATCAACTCCTTTAATCATCTCAAACACCTCGATTAGATCACCCTTTAATCTTCTACACTCAAGGGAATACAAGCCTAGTCTATGCAACCTGTCCTCAATAATTTAACCCTTTTAGCCCCAGTATCGTTCTGGTGAATCTGCGTTGCAGCCCCTCCGAGGCCAATATATCCTTCCTGAGGTGCGGTGCCCAGAACTGAATGCATTGCTCCAGATGCAATCTAACCAGAGCTTTATACAACTGCGGCATAATTTCCACCTCTTTGTATTCCAGCTGCTTTGAGATGAATTAGCCTTCTTAATTATTTTCTGGACCCGTCCACTAGCTTTTAGTGACTTCTGCACATGGATCCCTAAATCCCTCTGCTCCTCCATGGTTCCGAGCTCCTCACCATTTAGAAAATACCCCGATCGATCTTTCTTAGTTCCAAAGTGGATGAGCTCACATTTCCCTTCACTGAACTCCATCTGTCACGGTTTTGCCCACTCACTTAATCCATATAGAGGCACTGGAGAGGGTGCAGTGAAGATTTACAAGGATGATACCAGAAATGTGAGGGTATACATATCAGGAAAGGACGGACAGGCTGGGTCTCTTTTCTCTTGAAAAGAGAAGGCTGAGGGGTGACCTAATAGAGGTCTTTAAAATTATGAAAGGATTTGATAAGAGTGGATAGAGAAAGAATGTTTCCACTTGTGGGGAAGAGCATAACTAGAGGCCATCAATAGAAAATAGTCATCAAGAAATCCAATAGGGAATTGAGAAGAAACTTCTTTACCCAGAGCGTGGTGAGAATGTGGAACTCGCTACCACAGGGAGTGGTTGAAGCGAATAGTATCGATGCATTTAAGGGGAGGCTGGACAATCATATGAAGGAGAAGGGAATAGAGGGTTATGCTGATAGATTTAGATGAGGAAAGACGGGAGGAGGCTCGAGTGGAGCATAAACGCCGGCATGGACTGGTTGGGCCGAATGGCCTGTTTCTGTGCCGTATATCCTATGGAATCCGATGTAATCAGTGCCCCTTTGTAATTTCTGTTACACAAATGGAAATTTTACCCCTTTATATCCAAAATGGAGAACATCACATTCCCTGGCACTACAATCCCTTAATTAATGAGAAAAAAATGCATGTTAAAAAACTTAAAATGTACATGCATTGAACAACAGTCTGCTACAACAGTATAGTACTGTTATATTGAGATGGACATCACTGGATGATTGACACCTTTAATAGTTAATCAGTTCTTGCCATACAAGAAGTGATTGAATCTCAGGGTTGGAGTCCCACTCCAGGGACTTGAGTACAAAATCTAGGTTGGCACTCTAGTGCAGTACTGAGGGAGTGCTGCACTGTCGGAGGTGCCGTCTTTCGGAGGCGATGTTAAACCGAGACCCCGTCTGCTCACTCAGGTGGACGTAAACAATCCCATGGCTTTATTTTGAAGAAGAGTAGGTGATTTCTCCCCGGTGTCCTAGCCAATATTTATCCTGAATCAACAGCTAAAAAATGATCTGGTCATTATCACATTGCTGTTTGTGGGAGCTTGCTGTGTGTAAATTGGCTGCCGCTTTTCCCATATTACAACAGTGACTACACTTCAAAAGTACTTCATTGGCTGTAAAGCTCTTTGGGACATCCTGAGGTTGTGAGAGGCTTTCTTTTTTTACTTAAGAACTGTAACTCAAACCATAGAGAATGTCTCACTGGTGACAGTGAATTACCACTGCTTGTTTACGAGTGTGAAAAAGGCAAGTGTTCAACAGTAGTGACGTTTCGGGATACATTCTGTTATTAGAGTTCCAATAGCGAGCGGATAAGTGGAGTTGAGATACAGATCAGCCATGATCTAACTGAATGGCGGAACAGGCTCGAGGGGCTGAATGGCCTGCTCCTGTTCCTATGTATCATCATCAACCATCCCCAAGTCAGGTACAACCCGGCTGAAGGTAGTTCTGCCCAACAATGTGCCTCATTCCCAGCCACAGAAGGACAGTGCAATATCTGCTCCAGTCTGATATTGTTTTTCCATATCAACCATCCTTTGTCCAGTCAGCTTACCAGAGGCACCAGCTAGGTGTTAAAAACTAAAAGAAGACTTTCATTTCTACAGTGCCCTAAGGACGTCCCAAAGTGCTTCACAGCCAATTAAGTACTTTTGAAGTGTAATAATTTACTTTTGAACTGTTGTAATTTAGGAAACGTGGCAGCCAAATTGTGCACAGTAAGGTTCCACAAACAGCGATGAGATAATGATCAGATCTTCTGTTATTTTTTTAAAGTGATGTTGGTTGAGGGATAAATATTGGCCAGGATAAACTCCCCTGCTCTTCTATTGAAATAGCGGCCGTGGGATCTTTTATTTCCACCTGAGAAGGAAGACGAGGCTTGGGTTTAGTCTCCTCTGCAAGACGGCACCTTCAACAGTGCAGCACTGTCTCAGCTCTGCGCTGAAGTGGCAGCCTAGATTTTGTGCTCAATGCTCGGGAGTGGGACATGAATTTATTGCAAAGGGGTTGGAGTATAAAAGCAGGGAAGTCCTGCTACAACTGTACAGGGTATTGGTGAGACCACACCTTGAGTACTGCGTAAAGTTTTGGTCTCCTTATTTAAGGAAGGATATACTTGCATTGGAGGCAGTTCAGAGACGATTCACACGGTTGATTCCTGAGATGAGGGGGTTGTCTTATGAAGAAAGGTTGAGCAGGTTGGGCCTATACTCATTGGAATTTAGAAGAATGAGAGGTGATCTTATTGAAACATATAAGATACTGAGGGGGCTCGACAAGGTAGATGCAGAGAGGATGTTTCCCCTCGTGGGGAAATCTAGAACTTGGGGGCATAGTTTCAGAATAAAGGGCCGCCCTTTTAGAACTGAGATGAGGAGGAATTTCTTCTCTCAGAGGGTCGTAAATCTGTGGAATTCTCTGCCCCAGAGAGCCGTGGAGGCTGGGTCATTAAATACATTAAGGTGGAGATGGACAGATTTTTCCAAGATAAGGGAGTGAAGGGTTATGGGGAGTGGGCAGGGAAGTGGCTTTGAGCCCAAGATCAGCCATGATCGTATTGAATGGCGGAGCAGGCTTGAGGGGCCAAGTGGCCTATTCCTGCTCCTATTTCTTATGTTCTTATGAACCCACAGCCTTCTGACTCCGAGGCGAGAATGTACCAACTGGTCCACGGCTGACACCTGAGGAACGCACGGGCTGGAGTGACTGAAGTAACTGTGGAACGTTGTAATGACAATTCGTCCTAAAAATGGAAACAGTTTTAACCATAACCTATTTAAATTTGGAGGTAAATTGTTTTTAAAAAATTGGATCCGCACCTTGTGAGACAGATAGAAGTTAAATGTCACTGGGAGAGATTTTTGTTACGCACGCTGTGTAACAAAATCATGAATCCATTCTTTATGACTAGGTTTGCATATAGTGCACAGAGGAAATCTTCCACCAATACCTTTAATGTAAAACTTGAACAATTGTGAAATCGTTCTGTGGGAGTAAAATAGTTGCCACAGTTGCTATGTGTAGCTGGCATGGCTGAACTATTACAAGTGTAGAAGTATTGGAAGATTATTTGTGGGGTGGTCTTGTCAACACATAACAGTTGAGTTCATTTTAACATTCACAGTGGTCAATCTTTGATACCAGATATTGTAGAAGTGTTTAAACCTTTTGGACAGTTGTGTGACGTCGACCCCTGTTTGAAGTTTAAACGAACGTCCCCATTAATTTGCAGCTAGCCCAAGCTGCCGATGCTCACAGATCTTGGCGTTTAAAAAATTTTCTCCAAGCCTCCAGCCCAGTGAAACTCAAACAGGAGCTGCTGGCAGAGTTGAGAAATATAAGCACAGATAGAAACAGAGTTGTTGGGTTTTTGCAGGCCAGATAGTCTAGTTTGCAGGCAAAATAAGGTCTGCGGGCTATTGTTTGAACCCCCCAGAGACAGTGAATAGATTTTATTCCACTTCAGTGAGTGCAAATATGACTTTGGATGGTTGGTTTTTCACTGTTGGCAATGTGCTATGTAGGAATGTTCCTGCAACGATTGTGTGGTCACAGAAAATGGAGGACAATTCCAGTTGTTTTGGCCACTGTGGATTGTTATTTTTGCGGGTTGGCTTTTTAAAATCTACTCATTTATCTTTTACTTTTATCTTTTATGGGTACGGTAGCGTAGTGGTAATGTCACTGGGCTAATAATCTCGAGCCCTGGACTAATGATCCAGAGACGTGAGTTCAAATCTCCACCACGGCAGCTGGGGAATTTAAATTCAGTTAATTAAATAAATGTGGAATGAAAATGCTAGTATCAGTAATGGTAACTATGAAATTATTGGATTGTTGTAAAAACTCCATCTGGTTCACTAATGTCCTTCAGGGAAGGAAATCTGCTGTCCTTACCTGGTCTGGCCTATATGTGACTCCAGACCCACAGCAATGTGGTTGACTCTTAACTGCCCCTCTGAAATGGTCTAGCAAGTCACTTAGTTGTAACTAAGCACCACATGGACTGCAGCGGTTTAAGAAGGCGGCTCACTACCATATAAGAACATAAGAAGTAGGAGCAGGAGTCGGCCATATGGCCCCTCGGGCCTGCTCCGCCATTCAATAAGATCATGGCTGATCCGAACCTAGACTCACGTCCACTGCCCGCTCCCCATAACCCTTAATTCCCTTATCAGCTAGGAAACTGTCTATCTCCATTTTAAATTTATTTCATGCCACAGCTTCCACAGCTCTCTGAGGTAGCAAATTCCATAGATTTACTACCCTCTGAGTGAAGAAGTTTCTCCTCATCTCAGTTTTGAAACGGCAGCCCCTTATTCTAAGATTATGCCCCCTAGTTCTAGTCTCACCCATCAGTGGAAACATCCTCCCCGCCTCCACCCGATCAAGCCCCCTCACAATCTTATATGTTTCGATAAGATCGCCTTCTCAGGAGCAACTAGGATGGGCAGTAAATGCTGGCCTTGCCAGTGACGCCCACATCCCATAAGCGAATACAAAAAAAACTAAGACACCTAGGTAAAGGGGCAAATGCAGAGCACCACCAGGGTGGAGAACAATAGGACAGAAGATGAAAGTAAACGAAGAAGTATTGATTTGGGTTCCAGGAGCCTTTTGATTGTGGCAGGAAGAGAAGACTAAGACAAGAGGCAGCGTTGTTATGGAACACATTCCAGATATGCATGGACATCGTTTAGATGGAAGGGATGTAGCAGTATGTAATTGTTGATGCTGTTCAGTTTCTTATGGCCTGTAACTCGTGTTAGTTGAGATTGGAACAGATATCCCAATCGTTTTATCTCAGTTCTGTTTGTAGGCTGAGTGGGTATTTTACATTCTTTTGGTTAGTGATTATGTTGGCTTGCTGAAACGCGACTTCAATAATGCCGCGGAGTTTGATTCCCCTACAGATTGTGCTTTCATACCAGTGCACATCTGGCTTGTGGGTTACAGAGATTCACCACAATGTAGAAGAGGATATCAGAAGGGAAGACATTTTAGGAGGCGTTTGCTGGCATCAATCAGATAGATGTTTACTCAGTCTCGTTCTGGTTGGTTTAGTATCACATAAGCTCAAGGCTCGATTGCCCTGAGGTTTCTGGGATTTATGCCAGTTTATGTCTTTGTTTGTTTCTCAGTAGAATAATTAAGGAATTTGTTTCTGTTTTCCTGCATTTAGTTGGACATCACCCCATTTCAACATATGCTGTTCTTTTCCATCCCCTCGTTCTAAAGTTTTGCGTGGGAGAGAGGGAAAAAAAAACAGCCATTAACTATTGACAAATGAAGCTCCCTTCTTTTGCCCTACAGCTAATCTGGCACAGCCAATCTGCTTCCCTTCCACTTTCGATTCTAAGTTTTTCTGCTGAGGCTTTTAAGTATTCTCCAGTCAAATGCGAGTTCTTGGCAGTTAACTCTTGCTTGTTTGAACCTTTGCCAGTGGAGACGCCTGCACTTGGAGGAGTCTGTGCCAACCGACATGGAATTCATTCTTCTCTGTTGCACTTTGGGATGGAATGTTGTTGACTTTTGGCTTGACGTGCGAGGGGTTTTGATGGCTCTGAACATTTTCTAAGTTCTATAAAACAACAGCAACAACTTGTATTTATACAGCGCATTTAATGTCACAAAATGTCCCAAGGCGCTTCACAGGAGCGATTCTCAAATAAGATCTGACACCGAGCCACACAAGGAGATATTAGGACAGATCAGTGAGGTAGGATTTAGGGAGCGTCTTCAAAAAGAGAGAGGTGGAGAGGCGGAGAGGTTTAGGGCCGCCAATCGCGGAGCGATTCAAATCGGGGGGACACGCAGGAGGCCAGAATTGGAGGATTGCAGAGATCTCGGAGGGTTGTAGGGCTGGAGGAGGTTACAGAGCTAGGGCGTGACGAGGCCACGGAGGGATTTGGAAACAAGGATGAGAATTTTAAAATTTTAATAAACAGCAGTAACAGCATGTGTCATCTCGTCATTCTGAAGAAATGAAGGAGTAGAAATTAGATCTCCATTTCCCTTGGCTTCACTGGGCTTGATGAGAAGATTGTAAATAGTTCGCTTATCGCATGGTGCTATTGCTGATAACAAGTGCTAGTGGAAGGGGTTGCGAATTATTATTTTTTTTACACAAATCTAAACCGATTCTATTTTCATGCTTATAAAATATTAAGAGCAGGGAACGTAAAATACAGGAACAGATGCATGATGAAAAATTTAGTCAAATATTCAGAGTACCACAGGACATCTTTAGTGCTTGTGTATTTGCCATGATGCGGAGATGCCGGTGTTGGACTGGGGTGGACAAAAGTGAGAAGTCGCACAACACCAGGTTATAGTCCAACAGTTTTATTTGAAATCACAAGCTTTCGGAGCTGCTGCCCCTTCGTCAGGTGAAGTGAAGGAATACCTTCACTTGAAGGTATGAAGAACGAAGGAATATTCCTTCACTTCACCTGACGAAGGGGCAGCAGCTCCGAAAGCTTGTGATTGCAAATAAAACTGTTGGACTATAACCTGGTGTTGTGCGACTTCTCACTTGTGTATTTGCAGTGGGGCTCTGGAATTGAACAGTGCCAGAAATTTCAAGGTACCACCTGAAGGCCCCAGCTAATCAGGTTTAAATGTGATTTTTTTCCCCCATTACTTTTGGCAAAGCTTTACAGAGCAGCCTATAAGTTTTCTAAGCATCACTTTGGAAGATGGAATGGCACATGCATGAAAGTAAATTGGTGCCACTTAACGATATTAGAACAAACTGAAACTTGTAGTTATACAGCGTTACTGTAATAAAATAAGCATGCGCTGCGATCTTTTGCTGTAAAGGTTTGCTGTAACTTGATCAAACTTAAAAGTTGACAACATTTAATGCAGCAGCATTCCTCGAGAGGCTTTCTGCTGAGCCAATAAACTGCGGCGACTGTGAGCTGTGAAGGCTGCGAGCTGTTAATCGGTGAAGGAAGTGACAGGCCCTGAGCAGGAACTAACGGTTGGGCATTACAAAGACAGGAACATCTTCAGGCAAATGGTGTGAACGGCCTTGGGGCCCCGGGGTCCTGAAACGAGACATCCGTAGCTGAAGGGAGGAGACAGACCTTGTGAGTTCTGCAAAAACAGGGCACGAGTTAACGAGTTTTGCACAGTGCGTGTTGTGACCAAATGGTCGGCCGACCACATCTGCAAATAACAATGGTCGGCAGACACAAGGGGCGTGATCTTGCCAGCCCTGGGGAGGCGGGTGTGGAGGCGCGACTGCCGGGAAAATGGCAGAATCTGGAGGCGGGTAGCCGACCCGCGCCGGTTCCCGTCTCCTTGGAGGCAGGGAAGGGGATTACAGCCACTTAACTGTATGTTAACAGGTAGTTAACAGGCAGATAAGAGGATTATCCACATTTTACCCACACAAGTGCAGGCTTCCCGAAGGCTGCGAACCCCGCCAGGGTCAGCGAGGCGAGCAGTGGGTCTGCAGGGGTCGGAGGGGTGCAAAAGTGCGCTGTGAAGGTGAGTGATGGGTGCGAGTGTGGAGAGGTGAGTATGTGAGGTGAGTGGAAAGTGATAGAAAATGTTTACTTACCTTTGTTTCTTCCTGTAGGCTTCAAACATTGGGGATGTGGAGAGTCTCGCATCTCACCGGCAGAGATGACAGATGGCTGCTGCATTCTCCAATACAACAACCATCTAATTTCTGCTCACAAAAGAGGTTTGATGAGTCTTGAATACAAGGACTCATCAAAGAACAGAGAATGTCAGTGTTTGACAGCTTCACAGAGCTGTCAAACGATGACAATTCATCTGTCAAACATTTTTGACAGATGAAACGTCATATGCTGACGTTCTCTGTAACTGGCTTCCCCTTAATTGGCCTGCTAAGCCCACTGGGCGGGCTTAACAAGGTCAATCAAGGGAAAATAGCGTGGGTTGGCCAGAAGTCGATGGAGGCGGGACTAAAACCCGACAAGTGGGAGTCCCGCCTCCAAAAGCTCCCCATTGGCAAAATCCAGCCCAAGATGTGTATGTTTGAGAGATTGACAGCTCAGACAACTTAAGCCGAACATCGGAGGAATGCCCCATGACATGAATCTTGTCAGTCATTTATGAAGTAATACTGGGCGGCCTGCTGGTGGCGCTGTCCAGGGAGAGTATAAATACTCGGGCATGGGCCCAGCTTGCTCAGGACATTCCTCAACAGGAACTAGTGATGGCCACAACTAGATCTCCATGTTGAAAAACAGTTGATTAAAGCTTTGTTTAACGCTTAGGCCAAGTGCCTAGTAGTTTTCTTACGTCACCCCTCACAGCCTGCATGATGGAAATTTATGTAGAAGAACAAGAACTCTATAAAAGACAGTGACTAAAAGATGTCAGCACTGCAGTTGGAAGGAGGTGGCCCGGCCAGTCATCTCGCCTAGGAGGACCTACAATCAATGCCGGACTGATCATCTGCGGGTGGTTGCATGTATGATCTCTTGTAACATTGTTGGTGTACTGCTCAAATTCATAGCAATAGTGATCGGGGTTTTGAATCTGTCTTAAGGACAATAAAATCTTAAAGACGGAACTCGTGTGTCTCGTGTAATTTCTCGTAAATCTCAAGTACGCATCAGTAACCTGTAGGTCTCAGGAGTGAGGTCTTACATTACTCATGTGACAAAATGTTTCGAGCATTTATAGCGGGAGGGAAGATGGATAAGAAGCATAAGAATGTCCTTTATTAATTCTCGGGATTAATTGACACAACTAAGTGACTTGCTAGGCCACTTCAGGGAAAGAAAGTCTTGCATTTATATAGCACCTTTCACAACCACCGGATGTCCCAAAGCACTTTACAGCCAATGACCTGGATTTGATCAAGGAGTGAGTGCTGTACATTGTTGATAGTTCTGTGTTTCTGCCAGTGTGGTTTCCTAATCCCAGGCCTCAATGATGATAAGATTTTTAGGCTAATGGATCTTATTTTATCAGAGTATCAGGGCTTCTTTCCTATACGTGCAGAAAGGTAACGAGGATTTTTTTTAAATTGTTCCCTTGAGGGATGTCGATCAGTGCAGTTTGAAAAACTGGAGTTACGGTTGTGCTAGTAACCTCCTGTACAATTCTCAGGAGGGCGGTGGTGAATGGAACCTGCAGCCTCTCAACTCGTGACACTTAATCTATGCATATACATCACCTTAAAGCTCCACTGTCTCCTAATTGTTTCCAAGGCATCATTTAGGTAGCCAAACACATTACTACCATGGTAATAAAACAGCTTTAGAGGCTTTCTCTGATAACTGCTAACATGAACACATGCTTTTTTAAGAATGGCAAAAGAGGGAGAATTATGCCCTTGTGATTAGTAGATGGTTTGTAATGCCTCAGTGGATTAACTCCTTTAAATGGTTTACACAGACGAGACATCTATTAATAATCAATGCTAGCCGCGCAGACTTCACAAACTCAATAATTTGGCTGTTCAGAAATACTAAAGGATGTGGCCACAATGATTCTAATTGGTACTTCCATCCTTTAAACTCTTAAAAATGAGCGTGCGTGTGACTTGGTGGCATCATGAGTCGGGGCACCAATCTGCGTGCCACAGAGTATGATGCTCATGTCCGCCATTCCCCATCAAGGCCCTGATTAAAGGTCAGGTGCCTCACTACCAAGGATACTGATTGACCTTTGCTTCCATTCAGCTTGAAGCAGTTGGTTACAGGCAGAATGGAAAAGCTCGAGGTACACTTGGGAGGCCTAAAATAGCAAGAACATCTTGCATTTATATAGCGCCTTTCGCGCAGTAAAGCATCCCAAGGTGCTTCACAGGAGCGTAACCAGATAAAAATTTGACACCGAGCCGCATCAGATATTAGGGCAGGTGACCAAAAGCTTGGTCAAAGAGGTAGGTTTTAAGGAGCATCTTAAAGGAGGAGAGAGAGGTGGGGAGGCGGAGAGGTTTAGGCAGGGAATTCCAGAGCTTAGGGCCCAGGCCACCAATGGTGGAGCGATTAAAAATCAGGGATGCACAAGATGCCAGAATTGGGAAGAAAATACAAAACATGCTTTTAGAAAGGCCGAAATGAGCATACAGCTCGCCGTCATTTTAAAGAGTGCCATTCATAGTCATGATGCGGAGATGCCGGTGTTGGACTAGGGTGGACAAAAGTGAGAAGTCGCACAACACCAGGTTATTATCCAACAGCTTTATTTGAAATCACAAGCTTTCGGAGCGCTGCTCCTTCACCTGACGAAGGAGCAGCGCTCCGAAAGCTTGTGATTCAAATAAAGCTGTTGGACTATAACCTGGAGTTGTGCGACTTCTCACTTTAGTCATAGTGTGGCCTGTTTTGCACCCTTCAACTTTGATGGAATAAATCATTTTGGTCCAACAGTTCACTTTTCCCAACAATGTTTCTTGAACCTTTTCCGATGTAACGTGTTTGTAAAGATCTTATTTGAACTCGTTTTAGGGTCATTGGAATCCATGACTGAATTAACAGGAATAACACAATTAGGGTTTAAGCACCGTTATATACAATAGTATTCAGGTGCTTACACATTGCATCTTGCAGGCTCTTAGCTTGTGCAGTCTGCATGTAACCTGTTGCCTAATGGATACACTATCATATACTGATTGCTAAGGGAACATCTTTAAATTACTTACTCAAACTGACACGAAACATTGACATGCTAAAAGTGAAATCTAGCCTGTGGCAAATTGGGACAAATCTGTATTGCTCCTCCTTTATAGAGCTTTAGATAGACAGAATAATTAATGTGAATTAAAGATTGGCGTCAATTAAACTTGTGATTTTTTTTTTGCAGTCCCAGTGCCATTATTTAAATTTGACGAGTAGCAATAGATGAAAATCTTTGGATTCACGTGTATTCAGAAATTAATTGTCGGATTATTACCAGAAGAACAATGACATTTTTTCACACACAGGATTATTGGAACGTGGAACGCTTTAGCGCACAAGTTGCTATTGAGGCAGAGCCTATGACATCATTTAAAACGGAACTGGATAAGTATTTGAAAAAGATACAGAGAAATAGAGCCAGGATAGACAGCTCCAGCTGGAGCTAGTTAATATAATGATACAAAGAAAAAGAAAGACTTGCATTTCTATAGCGCCTTTCACGACCTCAGGATGTCCCAAAGCGCTTTACAGCCAATGAAGTACTTTTTTTGAAGTGCAGTCACTGTTGTGATGTAGGAAAAGCAGCAGCCAATTTGCACACAGCAAGCTCCCACAAACAGCAATGTGATAATGACCAGATCATCTGTTCTTAGTGATGTTGGTTGAGGGATAAACATTGGCCCCAGGACATTGGGGAGAACTCCCCTTGTTCATCTTTGAAAAGGCGCCACAGGATCTCTTATGACCACCTGAGAGGGCAGACGGGGCCTCGGCTTAACGTCTCATCCGACAGTGCAGCCCAGTGGTTCTCAAACCTTTTTGGTTGAAGGAGCCCTTTTCAAATGGATTACTAATCACGGACTCCCCATCGAAATTGTAATACTCATAATATGAAAGTGCTGCATGTAAACAGTATTTTAATAATGCTTTTAAGTAAACAGGTATTTACTTAGAGATATCAGTGAGATGGTTGTGCGTGCTTCTCACTGCAGAGTCGGTCTGTCCTTGGTGTGATGTTTGACAATGACACTCGTAAATGATTGATGGCTACTTTATCCAATCAACACACTCCAAAGATTGATCTCTCACCAAGCAGGGAAAAGGGGCGGGATCATTTTCTGGATTTTTAAAAAACATATGTTCATGATTTTTATATATATATGATGTAGAGATGCCGGTGTTGGACTGGGGTGGACAAATGTGAGAAGTCGCACAACACCAGGTTATAGTCCAACAGCTTTATTTGAAATCACAAGCTTTCGGAGCGCTGCTCCTTCGTCAGGTGAAGTGAAGAGATGTATATAGGCACAGCATATATAGTCAGAGAACACTGCCAGATGATTACAGTCATGTGATAAAGGGCAGTTAGAAAGATTAACTATAATCATCTGGCAGTGTTCTCTGACTATATATGCTGTGCCTATATGCATCTCTTCACTTCACCTGACGAAGGAGCAGCGCTCCGAAAGCTTGTAATTTCAAATAAAGCTGTTGGACTATAACCTGGTGTTGTGCGACTTCTCACATTTATATATATATATACGTTTGTGTGAGTTTGTATATTACAATAATTAAAATTAATTATAGATAGATGCACTCCAGAGTGTTTCCATTGGTTAAAACCTAAGCCTAGTTTTTAAAGTACGGTTCCACCTACTCCTCCCCACAAATCCAATGTTAGCATGTTGTATGATTGACGTGTCAAGGAACCAATAAATGGTGTATCTCTGTTCCTATCTGGTGCTTCCCAACCAATCAGCCATGGCTCAGTGGGTAGCACTCTCGCCTCCTGAATCAGCAGGTTGTGGGTTCAAGTCCCGACTCCAGAGACATGAGCACAAAATCTAGGCTGATACTCCCAGTGGAGTGCTGCACTGTTGGTAGGTGCAGTCTTTCAGACAAGACATTAAACTGAGGCCACGTCTGCTCTCTCAGGTGGACATAAAAAAAGCCATGGCACTATTTTGAAGAAGAGCAGGGGAGGTGTCCCTGGCCAATATTTATCCCTCAATCAACATAACAAAAAACAGATTATCTGGTCATTATCACATTGCTGTTTGTGGGAGCTTGCTGTGTGCATATTGGCTGCCGTGTTTCCTACATTACAACAGTGACTGCACTCCAAAAGTACTTCCTTGGCTGTGAAGCGCTTTGGGACGTCCTGAGGTCGTGAAAGGCGCTATAGAAATGCAGGTTCTTTCTTTTTTCTTTCAATCAGTGGGCCGAAAGGTGGTGCTTATCGAGGTTGGTTGGGGGTTGGGGGCGTGGGGTTTGGGGGATGGGGAGAAGGTTATTATTAGTGAAGCGGTCTCCGTTTAAAAACCTTTTTATTTCAACATGTTTCAGATGAAACTTGTGACGGAGGTGGTTTAGTTCGCCGACCCCCTGGAAAGTCTCGATGGACCCCCAGGGGGGTCCACGGACCCCAGTTTGAGAACCACTGATGGGGCGCCGTTATTTCGACAGCAAAATCTGGCCCATTGTGCCTCTGCCAATTGTTAATCCTGTAGCACATTAAAACCCCATTCACGACAAACAAACGGCTGCAGGTTCCAGTTCACAGGATATTTGGTCTGCTTGTTGACGTTGTTTCTTTCCCATGGACACAGGTTCCGAGTATTGGGAGGAACCAAGGTTCGCCACCAATGACACTTACTGAAGTGAAGAAATGTCAACGAATGCTCATACTATATCACATTATCATTCTATCACGTTTAGCTTCGTAAATATGCCCATATTTATGAAGCTACAAGTGATATGCAAAATAACAAAAACAGATTATCTGGTCATTATCACATTGCTGTTTGTGGGAGCTTGCTGTGTGCAAATTGCCTGCCGTGTTTCCTACATTACAGCAGTGACCACACTTCAAAAAAGAACGTCATTGTCTGTAAAGCGCCTTGGAATGTCCGGTGGTCGCGAAAGGCGCGATAGAAATGCAAGACTTTCTTTCATATTTTCCATGTCCCATGCCAGATGTAGGAATGATTTTTCTACTCCTATCTCTGATTAAATTTTTTTTTTTCTTAATTCGTTTATAGGATGTGGGCGTCGCTGGCAAGGCCAGCATTTATTGCCCATCCTTAACTGCCCTTGAGAAGGTGGTGGCGAGCCGCCTTCTTCAACCGCTGCAGTCCGTGTGGTGAAGGTGCTCCCACAGTGCTGTTAGGTAGGGAGTTCCAGGATTTTGACCCAGCGATGATGAAGGAATGGTGATATACTTCCAAGTCAGGATGGTGTGTGACTTGGAGGGGAACTTGGAGGTGGCGGTGTTCCCATGTGCCTGCTGCCCTTGTCCTTCTAGTTGGAAGAGGTCGCGGGTTTGGAAGGTGCTGCCGAAGAAGCCTTGGCGAGTTGCTGCAGTGCATCTTGTAGATGGTACACACTGCAGCCACGGTGCGCCGGTGGTGGAGGGAGTGAATGTTTAAGGTGGTGGATGGGGTGCCAATCTAAAACGGAATTACAGAACGCCACTGTGTACTTTCCAAATAAAAGACATTTTGCTTTGCTGTGGGAGTTCTGCATCAACCCTCACAGGGTTAATTAGGTGAATATAAATGCACAGATTTGCCTCGTTCGTTCCAGAGTTGAGTGTTAACATAGGGTAATCGTAACTCACAGTTATACCCGCTGTTCTTAAATTATTAACGGAGATATCAGTAATGCATGAGAAAGTGGCTGGCTTGTTTTTGTTTAACAAGACGATTAAAAATTAATATGGAGCTGAAGACAAGTAGTGGCTAAAATGCTCATTTCAGAGTCCAGTGGGTGCAGGATATTATTTTGAATCCCTCTTGCTATTTAGAACGTGCTGGTTTAATTTGTGTTGAGTTTTACCAGTTCCCCTTCGGTGTGCAAGGTTAGGGCAAACTCAGTAGATCGACTTGAGGGAACAGGTAATGAAATGCGTCAAGTACTGCAACTGTTATGCAGGCAAACACAGGAGCCCTTTTGCACACAAAGAGATAAATGGCTAACTAATACAATAGCAAAATACTGCGGATGCTGGAAATCTGAAATAACAACAGAAAATGCTGGAAGCACTCAGCAGGCCAGGCAGCATCCGTGGAGAGAGAAACAGAGTTAACGTTTCAGGTCTGTGACCCTTCGTCAGAACTGGAAAAGGCTAAAGATGTAACAGATATTAAGCAGGTGTAGGGGCAGGGAGAGGGGGGAGGGGAGGGGAGGATCTGAAAGAACAGTCTGTGCTAGGGTAGGAGGCAGGAGGGATTAAATGTTGCAAATGGGGATGGCAGAATCATAAACAGCCTGAAAAATGGGGGCAGGGGTTATAGTCTGAAATTGTTGAACTCGATGTTGAGTCCAGAAGGCTGTAAAGTGCCTAATCGAAAGATGAGGTGCTGTTCCTCGAGCTTACGTTGAGCTTCATTGGAACAGTGTAAGAGGCCGAGGATGGTGAGATCAGAGTGGGAGTGAAGCGGAGAATTAAAGTGACAGGCGACCGGAAGCTCGGGGTCACCCTTACGGACTGAACGGAGCTGTTCCGCAAAGCGGTCACCCAATCTGCGTTTGGTCTCCCCAATGTAGAGGAGCCCGCATCGTGAGCAGCGAATACAGTATACTAAATTGCAAGAAGTACAAGTAAATCGCTGTTTCACCTGGAAGGGGTGTTTGGGGCCCTGGACAGTGGGAAGGGCGGAGGTAAAAGGGCAGGTGTTGCATCTCCTACGCTTGCACGGGAAGGTGCCGTGGGGAGGGGAAGGGCTGTTGGGGGTGATTGAAGAGTGGACCAGTGTGTTGCGGAGGGAGCGGTCCCTTCGGAATGCTGAAAGGGGAGGTGAGGGGAAGATGCGTTTCGTGGTGGGATCACGTTGGAGGTGGCGGAAATGGCGGAGGATGATCCGTTGAATGTGGAGGCTGGTGGGGTGAAAGGTGAGGACAAGGGGAACCTTAATGGTTAACTAATTTGGTTTTGGTGCTTGTGGTCGAGGGAGGAATGTTGACCGGGACACTGAAAGATCATCCTCGCTTTTCTTCAGCTAGTGTTATGGGATCTTCAACTTCCATCTAAGCTACCGGCGCGGACCCTCCGTTTAATATCTCATCCAAAGGATAGCACCTCCAACAATGTAACATTCCCTCACGGGAAGGCCAGATTGGATTACACCATCAAATTTCTGATAGTGGGTTCTAACCCACAACCTGCTGGCCCTGAGGCAAGAGTACTACTGACTGAGCCAAGCTGACATGGAGACGATCAGAAAGATTTTTGCTGTCAGCTGTGGCTCAGTTGGTAGCACTTGCGACTCTGAGTCAGAAAGTCGTGGGTTCAAATCCCACTCCAAAAACTTGAGCATAAAAATCTAGGCTGATACACCTAGTACAGTACTGAGGGAGTGCTGCACTCTCGGAGGTACCGACTTTCAAATGAGAAGTTAAACCGAGGCCCCGTCTGTCCTCTCGGTGGACGTAAAACATCCCACGGCACTATTTGAAGAAGAGTTGTCCCCAGTGTCCTGGCCAATATTTAGCCTTAAATCAACAATACTAAAAAACAGATTTTCACATTGCTGTTTGTGGGAGCTTGCTGTGCGCAGATTGGTTGCTGCATTTTCTACATTACAACAGTGACTCCACTTCAAAAAAATACTTCATTGGCTGTAAAGACGCTATATGAAGGCAAGTATTTCTTTCTTACTGTGCAGGCAATACCGGAGAACGTTTTTGGAGTACACTGACTATGACTGAAACAATCTCCACCACAAGGCTGGAAAATGGTTGAACTAAAGGAACTAAGATTAAACTACTGCACAGCATGAAACATTTATATTAATTTGAAAAAGCGTCAGGAGTTTTATGGTGGTTTAAATCCAGCTCATACCATCATTGTTAAATATTTTGATTTCAGATAACAAACCATTCACAATAATACATTTACAACACAGGAAACTCTTCTTATGATGTTAATATGATAAAGTTTATACAATTGTTTCTTTACTAACACCTTGCATCGATAGAGCACCTTTAACATAAAAACCATGTCCAGGATATAGTTCTCCATTTTATGGTATCCGAATGTGACAAAAAAAAACACTCAAGTGATTATGTGTACATTTCTGCAAATCAGCAAACTATGAACTTCAACTGATAGCCGTTGATTTTTTTTAAATTCGTTTATGGGGATGTGGGCATCGCTGGTAAGGCCAGCATTTATTGCCCATCCCTAGTTGCCCTTGAGAAGGTGGTGGTGAGCCGCCTTCTTGAACTACTGCAGTCCGTGTGGTGAAGGTGCTCCCACAGTGCTGTTAAATAGGGAGTTCCAGGATTTTGACCCAGCGACGATGAAGGATCGGCGATATATTTCTAAGTCAGGATGGTGTGTGAGTTGGAGGGGAACTTGGAGGTGGTGGTATTCCCATGCGCCTGCTGCCCTTGTCCTTCTAGGTGGAAGAGGTCGTGGGTTTGGGAGGTGCTGCCAAAGAAGCCGTGGCGAGTTGCTGCAGTGCATCTTGTAGATGGTACACACTGCAGCCACGGAACGTCAGTGGTGGAGGGAGTGAGTGTTTAAGGTGGTGGATGGGGTGCCAATCAAGCGGGTTGCTTTGTCCTGGATGGTGTCGAGCTTCTTGAGTGCTGTTGGAGCTGCACTCATCCAGGCAAGTGCAGAGTATTCCATCACACTCCTTACTTGTGCCTTGTAGATGGTGGAAAGGCTTTGGGGAGTCAGGAGGTGAGACACTCGCCGCAGAATACCTAGCCTCTGATCTGCTCTTGTTGCCACAGTATTTATGTGGCTGGTCCAGTTAAGTTTCTGGAACTTCACAGGAGCATAACCAGATAAAAATTTGACACCGAGCCACATCAGATATTAGGACAGGTGACCAAAAGCTTGGTCAAAAAGGTAGGTTTTAAGGAGTGTCTTAAAGGAGGAGAGAGAGGTAGAGAGGCAGAGAGGTTTAGGCAGGGAATTCCAGAGCTTAGGGCCTAGGCCATCAATGCCAAGCATCTCTGGGATCAAAACATTAACTTTGTGGTTGGAAGCGAGCTGCTGTGTTTCTTTTAAACGGAGAAACTTGGTTGAAGGGCCAAGGCCTGTTTTGCAAGGATGAAAAAGATGAGAATATGAAATTAATCCAGCTGTGGATAAGTGAACCAAAGCTTGGATAGTAAAAGTGAGTGACCTGTAGGAGAAAGGGAAGGCTGAAAGACTTGCATTTCTATAGCGCCTTTCACAACCTCAGGACATCTCAAAGCACTTTACAGCCAATGAAGTACTTTTTGAAGTGTAGTCACTTTTGTAATGTAGGAAAGGTGGCAGCCATTTTACACACAGCAAGCTCCCACAAACAGCAATGTGATAATGACCAGATAATCTGTTTTTTTTGTGATGTTGGTTGAGGGATAAATATTGACCAGGGCACCGGGGAGAACTCCCCCTGCTCTTCTTCGAAATAGTGCCGCGATATCTTTTACGTTCACCTGAGAAGGCAGACGGGCCCTCGGTTTAATGTCTCATCCAAAAGACTGCACCTCCGACAGTGCGGCACTCCCTCTGTACTGCACTGGAGTGTCAGCCTAGATTTCAAGTCACTGGAGTGGGACTTGAACCCACAATCTTCTGACTCAGAGGCGAGCCACGGCTGATGTGCCTAAGTGACTGAGTGAGGGAGGTAAGGAACTCCACATCTTATAGGTCTTGAGCTAGAATGAGTTAGAGTAGCAGGGAAGGTGTGATTAGGGGATCTCATTGAAACGTATAAAATTCTGACAGGGCTGGAAGCAGGGAGGATGTTTCCCCTGGCTGGGGGGGTCTAGAACGAGGGGGTCACAGTCTCAGGATACGGGGTAGGACATTTAGGACTGAGATGAGGAGAAATTTCTTCACTCAGAGGGTGGTGAACCTGTGGAATTCTCTACCACAGAAGGCTGTGGAGGCCAAGTCACTGAATATATTTAAGAAGGAGATAGATAGCTTTCTAGACACAAAAGGCATCAAGGGGTATGGGGAGAGAGCGGGAATATGGTATTCAGATAGAGGATCAGCCATGATGATATTGAATGGCAGAGCAGGCTCGAAGGGCCGAATGGCCGACTCCTGCTACTATTTTTCTATGTTTCTATGTTTTAGTTTCAAGCAGTGAGGGTGCGGAGAGGAAACAATGTGTAGGATGCCGTATTAGGAGCTGAAGAGGAAGAAGTGAGGAGCTATAGTAGCACTGATGAAATGGAAAAGACATAAAAGGTTATGACAAAGAGAGAGGTTAGAGGTGGCAGAGGAGATGACAATTTGTTTAAGCAACTTTTTCCACATTCAGCATTAGAACAGAAAATCAGTTTGGTTTCTAAATGCAAAGCATTATGAAGAATATCAAGACTGGAATCAAACACTCAATTCCATTTCAGATGTCTTCAATGTTTTCTTTTCTCTCTCTCATTCTAAAGTCATTATTAGCATAAATGGAGGATCGAAAGTGTGCTCGAATCACTCTTTCATATTTGTTCCCGTCCTGAGAAATTAATTTCAAATATTACGTTTTCTTCAGATGCTCCTTTATGCTTTCTGCAGTATTTAATTCGCTTTTATGCAGGACACAAGCAAGATACTGAATGGACGCAAAAACTAATTCATAATGAGCGATGAAAGGGCAGCAAAAATAACCCACATTGTTTCCTCACAGAAGTCGCATTTAAAAAAAAACGCCTTAAAACGTGACATTGCTATATTGTCCACTTACCAATAAAGATGTCCTGCTGCCAGTTTACTGCTGGTCCCTAACTATCCCGGAATGTGGCCGCAAACGGCAGGGACACACAGCAACCTTTTTCACCTAGCTATAGCTTGTTATAAAAGTAATATCAAGCACAGTTATACAGATCAAAGCGTACAGATAATACATTCAACGCAGCTCAATAGACTAGCTAACATCCTGTGGCATTGTTCACACCAGGTTGGGTGATGCCCTGTTT
Organism: Squalus acanthias; assembly: GCA_030390025.1. NCBI lineage: Eukaryota > Metazoa > Chordata > Chondrichthyes > Squaliformes > Squalidae > Squalus > Squalus acanthias. Next base: position 59,606,660 of record CM059443.1, on the reverse strand, counting down.
TAGAAAGGACCCAGGGCTAGAAATTCGCCTCCTTTGCGCCTCCCATTAGCGCCTCCGGGTGGACGATAACCTGGCGCTACCGGCTTTGCGACCGGGCGCGGCGAGAATACTGACGCCCGCGAAATTCCCGTCGGGGTTTGCGGCGGTGGTAACCCCTAGCGCCACGATCTCCCGCGCCCGGAGATTGTGACGTCATCGTGCTGCGCGTCGCCCCGGTGGCGCCCCGGACCCGAGATTTGGTTCCGCCCCCTGCAGCATCGCCGTAATTGATGCATTGTTAAAGTCAGGCTTCCATCTTCTCTGCCAGTGTATTGACAAACACCATGGGGGTAAATTTAGCCCCCCCAAAAAACGGATGGGTTTGGGTCGGGTGGGAAGTTAAAATGTGAAAAATTTAAAACAAAAATCCAACCCGCCCCGACCTTCCATCCATGATCTCCCCAAGGCCTTTCCCATCCCCTCTCCCCCAGCCTCCACATTCTCTCTCTGCTTCTCCCTTCTCCCAGGGATCTGGGGGTCCTAGTACATGAAACACAAAAAGTTAGCATGCAGGTACAGCAAGTAATTAGGAAGGCTAATGGAATGTTGGCCTTTATTGCAAGGGGGATAGAGTATAAAAGTAGGGAAGTTTTGATGCAACTTTACAGGGGGCTGGTGAGACCGCACCTGGAGTGCTGCGTACAGTTGTGGTCTCCATATTTAAGGAAGGATATACTTGCATTGGAGGCAGTGCAGAGAAGGTTCACTAGGTTGATTCCTGGGATGAAGGGGTTGACGTATGACAAAAGGTTGAGCAGGTTGGGCCCATACTCATTGGAGTTTAGAAGAATGAGAGGTGATCTTATTGAAACATATAGGGGTAAAAATTCAGTTGGTTGCGCCTCCCGTTAGCGCCTTAAGAGGGCGCTAATGGGGCGCAAAGCCGCTAGCGCCCGGGCGCAGCGATGTTTGCGCCGCTCGGGAACTTAACTAGACATTGTGCGGCGGCGCTAAACCTTACCGCCGCGACCACCTGCGCGGGCAGATTGTGACGTAATTCCATGGTGCAACGCCCTTGTGGCGCCCCGGAGCGGAAATTGAGTGGCGCCCCCTGCCTTACCGCCTGGCGCATCCAACGACCGGAAGACTGGAACGCTATCAATCGCTGTGGGGCTGGGGGGGGGGCGCTATTTAAAGGGGGCCTCTTCCTGTCTTTTTCTGTGGTTGACATTTTTGCACCACTCGTTCTGAGAGAGAGAGAGAGATTCGGAGAGAGAGAAAGAGAGACTTCTGCATTGAGTCAACGCTTTGTGAGGTAGTTTTGCCTACTGATCCTAACTTCGCTGCTACTTTGGTTGCTGTCCTTCATAACTTTGCTTGCAAAGAGACTATGGGGGCTGCACTGAATGGGGGCGTCGTCCTGCTCCAGCTGAATCGGAGGACACAGAGACGCAGAGAGAGAGTGGCAATGATGGCCAGACGGAGGAGGGCCAACAGGCGTATGTACAGGAGAGCTTACCCTCCCAGGGTATATCGTGAACAGCTCTCCTACATTCATATGTCTGAGGAGCTGTGTTTGCAAAGGCTGCGATTCAGCAAGGAGGTGGTCACTGAGCTCTGCCACCTGCTGCAGCCAGATCTGCAGCCTCAACTGAGGTCCAGGACGTCTCTGTCGGTGGCAGTGAAGGTCACAGTGGCTCTCAACTTCTATGCTACTGGCTCATTTCAAGCTGCTGCTGGGGACCTCGCCAATATCTCCCAGTTCGCGGTGCATTGCTGCATCCGGCAGGTCACAAATGCCCTCTTTAAAAGGAGACGAGAGTTCATCTCTTTCCCCATGACCCCAGACAAGCAGCGTGACCGCGCTCTGGGCTTTGCGAGGATAGCGGGCTTCCCCATGGTGCAGGGCGCCATTGACTGCACGCATGTGGCTTTGCGTGCTCCACATGAGAATGCCGAGGAATTCCGGAACAGAAAGGGGTTCCATTCCTTGAATGTTCAGTTGGTCTGTGACCACAGACAGCTGATACTCGCTGTCAATGCCCACTATCCTGGCAGCTGCCACGATGCTTTTATTCTGCGCCAGACTACTGTGGCAGAACTTTTCGAGGCACCGCATCAGCCAGTTGGTTGGCTTCTCGGGGACAAGGGGTATCCATTGAGCACCTGGCTGATGACACCGCTCCGTACGCCCAACACCCCTGCTGAGCTGCGGTACAATGAGAGCCATCAAGCTACCAGGAACATCATTGAGCGTACAATCGGCGTGCTGAAGCAACGGTTCCGCTGTCTCGACCATTCTGGAGGAGCCCTGCAGTACTCGCCTGAGCGAGTATCCAACTTCGTAGTTGTGTGCTGCATGTTGCATAACATGGCAATCGTCAGGACCCAGCCAATGCCACCAGGCCTTGGAGCACCACCAGAGGAGGAGGAGGAAGAGGAGGAAGAGGACGAGGAGGATGATCATCAGCAGCACCAAGGCGGGAGGGCGGACCACAATGGTGAAACTGCAAGTACCGTCCGTCAACGGCTGATAGCAAGCCGCTTCTAGGGCCCCTGCTGTGGAAATGGCTTCTGCCATTGCTAACAACATCAATGAACCCAGCACGCAACCCCTAAGGCGGCCAAGGCACCAATGATTCCAAACACCAAACATGTATATTTTGAATACAAAAACTTATTTATTTTACAAACTCTGTGTGTGTCATTTCCTCATGACAAACTCATAGAAATAAACACAAAAAAACAGTCATTAACATAACTGGTTCTCACAACCTGGAGATAATGTCCAAAACACTAAACAAAAGTTGGACCACGAACCTCGGCCTTTAATAAAAAAATGACCAGCATTTTGTCACACCTCCTACTTTTTGCCCTTCGAGGGTGATCTCCTTCCCTTGCGCACTTCCCCCCTTCTAACCCTACTGCTCCTCCGTAATGGGACCTCAGTGGCTGCTGCAAGGCTGGTGGAAGGCTGCTGATCGTCAGACCCTGACACTGCAGATGCCCCTGAAGGACGGCCTCGACCAGTTCTGGGCCTGGAGGGCCCGGCTGCAGACTGCACCAACTCTGCATGGGCGGCAGCAGTCTGTCCTACAGGCGGTGGCAAGTGCAGTGGAGAAGTGACAGTGTTGGCAGCAGGAATGCTGTCATCGTGAGAGAGGACAGCAACTCCCTGCTCGCCCAACACACTGGCACTCCCACGAGGCAGCACTTCAGCATCCGGAGCAATCTGCTGGAGCACAGATTGCTGGCCTGCTGCGGCGCGGTGAGAGCCCTGGGGACATGTGAACGAACCATCGAGGTTGGCAGCAGTCAGTGCTCGCGTGGCCTCAATCTGAGTCTGCATGAGAGCAGTCAGAGATGGGATCACGGCAGTCAGTGACTGAATTGCAGCACTAAGCGTTAGTGTGGCATCCGCCTGTGCTACAGCGAAGTGCTCCACACTCCTTGCCAGTGACTCAATGCATTCGGGCACCCTTCCCACTGCACCCATGAGCTCAGTGTGCATGCCCACCGCCTGGGTGTTCATTTCTGCGATCAGCCGCTCCTCCTCTGCGTCCATTGCAGTAGGAGTCTCTGGCATACTCTCCCTCTGGGGAGAAGGCCCCCGTTCTTCCCTACCCCCATGGCGTTGCTGCAGCCCGCTGGGTCCTGGAGCTTCACCCTCATCAGACCCTTCCCCCTGCTCCCCTCCAGGGAAGGCGTGTTCCCAGTGTGGGCATGGGCTTCCTCGGGAGAGGGTGGCACTGATGCTCCGGCTTCCTCTTCCTCCTCGGCTGCAGCTTCACTCCCAGTGGCAGCTTCAGGGCCCGTCTCCTCAGCTGGTGAATCACCATCTGAAAGCAGGGAGGTACAAGAGTGGCTTTAGCGTGAGGACAGGGTGGCAGTAAGGGAGGAATAAGTGCAGCGAGTTAGCAAGTTGGATTGAAAGTGTCAAAGGCTGGTGTTGTGAGGGACAAGTGGAAGGACAGAGGACAAAAAGGTGATGACCTTACTATTGCTGTCCAGAACGGGGTCGGCGTCTCCAGTGGCGACGGGACCGATCACCCAGCTTGCCACAATCCTGTGGACGCGCTCCTCCAGATCGCTGAGGGGTTGCTGCTGAGGCCGCCCTCCACCTGTCCATTGCTGCTGTCTCCTATTATGCGCCAGCTTGGCCTGCAAGAAAAAGGACAGCATCTGAGTAAATATACAGCCATGGTCTTGCCTGATGTGCCTCCCATAGGTGAATAGCCCTTACTGTATGCAGCCATGGTCTTGCCTGATGTGCCTCCCATAGGTGAATAGCCCTTACTGTATGCAAAGTGTGGAATGTGTGTGTGTGTTTCATGAAAGGGCCATAGGTGTTGGATGAGTGTTGTGCATTGGGGTTTTAAGACCCTCTGGCCATAGAGTGAGGTTGAGATGGAGGGATGGAGAGGTATTGAGAAAAAGCCACTCACCCTGACGACCCGAGTGAGGTCGTTGAACTTTTTGCGGCATTGAACATGGGTCCTGGGCACCATGCTCCTGGAAGAGACGTTCTGAGCCACCTCCCTCCACACTCTTCTGTACTCGCGTGGCAAAGGCCTCCTGCCACTCTCAGGGAAGAGTATACATCTTCTGCGCTCCACCGCGCCAACCAGAGCATCCAAGGCCCGCTCAGTGAAGTGCTGAGCTCGTTCTCTCACCCTCTCCATCCTTGGCAGCAAAATGGATTCACAGGTCTCTCCAGGCCGATATTCAAGGCTGCAATGAGCAGGGTGTGGCTGGGGAGCAAGTTGGCCCCCCCCGCTTTAAGAACTGGCTGGCGCCAGTGTGTCTGTGTTCCCTCGCTAACTGGCAGCACCTGCGCTGCGCTCGCGCGCTGAGGTAGCGCCTCACTGCTCGGCCTTTGCGCCTTAAGACAGGTGTGCAGCGCCTGATTTAGCGCTCCACTCACCTCCCGGGGCGGTAAAAGTGAAGTTTCCAGTCAGTGGCGATAATTAGCGCCAGGCGCTAATATTTGCGTCCAGACGATATTTGCGCCCCAAACGGGGCGCGACCTAATTTTTCCCCCATAAGATTCTGAGGGGGGATTGACAGGGTGGATGCTGAGAGGATGTTTCCCCTAGTGGGGGTATCTAGAACTAGCGGGCATAGTTTCAGAATAAGGGGGCACCCATTTAAGACGGAGATGAGGAGGAATTTCTTCTCTCAGAGGGTCGTGAATCTTTGGAATTCTCTACCCCAGAGAGCTGTGGAGGCGGAGTCACTGAATATATTCAAGGCGGAGATTGACAGACATTTGAACTACAAGGGAGTCGAGGGGTATGGGGAGAGAGCGGGAAAGTGGTGTTGAGGACAAGATTGGATCTGCCATGATTATATTGAATGGCGGAGCAGGCTCGAGGGGCCGATTGGCCGACTCCTGCTCCTGTTTCTTATGTTCTTATGTTCTCTCCGCTCCCTGGCCACGGCCTACAAGTGCAGGCCTTTCCACACAGCAGCCAGGCAGCCTGTCGATCAGGACAGCTGTCAGACGGGGAACAAGGAAAATAGATTTCGAACATTTCAGGGTTTCCCGACCATAACTCCTCCCCCCACCCCCCACTCCGAGATCGCGCCTCGGTAAATAGCGGGGCTGATGTTACAGTTCATTAGCCCTTGCAATCCAACAACAATAACAGCAGCTTGCATTTATATAGCGCCTTTAACATAGCAAATCGTCCCAAGATGCTCCACAGGAGCGTTATCAAACAAAATCTGACACTGAGTCAGATATTGGGACTTGAGCAAAAGCTTGCTCAAAGAGGTAGGTTTTAAGGAGCGTCTTAAAGGAGGAGAGAGCGTTAGAGAGACGGAGAGGTTCAGGGAGGGAAATCCAGAGCTTAGGGCCCAGGCAGCTGAAGACGCAGCCGCGAATGGTGGGGCAAAGGAAGTCGGGAATGCGCAAGAGGCCAGAATTGGAGAGTTCCCGGAGGGTTGCTGGGCTGGCGGAGATTGCAGAGATTGAGATGGGCGAGGCCATGAAGGCGATTTGAACACGTAGATGAGACGTTTAACCGAGGCGTTGCTGGACCGGGAGCCAATGTAGGCCGGCGAGCACAGGGGGTAATGGGAGAATGGACACTTCACTGGAATAATGATAAATGCCAAGGCTGCTGACTTTACTCAGCAAGCCTACTCCTACGCAATCAAACAACATTGTTTGATTGTTTCTTCAGCATGTGGGAGCCGTTCATTGTAAACTCGCCAGCTCCAGCAACATACATCACCTAATTGTATAACAAATAACAGAAGCAAATGAACCTGTTATAGGGTAACAAAATTAATGATATCTTAAAAAACTACAGCAGTGCCTCTATTCGAGTCCAAATGAAATTCCCTCAGAGGAGCTTGGCGCAAAAACAGGTCTACCCTGTTCATCCTAAACTGTTTGAAAGTCCTCTGGTTTGAATTAAACAAAGCCTGAAAAGAACGTTATACTTTTCCACTAAGAGAGTTCAGAAATCGCTGCTCAAAGCATGAGGAGACGAGGAGTGTCTCAGACTCTTTTATACATATATATATATATATATCTGAAAGCAAACTGACATCAATTAACTCCTCTAGATAGTTTCACAATTCCCCAATCCCTCAGAGTGCTGGTGTAGTGAAGATAAGTTCAAGACATTGAACAAGTCCAAGACTGTCAATGAAACGGCGGCTATTTTTCACAATCAAATTAATTTTCCTTACAGTTACATTTTGCTTTCTAACCTGTATCTGTTACGCATGCAGAGAGTGTCCATTTAGTCTCCATGGTCTACCGTTTAGGTGCCCACTGGTGTCACCCAACGCTGCACGCTCTCAGATTCAGCCAGGGGGAAGGAGCATTCCAGCTTGGAGACTATCTCTGGCTGCCATTAACAGCACTGACCAACAGGAGATGCACTTCTGCAATGATGGACTCCCCACCTTCCACTGGAGTGCTTTTGTTTTATATTTGTTCTCAGGACGGGAACGTCACTGGCAAGGTCGCACTTACAACACATGCACAGTTACCGAGAAGACGATGGCAGACACCTTCTCGAACCACGGCAGTCCTTGTGGCAATGGTGCTCCCACAATGGGACAGTGGTTTTATTTTTAAACAACTGAGTGGCTCGTTAGGCCACTTCAGAGCGCATTTAGATTCAACTATGTAGTGGGGACTAAATTACATAGAATGTACAGCACAGAAACAGGCCATTGGGTCCAACTAGTCCATGCCGGTGCTTATGCTCCACACGAGCCTCCTCCCACCCTTCTTCATCTATCCCTAATCAGTATATTCCTCTATTCCTTTCTCCCTTATGTGTTTCTCCAGCTTCCCCTTAAACATGTCTATGCTATTCGCCTCAACCACTCCCTGTGGGAGCGAGTTCCACATTCTCACCACTCTCTGGGTGAAGAAGTTTCTCCTGAATTCCCTATTGGATTTATTGGCGACTATCCCATATAGGTCAGACCAAAGTAAGAGTGGTAGGTTCCCCGTACTAAAGGACATTACACAACTTCAGTCTTGCCAAGACCTGCCAACACCTGGATTAATAATCCAGAGAAGTGTAAGTTCAAATCCCACCATGGAGGTTAATGAATTTGAATTCAGTTTTTTTTAAAACCTGGCAATTAAAAAAAAAAAGCTGGTATCTGTAAAAGTGAACATGAAGCCGTTGGATTGTCATTATAAATCCGACTGGTTCACTAATGTCCTTTAAGGCAGGAAACTTGCCATCCTTACCCAGTCTGGCCTATCTGTGACAACAGTCCCACACCAATGTGGTTGACTATCAACTGCTCTCTGAAGTGGCCCAGCAAGCCAGCCATTCAGCACAAGAAGAAAGTCCACCACCACCTTCTCAGGGCAACCAGGGATGAGCAATAAATGCTGGCCTTGCCGGCAATACCCACATCTCAAGAATGAATAGCATTAAAAAAATTATAATTGCTCCTGTTGGGAATGGACAGCGTATCGGGCAAGAAACAGACGTTGTTTCCCATCGTGTGACAATCACATTGCCCCTATCTTCAGCCTGATTTTATTTATTCCTACTCCCCACAAAGGTCTTCCGTGTAGTTCTTGGGCCATATTATTCAACATTTGCCTTGATTTGTTGCCCACGGTATCAGCTTGGAAGCTTGGTACCATCTAGTCAGGGAAAATGGTGAAGTCACACTCTGTTGCATTTGTCAAATCTGTCTCAGTGTTGTCACTTGGCAATCCGTTCCACGCCAAGAGCACTCACCATCAAATGGAGGCACTGACTTTTCCTTAATCCATAAATATATATGTATATGTGTGTGTATATATATGCATATGTATATATATATATATATATATGTATATGTGCATATATGCATGCATGTATATATATATATATATATATATATATGCATATTTGACACCCCAAATACAATTGAGACAATTACTTTGTCCTACAATTATAATTCTGGGAAAATTAACAGTAACAATTTTAAAACGTGAATGAGTTCTAAAGCCACTTACTCCACATACGCTTCCATACCTGGTCATGTGAGGGGAGGAACAACAATCATGGAAGTCATGACCATTTCCTGGCTTCCCATTGGCCAACCTTATGAGCACTGCATTCCTGTTCCAGAAAACAAATTGTGTTTTTCTTACCATGGGCATTGATTAGACACGACGATAGGATATTCTAGGCAGAAAAGTATGCGCTATTTTAAAAGAGACAACAAGAAGAGCAGAGTGACTTTTGACCTCCAGGCACTTAGCACTATCAGTAACCAGACAGCAGTGTTGGTGAATGCACTTTCTAGTGTGCAAATTAACTAAACAGGCTAGCAAAGTTCTGCCAGCATTTCACACTTCACACTTCTGAGCCATCTTTTGTTTCTTAACCTGTCCTATTACCATCTCGTCTCGCCCTGAGCATCTCTTAATGTCTCTACTTACCATAGACCACCCCTTTTGTTCTTTTATTCCTTCCCTCAGCCTCCCACTTGCTTTTTTATCTGTTTCATTTCCTGCTTTTTTCTCAGTTCTGACGAAGGGTCTTCGACCTGAAACGTTAACTCTGTTTCTCTCTCCACGGATGTTGCCTGGCCTGCTGAGTTTTTCCAGCGTTTTCTGTTGTTATTTCAGTTTTCCAGCATCCGCAGTATTTTGCTATCGTAGCAAAGTTTAAAAGGTTGATGCTTAGCCTGTGTTCAATTCGATGGTCTTGGCTGAGATAAGGAGGGTGACGGGGCTACACTTGGCTTCACAAAGGTGGGAGTACAGTGCATTTCTTTGCCCCCTCCCACCTCCCACCATGAGACAGATCCACTTTTGCTTCATTCCCAGCACCATTATCAACTCGGCCAACGTTGTCCACCTCATACGTTGCAGGAAAGGATGCACCGGAGCATGGTACATCGGCGAGACCATGCAGACATTGAGACAACGTATGAACGGACACCGCGTAACAATCGCCAGGCAGGATTGTTACCTCCCAGTCGGGGAACACTTCAGCAGTCAAGGACATTCAGCCTCGGATCTGCGGGTTAGCGTTCTCCAAGGCGGCCTTCGAGACACACGACAACGCAAAATCATCGAGCAGAAACTGATAGCCAAGTGTCGCACCCATGAGGACGGCCTTAACCGGGATCTTGGGTTCATGTCACGTTACATGACGTAGAGTCATCCAGACTCGAGTCGTTGTTGGCTTGTTCACAGATGTGATTTCCATTAAAAAAAAGTAAAAATTTTAAAGTTTATACAGACTGCAGTTGACACATTAGACCCCCTGTGACCCCACCTCATTGTCTTAGCTGTATCTTGCTATGTCTTTGATATAATGCCTTCCTGACCTGATTGTTTCTCTGCTGAGGTGTGATGAAAGGCAGTCAGAAAGATTAACTGTAGTCGTCCGACATTGTACGCTACACAGGCATTGTTCTCTGTCTATATATGCTTTGCAGATTCGTATTCCTTCACTTCACCTGACGAAGGGGCAGCAGCTCCGAAAGCTTGTGATTTCAAATAAAACTGTTGGACTATAACCTGGTGTTGTGCGACTTCTCACTTTTGTCCACCCCAGTCCAACACCGGCATCTCCGCATCATTATCAACTCAATTGAGAATAGCAGTTCGCTCAACATTTCCAAAACAACATACATGTGTGATCGGTGGTGACAATGAGTGTAAAGAGGGATAAATCAGTGGAGCAACCCAGTGCTCGCATCAGACATCGGCCAGTTGGTCCATTGAGCCTGCTTTTGTCATTTTGCTAATCCCAATTCCCCACCCTTTCTCCATATTCATCATCTCCGAATAGAAATTGAGCCCAAGTGATCACAATCCAGAGACTCCTCCTAACAAGTGCATCATTTTTACACAGGGCAAGATTGCTAAGTGGTGCCCTTCCACCCCATGAATGAATAGCTTGCTGATACTCACCCCAGCAGGCTTGCACATAAAGACCAACAACTTGGGCGAGACCCTTGGAAGGCGACCAGTGCCGATATAACTGTACCAGAGCACGGGTCAGCTACTACACATAATGAATGAGAAAATCATAAAAAAAAGATTGATTCAGAATTTGTATGATAATAAAAACAGCTCATAGGTCATTGACTGCCTTTTTAAAAAATTCATTCATGAGGTGTGGGCGTCGCTGGCAAGGCCAGCATTTATTGCCCATCCCTAATTGCTCTTGAGAAGGTGGTGGTGAGCCGTCTTCTTGAACTGCTGCAGTCCGTGTGGTGAAGGTACTCCCACAGTGCTGTTAGGGAGGGAGTTCTGGATTTTGACCCAGCGACCATGAAGGAATGGCCGATATATTTCGAAGTCAGGATGGTGTGTGACTTGGAGGGGGACTTGGAGGTGGTGGTGTTCCCATGCGCCTGCTGCCCTTGTCCTTCTAGGTGGAAGAGGTCGCGGGTTTGGGAGGTGCTGCTGAAGAAGCCTTGGTGAGTTGTTGCAGTGCATCTTGTAGATGGTACACACTGCAGCCACGGTACGCCGGTGGTGGAGGGAGTGAATGTTTAAGGTGGTGGATGGGGTGCCAATCAAGCGGGCTGCTTTGTCCTGGATGGTGTCGAACTTCTTGATTGTTGAGTGTCCAGGCAAATAGAGAGTATTCCATCACACTGCTAACTTGTGCCTTGTAGATGGTGGAAATGCTTTGGGGAGTCAGGAGGTGAGACACTTGCTGCAGAATACCCAGCCTCTGACTCACAATGCAGCCCAGCATTCGACTTGTTCTCTCGTGACAGATCCTGTCTGACCTGCTGAATGTATCTGGCATTCCCCCGTTTTTTGTTTCAGATTTACAACACTTGCGGCGTTTCGCTTTTAGTTCAGCGTTCTGCTCATTTGTTCTGCTCGAGTGCGACTGTGAGTGAAGGAAGTTAGGCTGACAGGCTGGCTGAGGTCTTACAAGGAACTAAAACGTTCTTGGGCATATTTCGTGCTCATTAAGGCTGAAGAATGGGGAATGGACACTCTCCGTTTCATCAGCAGCCAGATCAGGCCTGGCCTGGTTAGTCTCCCTCAGCTGGCCATGAACTTGCCACTAGGCAGAGGAGCTACCTTTAGGATGAGACCCTTTTCTGCCTGTTCAGATGAATGTAAAAGATCCCAAGACACCTTTTCAAAGAGCAGGGAGTTCTCCCAGAGACTTGGCTCAACCTTAAAATTAGAGCGAGGCTGTTCAGGGGTGTATGAATGCCCATCCATCAACCAGCACCATGGGAAACCTAGGAACAGGAGGAGGCCATTCAGCCCCTCGAGCCTGTTGCGTCATTCAATTAGATCATGGTTGATCTGTATCTTATCTCCATTTACCTGCTTTTGCTCCGTATCCTTGCCTAACAAAAATCTTAGTTTTGAAATTTTCAATTGACTCGCAGCCTCTACAGCTTTTTGGGGGAGAGAGTTCCAGATTTCCTCTACCCTTTGTGTGAAGAAGTGCTTCCTGACATCACCCCTGAATGGCCTGGCTCTAATTTTAAGGTTATGCCTCCTTGTTCTGGACTCCCCCCCACCAGAGGAAATAGTTTCTCTCTCTATCCACCCTGTCAAATCCTTTAATCATCTTAAACACCTCAGTTAGATCACCCCTTAATCTTCTGCACACACCAAAACAGATTAATTGTTCATTTATCGCATTGCTGTCTTTGGGATCTTACTGTGCAAATTGGCTGCTGTGCCTGCCCATAAAACAGTAACTATATTATAAGACAAATGAATTGGCTGTGGCATACCTTCAAGACATCCTGAGGTCATGGAAACGGTCACATCAATACTGGTTCTTCCTTTCTTTCAGATGCAATGAAAATCTCTGTGTATTTTGCCCCACTAACGTACCTCAGCAGAATAGCACTGGGACATAAGAACATAAGAACATAAGAAGTAGGAGCAGGAGTAGGCCATATGGCCCCTCGGGCCTGCTCCGCCATTCAATAGGATCATGGCTGATCCGAACCTAGACTCACGTCCACTTCCCTGCCCGCTCCCCATAACCCTTAATTCCCGTATCAGCTAGGAAACTGTCTATCTCCGTTTTAAATGTATTAAATGGGACATTTTCCGTTCTCACGCCAGCCAGCAAGGTGCGAGGTTTTCTGCATGATCCATTTATTTGAAGCGTCGACTCACACCAAAAGAAGGATAAACCTGACTAAAAGTGGCAAGCTGTATCTGCTGCATGATCCAAGGCAGTGGGGTCATATGGCCTACTCCTGCTTCTATTTCTTATATTTCTTTGTTTCGAAGGTAGGCCTCTCCGCTCTTTCTTATTCTCTTTTCCTGATTTTTCTCCTTTTTTTCCCTCTGCCTTTTCCCTGTTTCTCCTCTCTTTACAGTTCACCTGGCTGTTTGATTTTCAGTGCAGTGCTGAGGGAGTGCCGCACAGTCGGGAGGTGCCGTCTCTCGGATGAGACATTAAACCGAGGCCCCGCCTGCTCTCTCAGGTGGACAGAAAAAATCCCACGGCCACTATTCAAAGAAGAGCAGAGGAGTTCTCCCAGTGTCCCGGCCAATATTTACTCCTTAACCAAGACCTAAAAAAACAGATTCTCTGGTCATTTATCTCATTGATGCCTGTGGAATCTTGCTGTGTGCAAATTGGTTGCCGCGTTTCCTACATTACTAAAGGAGAGAATAGAAGAACATCTAGAAATGAAAAGTATAATAATGAATAGTCAGCGTGGATTTCAAAAGGGAAAATCTTGCTTGACCAACCTTACTGAATTTTGTGAAGAGGTAACAGAGAGAGTAGACAATGGTAATGCAGTAGATGTAATTTATCTAGATTTTCAAAAGGCTTTCGATAAGGAACCCCATAATAGACTAATGAATAAGGTCAGAGAATGCGGAGTCAGGGAACAAGTAGCAGAATAGATTGCTAGTTGGCCTCAAGACAGAAAGCAGAGAGTAGGGGTAAAGGGTAGCTATTCACAGTGGCAGAACGTGGGTAATGGTGTTCCACAAGGATCAGTGCTGGGGCCACTGCTGTTCACAATTTACATTAATGATTTAGACTTTGGAATCTAAAACACAATTTCTAAATTTGCGGATGATACCAAATTGGGGGGGATAGTCAATACTGAGGAGGACTGCAACAAATTACAGGAGGACATTAATAAACTTGCAGAATGGGCAAATAATTGGCAAATGGAGTTCAACACAGATAAATGTGAGGTATTACATTTTGGTAGGAAAATAGGGAGGTCACTTATCACTTGGAGGGTGCGAGTCTGGGTGGGGTAGAGGAACAAAGGGATCTCGGAGTACAAATATACAAATCACTAAAAGTTGCGCTACAGGTTAGCAAGGCCATATAAAAAGCAAACCAAGCGCTAGGGTTTATTTCTAGAGGGATAGAATTGAAAAGTAGGGAAGTTATGCTAGACCTGTATTGAACCTTGGTTAGACCATACTTAGAGTACTGCATGCAGTTCTGGTCGCCATGTTATAAAAAGGATATAGAAGCACTGAAGAGGGCATAGAGAAGATTTACAAGGATGATACCAGAAATGCGAGGGTATACATATCAGGAAAGGATGAACAGGCTGGGTCTCTTTTCTCTACAAACAAGAAGGCTGAGGGGTGACCTAATAGAGGTCTTTAAAATTAAGAAAGGTTTTGATAGAGTGGATACAGAGAGAATGTTTCCACTTGTGGGGAAGAGCATAACTAGAGGCCATCAACATAAGATAGTCACCAAGAAATCCAATGGAGAATTCAGAAGAAATTTCTTTACCCAGAGAGTGGTGAGAATGTGGAACTCGCTACCACAGGGAGTGGTTGAAGCGAATAGTATAGATGCATTTAAGGGGAGGCTGGACAAACATATGAGGGAGAAGGGAATAGAGGGTTATGCTGATAGAGTGAGATGAGGAAAGATGGGAGGAGGCTCGAGTGGAGCATAAACGCCGGCATGGACTGGTTGGGCCGAATGGCCTGTTTCTGTGCCGGAGATCCGACGTAATCCGATGTAATTACAACAGCGACGACATTTCAAAAGCATCTCATTGGCTGTAAAGGGCTTTGTGACATCCTGAGATCGTGAAAAGCGCTATATAAAGGCAAGTCTTTCTTCCTTACAATTGAATTCTCTTTGCTTGATGTTGAGAAAAAGCAAGAGACAGCAAGGGAGGCGGTGCAATCCCAGCATTCCCACCAATAGTGAAAGGGCTCTATTAAAACTGTACAGCCTATAATTTCTTTTTAATTCATTTTTACGGGATGTGGGCATCGCTGGCAAGGCCAGCATTTATTGCCCATCCCTAGATGCCCTTGAGAAGGTGGTGGTGAGCCACCTTCTTGAACCGCTGCAGTCCGTGTGGTGAAGGTGCTCCCACAGTGCTGTTAGGGAGGGATTTCCAGGATTTTGACCCAGCGACGATGAAGGAACGGCAATATATTTCCAAGTCAGGATGGTGTGTGACTTGGAGGGGAACTTGGAGGTGGTGGTGTTCCCATGCATCTGCTGCCCTTGTCCTTCTAGGTGGAAGAGGTCATGGGTTTGGGAGGTGCTGCCGAAGAAGCCTTGGCGAGTTGCTGCAGTGCATCTTGTAGATGGTACACACTGCAGCCACGGTACGCCGGTGGTGAATGTTTAAGGTAGTGGATGGGGTGCCAATCAAGTGGGCTGCTTTGTCCTGGATGGTGTCGAGCTTCTTGAGTGTTGTTGGGGCTACACTCATCCAGGCAAGTGGAGAGTATTCCATCACACTCTTGACTTGTGCCTTGTAGATGGTAGAAAGGCTTTGGGGAGTCAGGAGGTGAGACACTCGCCGCAGAATCCCTAATGTTATTGTTAAGAGAGGGCTTGCATCACCACAATGAAAGCTGGGATATAACCAACTCCTCACTGAGCTCCTACTCTCTCTAACTCTGCCTAACTTGCTTCAAAAGAAGATGAAGAGAATTGTCAGTAATTACCGACAGAGTCCATGCACGTGGGAGAGTTGCTTACTACCATCACTTAATCTACACAGTTGACAGGAGCCCGGCCTGAAGTTTCTGCCCGGTTGCGCTGGTTTTATCAGCGCAATTCGCCCAGAATCGGCCAAACCAGCGCCAAAGATCGAGGGATTTCAAGCGCAAGCTACATCCGGCACAAATCGCGTTTCCGCCATCTTTTTGCGCTGGTTTAAAAAACATCATGCAAGAAGCCGGCCCCGCCCACAAAGCTGGCCCCGCCCCCAGATCGAGATTGCGAGTTTCCGCTAATTGCACTCGTTTGTGGACCTTCGAGGAGGCTCTTAAAATTAAGGGTCTTTTTTCGGCGCAACGACAGTAATAGGCATCTTTTAAAAATATATTTTTTAATTTGCTAAGATCTGACTACTGTACACCAATGAAACCAGTATATGGTTCTGTAGAGTTTTTAAAAGTCGGTTATTTAAAATCGTGTTGCTCACAGGTGGTGGACTCAGCACTGACCAATAGATGATTATTTTTTGGTGATAAACCCATTTTCAGCTGTGTTACTCAAACTGCACCTGGCCACTCTTAAATATAGCACGGAATATTTTTTAACACAAAAAATTGTTATTCTTTTTAAATGATGTTCTAAAACGCTGCTCCGTGAAGAGTTTACGTTCAGCGATATGCAAATGAGTTTGAGCAGAAACGGGAGCAAAAAAAAACACTTTGGAAAACTAGCGCAATTTTGAGCACAATTTGCGCCTGAATAGCAAACTGATTGCAACCCCGCGCCGAAACTCCAGGCTGAGAGCTTTGGTTGGCCCACACACGATGTTAAGAAGATCAGGATAGATTTTTTTTTTAAAAAGGCATGGGTTGGTGTTTCGGGTGACGGGGACAGCTTTTTTTTTATTCGGTTATGGGACGTGGGCATCGCTGGCAAGGCCAGCATTTATTGGCCGTCGCTAATTGCCCTCGAGAAGGTGGTGGTGAGCCGCCTTCTTGAACCGCTGCAGTCCGTGTGGTGAAGGTACTCCCACAGTGCTGTTAGGGAGGGAGTTCCAGGATTTTGACCCAGCGATGATGAAGGATCGACGATATACTTCTAAGTCAGGATGGTGTGTGACTTGGAGGGTAACTTGGAGGTGGTGGTGTTCCCATGCGCCTGTTGCCCTTGTCCTTCTAGGTGGAAGAGGTCATGGGTTTGGGGGTTACTGCTGAAGAAGCCTTGGTGAGTTGCTGCAGTGCATCTTGTAGATGGTACACACTGCAGCCACGGTGCGCCGGTGGTGGAGGGAGTGAATGTTTAAGGTGGTGGATGGGGTGCCAATCAAGCGGGCTGCTTTGTCCTGGATGGTGTCGAGATTCTTGAGTGTTGTTGGAGCTGCACTCATCCAGGCAAGTGGAGAGTATTCCATCACACTCCTTACTTGTGCCTTGTAGATGGTGGAAAGGCTTTGGGGAGTCAGGAGGTGAGACACTCGCCACAGAATACCTAGCCTCTGACCTGCTCTTGTTGCCACAGTATTTATGTGGCTGGTCCAGTTAAGTTTCTGGTCAATGGTGACCCCAGGATGTTGATGGTGGGGCTTATAATGGGACGTCTAGTTTGGCTCTCCATTCGATGGCCTCCTGAGATGCCGAGTGGAGAAATGAGGTGCCTCCCGCAACAGATCTCAGTGATGTGTTCCGCGGTCCGGGACTCCTGGCCACAGTCGCACTTCGGGTCATCCGTCATCCTCCGCTTGCGGAGCAGGTGGCCCCATCGTCCGTGCCCTGTGTGGATTGGGTTGAGCGCTGCCCACTGTCTGCGAGGGAGGTCGAAGCCAGGGACCTCTGCTGTTGGGTCAGTGATGAGGTGTTGGTTCTTTATGTGGCATGTGTCCCACGATTCCGTCCATCTGGATACTGGGTCGCTACCAGCTGCGTGAATATTGGCCGCTTTTTCCCAGAATGGCCGGCCCGATTTTAAGCACTTTCGTGGTGGGTTTTTCCAAGTCTTTGTGAACGGGAAGGTCGGTGTTGCTGATGATTTTTTTCCATCTCACGGAGCACGGTGACATCGCGGCGAATGGCAGGCGGGGCAATGTGGGACAGCACCGGGAGCCAGTCAGTTGTAGTCGACTTAAGCATCCTTAACGCCGTCCTCAACTTAATACTGATGGTGTCGTTAGGGTTCATCCAACCTATTGATGAACCAATAAAGTAAAGACACGGGCTGGATTTTCATAGGGCCGTGGAGGCGGGTTTAGAGGCGTGTGGGGGGTTAAAATTGCGAAAAGTGGCGGGCGGACCTGATCCCGCCTCCATTCCGCCTCCACACAATTTTGATAAAATTGTGTGCGGGGTTCCCGACTCCGTCCCACCTCCAAGAGGTGGGAGAGGCCATTAAAGCCCTTAACAAGCCCTAAATTGGCTCTGTAATGCCATTTTGAAACATTTTAGCTAGTTTAACCCTTTTCCCACGTGAAGCACGACTGATGTGAAACACGCCAGTGAAACCTGGCGGGAGCACAAGTGGATAGCTGACTATCAGCTGCAGGTCCACTATTACAATGGAGATGTGATGAAGGTAGTAGTAGTATTAGGTCTGAAAGTTGCCTCTGATGCTGCTGCATTGAATGTCTTCAGAGACTGCCTGGCCTTTGCTGTGCGAGGACCTGGATGCAAAACAAATCTCTCTCTCTCTCTCTCTCTCTCTCCTGCTCATTTTGCATCCAGGTCCTCGCACAGCAGTCTCTGAAGACCTGCAATGCAGCAGCAATGATGACAATGATGACATCATCAGAGGCGACTTTCAGACTGAAACCACTAATTGGTTCATGGGTTCCCACATGCTGGAACTCAATTGCCCAATTAGGTGAAAATTGCATCAATCTCCCACATCCAATTGCAGTCGGGTGGATAACACGAAATGCAGATGACACGACCCCAACCCGTCCCAGTATCAAAATCCAGCCCGTTGACTTTAATTCATCGGTTCCATCCATCTGGATAGTGGGTCTGGATACCAGCTGCGTGAATAATGGCCGCTGTTTCCCAGAATGGCCGGCCCGATTTTAAGCGCTTTGGCGGCGGGTTTCTCAAGTCTTCCTGAATGACCTTCAATAAAACAGTAGCAGAAGAAAGGGCTGAGCAGACAGCTTTCAATGGTAAGATTTTTCAAATTATTTGCAACATTCTTGCTTTAAGATAATGCAAGATGCAGTGTCCCCAAGCCTCAGTCTTGCTGCAGCCCCTGTAGAGATCGTATTCAGCTTGAAAACAGGATGATCTCAACTGAACACGATCTCCCAGGGTTTATATTTATAGCTGCACAGATTTAGCTCATGGGTGATATTAAATTACTGACAAAAGCCAAGCGACGAGCTTTTCCTTCACGCAGTTAAGAACACCAGACTCACTCTGGCATTAAAAGATGGGAGTTTTTCAAACTCTGGTGCATCTAGTCTGGAGTCTTTAGTGTGCTGTAGCAAGGGGGTTTGCCACGGTGGAAAAACTAGCTGCTTCACTGCAAATGGCGCATGAATCAATGGAGTCTCCTGCTTCAGCAGAAGGGAATAGAAAAATTAATCAAACTCAAGGAGTGCCGGCCTGTGAGGATGAACTAGTGAATGACATGGGGGTGGGATGTTCTGAGGAATGAGACAAGATCGTCGCAAAGATAAATTGAACGCACAAGATTAAAAATCATAATTAAGGGAGGGGACACTCCGTACAGTCAGAATGAGCATGTTTCATTTTGGTGTTATGAATTCTAATCACCAACAGGAATTTACAGAAGTTGATCCGAATGCTTTTGCAGGCTAGTTGAGTGGAAAACTTCGGCCTACTCTCACAGGCTTTCCGCAGCGTTAACTGTTCCGGCGAAGTTCAGTACAAAGGTGTTCTGAAACTTGAATTCTAACCATTCGGAGATCATGGGACACGGTTTTAACTCCCCGGGCGGGTACACAAACCCATCCCGGATTGGTAGCTGGGAGGATCGGTCGATTTTAATGGCCGGGCCTTGTTAACAAGCCACCTGCCGACTGCTCCACCAAAACGGGCGGGAAGCAGCTGCCAGTCGTTTAAATAGTGCGGCAGGAGGCTGCCTCTGGAGACCCAAGGGGAACAGTCCCCAGAACAACACACTTTGAAATGTTTTGATATGAGAAGGTGTTCTTCTGGTAACGCAGGTTTGCTTTGTGACTGCGTGTTTAGGTTATACGAAGGTTCTCTACATAGACCTGCGATGCCCCATATGAAAGAAGGAAAAGAAAGACTTGCATTTCTTTAGCGCCTTTCACAACCTCAGGGCTATGTAAAGCGCTTTGCAGCCAATGAAGTACTTTTAAAGTAGTCACTGTTGAAATGTAGGAAATGCAGCAGCCAATTTGTGCGCAGCAAGATCCCACAAGCAGCAATAAATGCCGGCCTTGCCAGTGACGTCCATATCTGAGAATGAATATTAGAAAAAAATAGGTTAGTCCTATTGACGGATGTACGGCGTAACAAGGGGGAGGAATTATTTATGAAGATTGTCAATTTATCTTGATCATCAGCAAAGCAAACATGAGATCACAAGACATGATCCTAAAAAGCGTCCCAAAGCACTTTACAGCCAATGAAGTGCTTTTTGAAGTGTGGTCACTGTTGCAATGTCGGAAACGTGGCAGCCAATTTGTGCACAGCAAGCTCCCACAAACAGCAATGTGATAATGACCAGATCATCTGCTCTTCTTCAAAATGGTGCCTTGAGATCTTTTACATCCAACTTCGCTGCCGCGTTTCCCACAGTACAAGAGTGACCACACTTCAAAAGTACTTCATTGGCTGTGAAGCGCTTAGGGATGTCCCGAGGTTGTGAAAGGCGCTATAGAAATGCAAGATATTTCTTTTCTTTATTTCATGCGCAGCATCACAGGTCAACGTAAAGAAGCTTCATGTAATCTAAGCACGAGAATACATTAAAAGAAGGCAGCAAATGTCAAATAAACAGAGAAATGAAAGAATGGAAAGGGGAAAGGAATAAATAAGCAGACTTAGCACCTAATCAATGGAGGGGTAAAGTTGGCCCCTTTAGTAATGTTATCAAAAAAGAATCATGATGATCATATTGGTAATGTTGTTTAGAGAATCCTTCAACATTGTTATATACCATCTAAGTATTACACCCACAGCCAATTTAAGTTGCTTAAATAGATAACCAGAGATAACAGATTCAAACCAATTGTACATTGAATGCAGAAGTGCATTCAAGAACTAGTCTCCAAAACTGGCAGCCTCTATACAAACCTGTCTCGATGAAAGATACACACACACACACACAGAAAATGCTCAAGCCAACACCTATCATTAATATTTGTGAACAGGGGAAAATATCCCTGCAAATGAGAAAATGAAATGAAAAATAAAATGAAGGAAAGTAAAGCATAATATGGAGTAATAATAATCTATTTTGTAAAATTCTCATCCTTGTTTTCAAATCCCTCCATGGCCACACCCTTCCCTATCTTTGTAATCTCCCCCAGCCCTACAACCCTCCGAGATCTCCGCGCTCCTCCAATTCTGGCCTCCTGCGCATCCCTGATTTTAATCGTCCCACTATTGGTGGCAAACATGACCTAAGCCGTCTAGGCCCTAAGCTCAGGAATTCCCAAACCTCTATAAACCTCTCTACCTCTCTCTCCTCCTTTAAGACGCTCCTTAAAACCTACCTCTTTGACCAAGCTTTTGGTCACCGGTCCTAATATCTCCTTATGTGGCTCGGTGTCAAATTTTGTTTGATAATCGCTCCTGTGAAGCGCCTTGGGAAGGGTTTACTGTGTTAAAGACGCTGGATAAATACAAGTTGTTGTTGTCTGTAGTGATTGCCTTCCTACCTGGAAGGATGGCCCCAGTTCTCTATTTACCTCCATTACATCCCCTCACACATCTACTCAAGGAAACACATAATGGCCCAGAAATTTGACTCGGAGGCTTGCCACGGGGGTAAGGATCGCGCGCGATATCACACACCGCGCCGGCCATTGTGTTTTGGGCCCACAGGAAGTTCGGGTCCTGGGCCTCTCCCTGGTGCCGGCGCGCAGTGTGTGCGTGTCCCAGGGGCGCAGTTAGTGCGATGCGACCTCTGGGATCACGTGGGCCATGGAGAGCCAATGGCAGCAGACGATCTTTCATTCATAGATTTGACAGGAGACCTGTCAAATCTGTGAATTGAAAGATACCCCAAAAGAACAGCTAAACCTCAAATAAATTTTAAAAAAAACCATCACATTAATAAAATAACTATAGTTAAATAAATTAACCACTTTAAACAAAAATTTAAAATTTTGAAAAATAAACTTACCTTTCTTTAAAGTCTCTAAAAAAGATAAACCTGTTGAAAAAAATTAAAAATTATACTTAATTAACTACTTACTTTGTTCAAAAGGGGTCTTACGCCTCCTTTTTACTTGTGTAGAATCTTCCATACTTACCCTCGCGTTGAAACCTGAAAAAAAACCTAAGTGTGCTGCGTGCGCACAGCCTATAGTGTGCACGCGGTTCACTTAGGAACCGCCCCCTTCACCATACCGGAAGTGCCGGTTTCCCGCGCATGCGCAGTGCATGCAGGAAACCGGCACTTCGGGAACGAATACGGGTGAGTACACAGTGCGTACTCTCCCGTATTCAGCCGAATTTTTGGGCCAATGAGACATTTAGTAAGAGGCAGAAAGTGTGAGAGAAAGAGTTGAAAACACACAGGAACAATGAGAGACAGTGTACTCGAGGTATACAGAGAGAGAGTTAAAGGGAGCGAGTGAGAGAATAAAAGTGGGAGACAGACAAAGTGGAGAAGAAATAGAAACAGACCAGTAAATAGAAAGGAGAGTGTTCAAGACAAACAGCAAAACGATTGTATGAAGAGACTTTCTATTTTATGTTAGGCTGTGAGCAATGCCATCGAATATCAATGGATATATAATAATTACATTCCTAACTCGAATTCAAGGTTATCATTTTCGAAAGAATTCCTTTGGTGATATTTTGATGTTCAATGCTGAGAGCAACTGTGATTCTGTTAGCAGCACTGAATGGCGAATCTCCAACTGTGACACTGAGTATCAGGAAAAAATATCCAGTCAAAATCACAGCTACAGTCTGGAGATTGTAATCACACGGATTGCTGTAAACCTTTTGAGTGCTGAACCTGTTTTCGAGGTTTGAGAAAAGGACTCGAATGTTTCCAGAACAAGTTGGCTCCTGGTGCAGATGCCTTTACTGTTTCTATAAACAGATCGACCAATCTACCAATTACCACTGATGCAGCTATGAGATAGGACGTTTGCTGATAGGGCTAATCGATTTGCAGCACGCTGGGCGAGATCAAATTCTACCCAGCTGCCTTTGCCACAAGTTCAATCGAACGGGAGCACTTCTCAAGCAAAAGAGCCGGGGTCACAGAGTTCATCCAGCAGCTGTTGGGCAAAGGCAGGTGACGGCCAAGTCATCTAGCACCATCTGCCATTCAGATGCTTAACCTCTCTTCCCCCATCCCAGACCCCCCACCTCCCCAGTGGACCCTCAAACCAATTACCTCATGTGCGATAAAGGGGGCGATTTTCTGATGTCCGAGGAGGCGGGTTTGGAGGCGGGAAAGGCGGGAAAATCGGAAACAATGAGTGCGGGTTCGGAACCCGCCTCCGCAGGATTTTGCCAGTGCCGGTTTTGCAGGGCAGAAAACGGTCCCGCCTCCAGCTGCCCAGAGAGCTTGTTAAGAGGCTTAAATGCACGTTAATGACCTCTCTAAGCCTATTTTGACAGGACCCACACAGCCTTGGTTTCTTTGGGAGGCCTCTTCCTCCCAGATGAGGGGAAGAGCACCTCCCTGCTAACTGTCACCCCCTCAAAGAACATTTGCAGCGCCTCATCCGAGAGCCTCGGGGAGGCCCTTGCCTTGGAATTGGACATAGTGGTTTCTCAGAATATGTTGCAGGTGGTGCAGCATAGGCAGAAATCCTGTGGAATGAGCCAAGGCAGCAAGAAGCCATAAAATCAGACTGGAAAAGTGATGTCAGCAGAGGCGAGTTTCAGACGCAAAACACTAATTGACCAAGGGCATCCCACACCTCTGAAATCAACTGGCCAATCAGGGGAAAATCGCAAATTTTTGAAAACTCTCAGTGGAGGCGGGTTTCAAACCCACCCAAACCGAAACGCACCTCCATCTCGCCTCCAGTGGGAAAATCGCCCCCAAAGTGTCTTGGACTTTTGTTAAATTTACACTTGCGGAATTTGACCTACGGTTCAGGAGGCAAATGTTCGATGAACAGCAGCAGGCCACAAGGAGAAATCTTGATGGCTATGGTTACGTCTAAGTCACAATTCAGAAAGACTTCGGCTATTTAAACCTTTTTTGTAAATTCCTCAGTGTTGCAGTGTAGATAACGCTAGTACACAATGTCCAGCATCAGTCAAACATGAACCTGACATATGTTTTTCAATGAAATTACGGGCAGTAAAGTAATTTTTATAAAGGGGAGAACATTCCTGGGAATCAAGTGGTCCCTTAGCAGGTCAATGTAATTGTGAGCTTCAATACGCTTAGGAACTTTAGGGGAAAATATCTGAAATGTAGATGGACAGCATTTTATCATATCTCCCAGATACATCTCAAAGCATTTTATATATAAAGGATTAATTTGAAATGCAGTCACTGTTGTTATCCAGATAAGCATGGCAGCCATTTTGGTCAAGGCAAGAATGATCAACTAATTTGAGTTGGCTGAGGAAGCAATGTTGGCCAGAAGACTATAAAATGCCCCACTCTTCTTCAAATCACAACAGGCAAATATAAAAAAAAAGACTTGCATTTATATAGCACCTTTCACGATCTCAGACTTTCGCAAAGAGCTTTACAGCCAATGAAGTACGCTTGAAGTGTAGTCTACTCAGAGCTCCGACACGGCAAGAGAGCCCCAGGTGGGCAGAGGAAACGCTTCAAGGACACCCTCAAAGCCTCCTTGAAAAAGTGCAACATCCCCACCGACACCTGGAAATCCCTGGCCCAAGACCGCACAAAGTGGAGGAGAAGCATCCGGGAAGGCGCCGAACACCTCGAGTCTCTTCGCCGGGAGCACGCGGAAGCCAAGCGCAAACAGCGCAAGGAGCGCACGTCAACCCAAGCACCCCACCCACCCGCCCCTTCAACCACCGTCTGCCCCACCTGTGACAGAGACTATAGGTCCCGCATTGGACTCATCAGTCACCTGAGAACTCATTTTTAGTGTGGAAGCAAGTCATCCTCAGTTCCGAGGGACTGCCTGAGAAGAAGAGTCACTGTTGTAATGTAGGAAACACGGCAGCCAATTTGTGCACAGCAAGCTCCCACAAACATCAATGTGATAATGACCAGGTAATCTGTTTCAGTGATGTTGGTTGAGAGACAAATATTTGCCAGGACACCGAGGAGAACTCCCCTGCTCTTCTTCAAATAGTGTCATGGGATCTTTTGCATTCATTTGAGAAGGCAGACGGGTCCTCGGTTTAAAGTTTCATGTGAAAGATGCGTCCCCCTACATTTTGTGCTCAAGCCTCTGGAGCGGGACTTCAACCCACAGCCTTCTGAATCAGAGGCGAGGGTGCTACCCACTGCGCCACGACTGACACCTCTGGAGCCATAGTTTAACGTCCCTTTTGAAAGGCAATTTCTCTGGCAATCAGGATTTAGTAGCGCATTAAAGTGTCAGCCTAGATTATATGCACGAATTCATAGTGGGGCTTGAACCCACAACCTTCTGACTCAGACTAGAGTCCTACCAACGGAGCCAAGCTGACACTTACGACTAGGGAGTGCAACATTTTAGGGTGCAGCTATACAGCCGTTACAGTGCAAGAGTGACAGTATACGTGGAGGCTCAGTCGTTGAGTATATTCAAGACAGAGATCGATGGATTTTTGAATATTAAGGGAATCAAGGGATATGGGGATAGTGCAGGAAAGTGGAGTTGAGGTAGAAGATCAGCCATGATCTTATTGAATGGCGGAGCAGGCTCGAGGGGCCAAATGGCCGACTCCTGCTCCTATTTCTTATGTTCTTATATCTCCAGTGTCAGAATCTGACCTGATCCTAGAGCGGAGCATCATCAGACCCTCCGGAAGGACTTCTCACAATTTGCTTTGACCTGAGCTCGTTTATTTTCAGAGTGCGGATACCGCCACCTGTGCTCGTAAACATTTCAAAATGTACCTGCCGAGAATGCATGTCTGTAGGCACTAACGTACAGAGCTCTCTCCTGGACCTGGGATTCAGAATCAGAGCCAAACAACAGAAGCAAAGTGCTACCTACTGTGAATTCATACCATGGCTACCAGCCTGAGGTTTAAGAGTTTAACTGCACGTTAAAATTCCTGTTTCCAGTCTCATTATCTGTACGTTGGAACATAGAAACAGGAGTCGGCCTTTCAGCCCCTCGGGTCTGTTCCACTGTTTAATTACATCATTGCCGTGGCTCAGTGGGCAGCACTCTCGCCTCTGAGGCAGAAGTACTGTGTGCAGTTTTGGTCTCCTTACCTAAGAAAGGATATACTTGCCATAGAGGGTGTGCAGCGAAGGTTCACCAGACTGATCCCTGGGATGGCAGGACTGTCGTATGAGAAGAGTTTGGGTCGACTAGGCCTGTGTTCACTAGAGTTTAGAAGAATGAGAGGGGATCTCATTGAAACGTATAAAATTCTGACAGGGCTAGACAGGCTGGATGCAGGGAGGATGTTTCCCCTGGCTGGGGGGTCTAGAACGAGGGGTCACAGTCTCAGGACACGGGGTAGGGCATTTAGGACTGAGATGAGGAGAAATTTCTTCACTCAGAGGGTGGTGAACCTGTGGAATTCTCTACCGCAGAAGGCTGTGGAGGTCACGTCACTGAATATATTTAAGAAGGAGACAGATAGATTTCTAGACACAAAAGGTGTCAAGGGGTATGGGGAGAGAGCGGGAATATGGTATTGAGATAGAGGATCAGCCATGATCATATTGAATGGCGGAGCAGGCTCGAAGGGCCGAATGGCCTACTCCTGCTCCTATTTTTCTATGTTTCTAGAAGGTTGTGAGTTCAAGTCCCACTCCAGAGACATGAGCAAAATATCTAGTGAGGGGGTGCTGCACTGCCAGAGGTGCCATCGTTTGGATGAGTCGTTAAACTGAGGCCCTCTCGGCCGGACCTATAAGGTCCCACGGCACGATTCGCAGAAGAGCAGGGGAGTTCTCCCCGGTATCCTGGCTAATATTTATCCCTCAACCTACATCACGAAAAAAACAGGTTAACTGACCATTATCACATCGCTGTTTGTGGGACCTTGCAGTACCGAGGGAGCGCTGCACTGTCGGAGGTGTCGCCTTTCAGATGAGACGTTAAACCGAGTTCCCGTCTGCCCTCTCAGGTAGACACCACGGCCAATGGCATCCCTCAACTAACATCACTAAAACAAATTCTCTGGTTACTATTGTAATATATGTGGGTCGAACAAATGAAGGACAGAGACAGGATGAGCTGCTAGTTTACTAGGCCAGAGCGAACTGAGCATGCTCATACTCAACCATGTGATAATACATTACACTTATCGCATTACTGTTCGCGGGAGCTTGCTGTGCGCAAGTTGTCAGCCGCGTTTCCCACATTACAACAGTGACTGCACTTCAAGAAGTGCTTCATTGGCTGTAAAGCGCTTTGGGACGTCCCGAGGATGAGAGAGGAAGCTATATAAATGCAAGCCACCACCGCCCTCCTCCGCCCGCAGTTCCCGCCCACCACCCTCCTCCTGCTCTGCCCCAGTCTCTTTTACCTCAACTCAATGTAGCTGCCTTTCCTCCATATCTCCTGCTACGCCTGTATAAGGCTTTGTATTAGGTGCATATCAACCAGCCTTTAGATACAGAAGGTAATAAAAATAAAGAAAAGCAGGCATTCATTTGCTGTTGTTTTTCTGACTGGAGTCAGAAATTTACAAGCACCTCTCAAAAGTGCAAACCTTCCCACAGCAACAGCAATTAACTTGTAACTTGACCTCAGGATTTGCAGGGATTAGAATTTGTGGCCTATAAAGGGTCAGAAGCTCTACAGCGGCAGTGGAGTAAAATGTGGTGTAAAGTGCATACACAATTAAGAATAACTTACTATGGTATTATTCATGGGCTGTCCTCTGTCACCTCAGAGCACTTAACAGGATGGTGGACAAAAGGAGAGGACACTGAGCAGGAGAGAGGGCAAGAGAGGAGGCGGGGGGGTGGGTGCAGCGTAGTCAAAGAGATCAGCCTTGGGAAGTCTGGTGAAAACATGGAAGGAGTTGACATTGTGGAACTCGCTACCACAAGGAGTAGTTGAGGCGACTAGATTCATTTAAGGGAAAGCAAGATAAACACACGAGGGAGAAAGGAATAGAGGGATATGTTGATGTGATTATCTTAGAATCATAGAATAGTACAGCACAGAAGGAGACCATTCTGCCCATCGAGTCTGCGCCGGCTCTTTCAAAGAGCAATCCAGTTAGTCCCACTCCCCCGCTCTTTCCCCATATCCCTGCAATATTTTTCCCCTTCGAATATTTATCCAATTCCCTTTTGAAGGCTACTATTGAATCTGTATCCACCGCCCTATCAGGCCGTGCATTCCAAATCCTAACCACTCGTTGCGTAAAAAAGGTTTTCCCTCATGTCGCCTCGGGTTCTTTTGCCAATCACCTTAAATCTGTGCCCTCTCGTTATTGGAAACAGTTTCTCTTTATTTACTCTATCTGAACCCTTCCTGATTGTAAACACCTCTATCAAATCTCCTCTTAGCCTTCTCTGCTCCAAGGAGAAGGGTGGGAGGAGACTCGTGTGGAGCATAAACACCGGCATGGACCTGTTGGGCCGAATGGTCTGTTTCTGTGCTGTAAATACGATGTAATACAAGGCGAAGAAGTTGAGGGAGGCTGATCTGGAAGGTGAGGCTAAGTGACTGCCAATAGGGGAGTGGGGAATGAGCTGGTGGCAAAGGAATAGAGCTTGAGCATAAGGGTGGAGGAGATTGCTGAGGCAGGGTGGGGGGAGACCATGGAGGGTTTTGAAGGTGAAGGGGAGGAACCAGTGGAGCTGAGTGAGGTTGGGGGCGATGGGGCGTGCAGGCGTGGATCCAGGCCATGGCATTCTGGACACGTCACAGTTTATGGTGGTTGGAAGTGGGATGGTCGACAACGCCAACATCGGAGAAATAAGACAATAACAACCTGCATTTGTATGGCGCCTTTAACATAGTAAGATGTCCCAAGGCATTTTGCAGGCGCGTATTCAGATAAAATTTGACACCAAGATATTAGGACAGGTGACCAAAAGCTTGGTCAAAGCGATAGGTTTTAAAGAGCGACTTAAAGGAGGAGAGAGAGATAGAGAGGCGGAGAGGTTTAGGGATGGGAATTCCAGAGGTTAGGGCCCAGGCAGCTGAAGGCACGGCCGCCAATGGTGGAGCGAAGGAAATCGGGGATGTCCAAGAGGCCAGAATCAAGTCAAATCAAGTCATGAAATGATAAAAGTGAGCGTTACGGCTTCAGCAGGAAGGAGGAGACATAATGGTAAAGAGGGACAAAGTTCTGAAGGAGGAAGAAGATGATCTTGGCGATGGACTGGATGGAGGGAGAGGAAGCTGAGTTCAGTGTCAAACGGTACTACATTACAACAGTGACTACGCTTCTCAGGTACTTCATTGGCTGCAAAGCGCTTTGGGACATCCTGAGGCCGTGAAAGGCGCTATGGAAATGCAAGTTCTTTCTTTCTTTACACCAACGTTTGTGGCCTTCGCTTTTGGGGGGCAGCCGTGGTGGGAGTCGGGGGGGGTGGAGGTGGATTTGATGGAGTTGGAGTCTGAGGTGCGTATGTTTGTTGATATCATGGATTTGAGATGCCGAAGAGGACGGCAGTGATTTTTCTTTCATTTAACTGGAGAAAGTTATGACTCATCCATATCTTAAATGCCGGAGAGTAACTTGGAAGAGCGAGAGTGGCAATGGCCCTGGGTCAATGAAGGAGGCGGAGAGGTAAAGCTGAGTGCACCTAATACATTATTTACTAACAGGATATCAAAGAAATTAAGTTCTGGTGGCCTCCTTAAATTTGTATAATTTATATCTATGTTATGTTAAATAATTCAGAACTACCAAAACGTGTAGGGTAGGAAAAAATTATTCATGAGACTGTTTAAATTTCTCAGATAGTATTTTTTTATTATTATACTTCTAATCTAATATTGATATAATTTTCTCATTTGTTTAGGGTCCAGCCCTGTGCTCTTTTTCAATATGAGCTGCAGTCAGAGTCCCGATTGTCCACCCCCCCCCACCCGTCCTTGCTAATCTATATTGACTCCCCTTAAATTAAAAATCCTTCGCATCTCTTCATGGCTTCTCCTCACTCTATTTCAGCAAACGTTTCTAGCCTTATTCCTCCTTCCACAACCTTCTGCTGCCAACGATGTGTGCATCCCTTCCTCCCTTTGGCTTCCCATTGATGGCAGATCCTCCAGTTGTCTCGGTCTTAATCTCTGGAACGCCCTCCCTAAAACCAGTTGGCGATCCATTTCCGGTTCCAGCATTAAAAATCAACTCGAAACCCATTCTTTTGGCCAAGCTTTTGGTCACTCACCACCACCTAATCGCTCCTTCCATAGCTTGGCCTCCATTCCTCTCTCAATTTCCATTGAGAAGCACCTTGGGACAGGTTTACGCTATAGACGCGTTTTATTACTGTTGAGTTGGAGAGCGCTTCGGCCATACAATGAATCAATTAACAGGTTAGTTTAGAATTGGTTAGATGCATTCAGTGATGTAACCGGTTTCTGCGGTGGCCAATTTCCTATGGGCCCTGCCGCAATCGCCAATTATTGTCAGTGGTTTCGCCCCGCCCGTAGCGAGCACGCAAACCCCCTTACTACAAGTTCTGGACGATAGGGATCACTGAGGACAGATTGGAACATGGACAGCGTTTTCGGGCTCACCCGTACAGTGTTTATTAAGGTTGACAAAAAACACTCCACTCGTATACAGTACGAGCGGTGTGAACACAACAGTACAGTTTAAAACAGTACAACCCTGACTTGTCCAACAAGCCCCTGCCGTGCTTACTTACCACGGCCTAAAAACACCCTCCCGTGAACTAAACTATCACAGGACCCTTCCAACGCTAAACCCCCTCTGCTTTGGAAGGAACATACAGGCACCCCCTCACACAGCTAAGTGATCTTGTGGGTGTGCAGGCTTGGCAATGCTCACCTAGATTGCCCTTGATCTTGCTTACAGCTTCCTCCCGTACGTCTCGGCTACCTGGTTCCGTACCGGCCTTGCGGAATGCGGGTCCCAGTCTGAGTCGAAGTCCGTCCCGGTTGGAAGAGCAAGGCTCAGCTCCTCTTGACGTTCCGTTGTGGGGAGGGCAGGAGAGAGAGAGAGATCTATCCAAACCGGCTCTCTGATAAACCCCTCCAATACACAGACCGCTGTCTGTGGTTTTAATGGACACATGGCCTCAGGGAAATGGTTTCCAGGCTTCCTCCCAGGTTTGGATGGTTTAGATCTCGTTTCGATCTCCCAGCCGATTTAACTTAACAAGCTTATCTTCTTCAGAAACAATGAGTCGCCAGCCTCGTTATTCATGACTTGGGAGTGGGCCTCTCGGGCCATTGTTCCCAAGGACAGTCCGTTACGATACGAATGCAACCTGGTTACGTCAGCCACCTTCAGCTTGAGTGTTTTTCCACAGCTCCCCCACCCCCCCCATACAGCCTGTCCAGTTTTTAATAAGGGTATATGTTCAGAATTTAAAAATCCATGGAGTCTGCGCCGACTGCTACAGTGAGGATCACAAGATAGATACAGATGAGATAGGTCCATACTCACGCTCCCTTCTGAACTTCACAACAGCTAATTGTTTCCGAAATGATGCCAGGTTTTTTTTTGCCTCCTCCCAGAGGTCCAAGGTTCATGATGGAAGTTTGAACACTCACACACCATGTTAGGACTTTAATTCCCTATTGCTGGTAGTTGGAACACAGTGTGAAAATGGCCTGAAAAAGTTGATGTCCACGCGAAAAGCAAATGGTTGGCACGTATGATTTCAATATTTACTAGGGATATATTTGTTTTCGTGATCGTGGCACAAAACTACCTGTGGCTTGAATGTATCACTCAAAGAGTTCACAAAGGTGGTGGTGGAAATAGAAATCTCGCATTGGTCCGGTTGGGGTTGTTGTTCTGAAGTTACAATGGTATAGAGAGGGAACCTCTTCCTTTAACTAACATGCGTTGTACTTGAGCTGGGAGTGTTTGGTGCTTATATTGGGTGAAAACCATGGATAAATGCTCCATTTCCCAACACTGACACCTCTTGCCTTGATAGATAGCAACGATGAGCCCCCAAACATGAACGAAAACAAATTAAGATAGAGGTTCTTCAAAGAAATATGAGTCTTACGGCTTTATAATCATAGAATAATAGAATAGTACAGCACAGAAGGAGGCCTTGTTTCTTAACTTGTCCCATTACCATCTCCTTTTGCCTCGCACCATCTCTTAATGTCTCTTAATCTCTCCTGCCTTCCATCCTATCACAGACCTTCCCTTTTGTTCTTTCCTCCTCTCCCCTCTTTCCCTGCCCCAACACTTGCTTAAAAACCTGTTCCATCTCCAACTTTTTCCAGTTCTGACGAAGGGTCATCGAGCTGAAACGTTAACTCTGTTTCTCTCGCCACAGATGCTGCTCTGACCTGCTGAGTATTTCCAGCATTTTCTGTTTTTCTTACAGAAGGAGGCCATTCGGCCCATCGAGTCTGCGCCGGCTCTTTCGAAGAGCAATCCAGTCAGTCCCACTCCCCCTCGCTCTTTCCCCATATCCCTGCAACTTTTTTCTCCTTCAAGTATTTATCCAATTCCCTTTTGAAGGTCACTATTGAATCTGTATCCACCGCCCTATCAGGCAGCGCGTTCCAAATCCTAACCACCCGTTGAGTAGAAAAGCTTTTCCTCATGTCGCCTCTGGTTCTTTTGCCAATCACCTTGAATAATAAATGGATTCAGGACACCGTTAAAATACACACAAAGGTATTTTACACAATTCTAGTGATTTACAAAGAAAATTTGGACCAAAGGAAATTAAAACCATCGACAGGCAGTCCAATTAGAGGATGAGCACTAAGTGGAGTTGCAAATACTGAAGTAACTTGAGGCAAACTACTTCAGATTTGTCCCATCGGTCCTATGGGATAACTTGTTCCATATCTCAGCACACCATAATGTTAGCTGCTGGGCGTAACAGCAAAGCTGGAAAAGTATTGGCGTTTATTTTTGTTTGTTTTATTCACTTCCTTTTCCAGGATGTCTCACTCTAGAGTGGGGTCCGGTCCTAACTCTGGATTGGCCATCTTTCATGTCACAGAATTTGCAGATGATCCCAAAAAATAACACACATTAACGCAGAGTTGAACTTCGTTCTTCAAAGCAAGAAGTTTTGGAATCAAGCATCTCTGAAGTCCCTTGGACAGAAGTACTTCTCAAGGACACAGATGTCCCTTCGGCTACAGTTTATCATCCACCATCTGCTCATGATTCCCTCTTCGCTGACTGTCAAATTCAATTTAACATGATTATATTTACTACAGTGGACCGTTTTATACTGATGTGCCGTCAAAATTGCCTTCAAGAGATGTGTCCATGAGAAGTGTCCTGGAGCAACAGGAAAACCCAGACTACCATGACCGTCATAATGGTTTCTCTCAGCTAGTACACTCCCCAGCTAGAAGCAATGCCCACTTACATCTAGCATTGACTGATCGTCCTGATTGCAAGCAAGCACTTAGCAAAGCACCAGCTGGTACTTCTGACCACCCCCCGCTACTTAATCTGCATCCTTATGGCCTTTTATTGGTATCTTGAAAGTAGGTGCAAGATATGGTTCTGAAACTCGGCCAAATGGAACAATCTCAAACAAGAAGTCCCTACTTCACAATGTCATCCCAACTACAAACCTAAAGATCCAGGTCTGGCGCTTCCTCCATAGGCGCAGTCGATAACTGCGCCCAAACTGCGCCCGTTTTGCCGACGTGAATTTGCGTCCAAGTATCCTGGCAAACTAATTAAAAAATATATATTCGTTTTTATGGGATGTGGGCATCGCTGGCAAAGCCAGCATTTATTGCCCATTCCTAATTGCCCTTGAGAAAGGTGGTGGTGAGCCGCCTTCTTGAACCGCTGCAGTCCGTGTGGTGAAGGTGCTCCCACAGTGCTGTTAGGGAGGGAGTTCCAGGATTTTGACCCAGCGACCATGAAGGATCGGCCGATATATTTCCAAGTCAGGATGGTGTGTGACTTGGAGGGGAACTTGGAGGTGGTGGTGTTCCCATGTGTCTGCTGCCCTTGTCCTTTTAGGTGGAAGAGGTCGCGGGTTTGGGAGGAGCTGTCGAAGAAGCCTTGGCGAGTTGCTGCAGTGCATCTTGTAGATGGTACACACTGCAGCCACGGTGCGCCGGTGGTGGAGGGAGTGAATGTTTAAGGTGGTGGATGGGGTGCCAATCAAGTGGGCTGCTTTGTCCTGGATGGTGTCGAGCTTCTTGAGTGTTGTTGGAGCTGCACTCATCCAGGCAAGTGGAGAGTATTCCATCATACTCCTGACTTGTGCCTTGTAGATGGTGGAAAGGCTTTGGGGAGTCAGGAGGTGAGACACTCGCCGCAGAATACCTAGCCTCTGACCTGCTCTTGTTGCCATTATCAGAAGCCCGAGTGTAAAATCAATGCAACCTCCACGCATAGTTAAAATGTAATTGGAACAGAGCCAATGGGGCTTCAAGGTGCTAAGGTGTGGGGTGCTAGAATAGTTGAGATAAAAATAATTCCCTTCAGAGTGAAGCTGGAGACTGCAAGGTGACCAGCACACGATGCGCTATCCTGCAGGTTTTTAAATTAATTCATTTAAATTGGTCCACACTGTCGCTTCTCACAAATGAGTGATTCACAATGCAAGGCTGTCGGGAAGAGGGCATTTAATTTTAGGGAGGAGGATCTTCAGGTCCTTTTGGCTGAGGTGGAGGTGAGCAGCGTTCCCATTAAGCTGCACGGCCGCGCGGCTCTCTCGACGGTCCCGCGCGGCTCTCTTGACGGTCCCGCGCAGCCCGGGACCGGCTTTTGCAATGTCAAAGTTCGCGCATGCGTGAAACTGCGAATGGGCCGCGCACCCAAAAAAAAACCCAATTACGGGGAACATTGGAGGCGAGGCGACCTTATCTCATTGGCTCCTCGACATCGCAGCCCTCACACGTGGCGGAGGAGGAGGAGTTTCGCGGGCAGACTTCACCCTGGGATGAGACCAAGCGATTTATATCTCGTGGTGGACAACACCATAGCCCACCCAGGCCACTAAACATTGCCATTCACTCATCGCCTTGACTGACGTGCTGGAGCCATTCACCGATAAGGGGAAACGCCTTGCCAGAAATACCAGGCTGCTGCATATTGCCTCTTGCACTGGATTACCAAGGTTTGGCTAACCACTGGGCCACCACTGCCCTCTGCCAACTAGGCTACCAGCGTTTGGGCACCTGCTCGTGGGTGTCAGTCATGCTCAGTGGGCGTACTCTTGCCTCTAAGTCAGAAGGTTTTGAGTTCAAGACCCACTCCAGAGATTTGAGCGCAACCTCCAAGCTGACACCTTTCGTGTAAAGAAGTGCATCCTGACATCACCCTTGAATGGCCTAATTTTAAGGTTCAGTGGTCTACAGGTGTATTTCTATGATACACCTGCAGGCATCGGTAATTCTGTTGGGGATATTGAAATGCCATATGTGAACCTACTTTCGAGCTTTCACACCAAAGCCGACCGAGCAATGAAGTCAAATCCTTCCTCGTTATTCATAGAAGCACAGAATGATACAACACAAAAGGAGGCCATTCGGCCCATCGTGCCTCTTTGGTAGAGCTATCCAACTAGTCCCGCTCCCCCCACTCTTTCCCCACAGCCCTGCAAATTTTTCCCTTTCAAATATTTATTCAATTCCCTTTTGAATCTTCTCTTCTTCAGCAGTTCCTCGGAACCGAGGATGACTTGCTTCCACACTAAAAATGAGTTCTCAGGTAACTGATGAGTCCAATGCGGGACCTACAGTCTCTGTCACAGGTGGGGCAGACGGTGGTTGAAGGGGCGGGTGGGTGGGGTGCTTGGGTTGACGTGCGCTCCTTCCGCTATTTGCGCTTGGCTTCCGCTTGCTCCCGGCGAAGAGACTCGAGGTGTTCGGCACCTTCCCGGATGCTTCTCCTCCGCTTTGTGTGGTCTTGGGCCAGGGATTCCCAGGTGTCGGTGGGGATGTTGCACTTTTTCAAGAAGGCTTTGAGGGTGTCCTTGAAGCATTTCCTCTGCCTACCTGGGGCTCTCTTGCTGTGTCGGAGCTCCGAGTAGAGCGCTTGTTTTGGGAGTCTCATATCGGGCATGCGGACAATGTGGCCCGTCCATCGGAGCTTATCGAGCGTGGTCAGAGCTTCGATGCTGGGGATGTTGGCCTGAGCGAGAACACTGACATTGGTGCGCCTATCCTGCCAATGGATTTGCAGGATCTTGCGGAGGCAGCGTTGGTGGTGCCTCTCCAGTGCATTGAGGTGCCTGCTGTACATGGTCCATGTCTCTGAGAGCTTTCACACCAAAGCCAACCGAGCAATGAAGTGAAATCCTTCCTCGTTATTCATAGAAGCACAGAATGACACAACACAGAAGGAGGCCATTCGGCCCATCGTGCCTCTGCCAGCTCTTTGGTAGAGCTATCCAACTAGTCCCACTCCCCCACTCTTTCCCCACAGCCCTGCAAATTTTTCCCTTTCAAATATTTATCCAATTTCCTTTTGAATCTTCTCTTCTTCAGCAGTTCCTCGGAACCGAGGATGACTTGATCCACACTAAAACTGAGTTCTCAGGTGACTGATGAGCCCAATGCGGGACCTACAGTCTCTGTCACAGGTGGGGCAGACGGTGGTTGAAGGGACGGGTGGGTGGGGTGCTTGGGTTGACGTGCGCTCCTTGCGCTCCTTGCACTTGGCTTCCGCTTGCTCCCGGCGAAGAGACTCGAGGTGTTCGGCGCCTTCCCGGATGCTTCTCCTCCACTTTGTGCGGTCTTGGGCCAGGGATTCCCAGGTGTCGGTGGGGACGTTGCACTTTTTCAATGATCTTATGTACTGACAATGACAGACAGGAAAAGAGCCTCTGGTCCATCCAGCCTGTCCCACACAACTTGTGATCCCCTGTACATCACGATACATACACTTCCCACCCCACCCGAATACCATGTGATCTCCTGCAAATTTTTACCTTTCAAATATTTATCCAGTTCCCTTTTGAATGCCACATTGATGTATAAACCTCACAGAGAAGGTTCACTCGGTTGATTCCGGAGATGAGGGGGTTGACTTATGAGGAAAGGTTGAGTAGGTTGGGCCACTACTCATTGGAATACAGAAGAGTGAGAGGCGATCTTATCGAAACATATAAGATTGTGAGAGGGCTTGATCGGGTGGATGCGGGGAGGATGTTTCCACTGATGGGTGAGACTAGAACTAGGGGGCATAATCTTAGAATAAGGGGCTGCCGTTTCAAAACTGAGATGAAGAGAAACTTCTTCACTCAGAGGGTAGTAAATCTATGGAATTTGCTACCTCAGAGAGCTGTGGAAGCTGCGACATTAAATAAATTTAAAACGGAGATAGACAGTTTCCTAGCTGATAAGGGAATTAAGGGTTATGGGGAACGGGCAGGGAAGTGGACGTGAGTCTAGGTTCGGATCAGCCATGATCCTATTGAATGGCGGAGCAGGCCCGAAGGGCCATATGGCCTACTCCTGCTCCTACTTCTTATGTTCTTATGTTCTTATGCTGGCTCAGTCAAACAAACTTTGCAATAAGTTTTAGGCAACAGCTAAATCATCGTCTTCCATACATTTCACATTGGCTGAGGAAGGATGTGAGGATTAATTGTTGCTCTCTCTGTTTTGCTCCTTCTCTGTCAACAAGAGAATGCTGCATCGAAACATCTGCAGCACAGTGCCCAGATATTTAGCACAACAGAAAGAAGCCTGCTCAAATTAGAATGTACTCAGGGACATCAAGGACAAGGCTTGGCTGTAGAACGCTGCCAATGCAAACAACCTCA
Organism: Squalus acanthias; assembly: GCA_030390025.1. Taxonomy (NCBI): domain Eukaryota; kingdom Metazoa; phylum Chordata; class Chondrichthyes; order Squaliformes; family Squalidae; genus Squalus; species Squalus acanthias. Next base: position 59,569,134 of record CM059443.1, on the reverse strand, counting down.
AGCAAGTAGTTGTCTCTGCAGAGTCTCAACAAATCTAATCAGACAAAAGGTCCACACTGTCGGGCTGGTCACGCTGTGCGGTATTAGTATTGAAAGTTTTAATGCCTTCGGATGAGATTCTTTGGAATTTGCTATTTTAAGTTTATTTCACGGAGTTAACTTTGATTACGTGATGGTGATGGTAAACCTGCCTGAATATGGGTGCGGTGACTGCAGTTTACCAATACACCCTACTTAAGCTTCCTTCTCACGAGTACGCATCGGGTGCGGTAGCATAGTGGTTATGTTACTGGACTAGTAATGCAGTAAAGCTTTAAACCAATAATGTGAGTAGTACACAGGTTCAAATCCCACCATGGCAGCTGGGGAATTTAAATTCAGTTAATTAACTAAATTTGGAATTAAAAAAACTAGTGTAAAAACTCATCTGGCTCACTAATGTCCTTTAGGAAAGAAATCTACTGCCCTTACCTGGTCTGGCCTAAATGTGACTCCAGACACCAGAGCAATGTGGTTGACTCTTAACTGTCCTCTGAAACTGGCCTAGCAAGCCACTCAGTTGTGTCAAAGGGCAATAAATGCTGGCATTGCCAGCAATAAATGAATTTTAAAAAAGTACCACATAAATACATTGACACCCTCAATGGCAGATTGAAGAATTTCATGCAATTTTGCACAAACAGGAATAGGCCATTCAGTCCATAAAGCCCATTCTGTCTTTTAAATCCCAACCCTCCCTGCTTTTTCTCTGTATGCCTCAACGCTAGTACTTCCCAAGGAAGCAGCTACCTTGTAAGCAGTGAGTAAGGGCTCCGAGTCAGCTGTTGACAGTCATATCCCAGGCAAGCAGCTAAATATCGGACATTCAACATGCAGCCCTCAAAGATTAGCCAAAACGGCATTGGCATTGCCAGTGATAACCAGAACTACGCTGCGCCTTGCCCAATTGCAATCCACTGCCAAGAATTGGACCTTCATTCCATTCCAGAAACTGCAAGTCAGATGGCATGAACAGCCTGGGGAATGGTGGTGTATGGAAAATACACCACGTGTGACATCAAGCCGATACATCACTCGAACCTGTGACGTTCATGATTTAGAAGGTCTGAGGTTGCTCAGGAGTGGATTTTTCGGAGACCGTCGCTTCCTGCCATTTATGCAGAGCCAAATATGCCCAGTATACGGCTCGATTATCTGCCAGGGCTTCATTCTTCAGCAAGCAAGGGTTATGGGTCACTCGGGGAAATTACTGCCATGACCAGACATCAACATACGTGGTGTCAAAGTGTTGATCAATGTATCGATGAAGCACATGGTGCTATCAATGTAAAAAATCTGGAAGTAGATTCACTGATTAATCACCAGAACCCACTGCTTCCACCAACACTTTTGATGCAAGGGCAGTCTTGATTGGGTTCACATTACATCTGTCAGATGCCATCTAAGAAACAAAGAACAAACTTGCATTTCTATAGCGCCTTTCATGAACTCAGGATGTCCCAAAGCGATTCACAGTCAATGAAGTACTTCTGAACGACTGAACCATGGCTGACATCTCCCGCAGTTGGCAATGTTGCTGGCTCCACCTCATGTGCAAAGAATCCTTGCATTGGGTAGAGTTTGGGCACAAGCAGCCATCTGGGCACAAATTGCACTCCTAATTGCGCTCGTTTTCTGAATTGAATTTTTCGCTCTCAAGTATCCACGCAAGCTCATTTGCATATGTGGGTTCAAGTCCCACTCCAGGGACTTCAGCACATAAAGCTAGGCTGACACTCCAGTGCAGTGCTGAGGGAGTGCTGCACTGTCTGAGGTGCCGTCCTTCGGATGAGACGTTAAACCGAGGCCCCGTCTGCTCTCTCAGGTGGACGTAAAAGATCCTATAGCACTATTTCAAAGAAGAGCAGAGGAGTTATCCCTGGTGTCCTGGCCAATATTTAGAAACATAGACATAGAAACATAGAAAAATAGGAGCAGGAGTAGGCCTTTCGGCCCTTCGAGCATTCAATATGATCATGGCTGATCTTCTATCTCAATACCATATTCCTGCACTCTCCCCATACCCCTTGATGCCTTTTGTGTCTAGAAATCTATCTATCTCCTTCTTAAATATATTCAGTGACTTGGCCTCCACAGCCTTCTGTGGTAGAGATTTCCACAGGTTCACCACCCTCTGAGTGAAAAAATCTATCAATCTTTATCTTGAATATACTCAACGACTAGGGTAGAGAATTCCAAAGATTCACAACCCTCTGAGTGAAGAAATTTCTCCTCATCTCAGTCCTAAATGGTCGACCCCTTATTCTGAGACTGTGACCCCTTTGTTCTAGACTCCCCAGCCATGGGAAACGTCCTCCCTGCATCTACCCTGTCAAGCCCTGTAAGAATTTTATATGTTTCAATGAGATCACCTCTCATTCTTCTAAATTCTAGAGAATATAGGCCTAGTCTACCCAATCTCTCCTCATAGGACAATCCCCCCATCCCAGGAATCAGTCTGGTGAACCTTTGTTGCACTCCCTCTATGGCAAGTATATCCTTCCTTAGGTAAGGAGATCAAAACTGTACATAATACTCCAGTTGTGGTCTCACCAGGGCCCTATATAATTGCAGTAAGATGTCTTTACTCTTATACTCAAATCTTCTTGTAATAAAGGTCAACATTCCATTTGCTTTCCCAATTGCTTGCTGTACCTGCATGTTAACTTTCAGTGATTCTTGTACGAGGACACCCAGGTCCCTCTGAACACCAACATTTCCCAGTCTCTCACCATTTAAAAAATACTCTGCTTTTCTATTTCTCCTATCAAAGTGGATAACTTCACATTTCTCTACATTCCGCGATCGTTTACGCTGCTTTGGTCGGTTTTGGGCCAATTGCGCGCAGAGACTCTACCCCACTGTGCAGGCTAATAATCTATTGAAGATATGAACAAATACTTGGGCACATATGAACAGGGTGGCTGATTCCAGAATGCTGACGTTTCTACTGCATAAGGAGGTGGTAATGTCAAAAGCCTATTGATCTCACCAAGAACTTTAGTTTGGATAGAGTTAACCTGTTCATATTCTGTAATTGTGCAGCTAGGGACAAACAAAGAGCTAACTGGATACGATAAGGGGTCAATTTCGGAGTTCACACTGCCGGTGTTCAGCCTTCCCTGCGAGCAGCACATAACAGAAATTTGGGCATCTACTGCCAATATTTTCCACGGCTTAAAATGGTTTGAGAATCATGGGCACCCGAATTTCGAATACGGGAAAGTCAATTTTGAGATTTTTGTCGATTTGACCTCGGAGAGATTTCTGCATAATTTATATGAAAGTACCGCTTAATTGTTTACGACGTACTTCACTCCCACGAGGGAGCATTGAGTAAATACATGAGCCACACATGTATCCTGCACTACTGCATTCTCTGCCTTTCCAGACGGGGCAATTATGCTTCAGAATCAAGGCATAACATGTAGATATAAAACTGTTTGGAGGACGAATCTTTCAAGCCATTTTAAATTTGACTGTAGGAGCTCAAAGTGCACTAAAGTATGCATGAAAGACTGCCGTTATGAAGGGGGTGTAAACTAAAAATGATTGCCTGAAAACAGCAGGTACATAAAAGGTAATCTAAGTCCCCTTTGCCTCTAAGCTTCTAGCCCAAGTATAATATTAGCCTTACCTAATAAATTTTATATTCTTGCCAGTTATGAAATATTACAGAAGCAAAAGCAGACAACGTTAATGTCGGAATGAACTGTTCCATGATGTACAGAAGTCTAGGCCTACACTGCTTTCGAACCATTCATATGAAGTTACTTCTCAGCGCTCAGTTATAGTGCTGGTAGTTTCTACTGTTCGCCACCTAACACTGCACATATTTGGTGACGTCGAGAATTAATTTAGGAAGAAGAGAAGGCCACTGAGTCGTCCCAATTTATTGATTTGTGACCAAAAGTTAGTGTTGCATTCTTCCCCTACTCTACACGTATATTTTAAACTTAGCCATGTGTAAAATTGTCATAAACAGAGGCCCTACTTTCAAATGGTTGCCTGAAAGTCCAAGTTAGTGGATATTGGCTGGGTCCATTGCCTTGAATAAATAGTACTTGTGGTGATTGATTTAACCAGGCACGGGGCAGCGGAAGAAGAGGCCAAGTTGTTCGTAAAGACTGTTGGAATGTTTAACTAAACTGTGACCCTTATTATTACCTCTCAGCAGGTAGTAAGGGGCACTGTGGCTGTACCCTAGTCTGAGGAATTCTGTTTTAACCGTCTCGGCCCCATCTGCTGTCATATAACAGCAGAGTTGTGGGAAGACTAAGGGATCCCATCTGCCAGAGAAAGTTGGCAATGATTGGACAGTGAGGAATGGAAATTGGCACCCCTGGCTCCACTAATGGCCTGATTGGTTAAAGCTTTGACCACGCTCGAACAGCTCCGATGGACGGGTCACATCGTCTGCACGCCCGATACGAGACTCCCAAAACAAGCGTTCTACTTGGAGCTCCGACACGGCAGGAGAGCCCCAGGTGGGCAGAGGAAACGCTTCCAGGACACCCTCAAAGCCACCTTGAAAAAGTGCAACATCCCCACCGACACCTGGGAATCCCTGGCCCAAGACCGCACAAAGTGGAGGAGAAGCATCCGGGAAGGCGCCGAACACCTCGAGTCTCTTCGCCGGGAGCAAGCGGAAGCCAAGCGCAAGCAGCGCAATGAGCGCACGTCAACCCAAGCACCCCACCCACCCACCCCTTCAACCACCATCCGCCCCACCTGTGACGGAGACCTGCAGGTCCCGCATTGGACTCATCAGTCACCTGAGAACTCATTTTTAGTGTGGAAGCAAGTCATCCTCGGTTCCGAGGGACTGCCGAAGAAGAAGAAGACTTCCACAGTGCTGGTAGGTAGGAGCTTGGGAATTTTGACCCAGCAGCGATGAAGGAATGGCGATGTATGTCCAAATTGGGATGGTGTGTGACTTGGAGGGGCACTTGTAGGTGACGGTGTTCCCATGCACCTGCTGACCTTCTCCTTCTAGATGGTGGAAGTGGCGGTTTTTGGGAGGTAGCTTAACCTTGGAGCTAAGATTGCACTTCCCTATGTTCATACCATTACACTCATTTCAGCTACCATGAACTGCTTGTAAACTTAGGAGCTAACTTACTTAGAAGCAATGTTTCCCGTTAAGCTGCATAGCCGGCTCACCGGCTTCGAAACAGGAAAACCCGGGCATGCGCAGTATTATCAATGGGCCGCGCAGAAAGTGGCCACCCACCCCAAAAAAAAAATTAAAGAGAAGATTGCTTAGAAGACAGATTTCAAACGGTTTGGAAAGATCCTGCACCAGTAAGAGCCGACATTTTCCAGAAAGCACTGGGCTCGATTTTGTCAATCAGGGCGCGTTGGGGGCGGGACCGCTGGTTGTCGGGTTTCAGTCCCGCCCCCAACGACGTCCAGCCAACGACCCCTGCGGGCTTAGCCGGCCAATTAAGGGAAAGCCGGTGACAGAGGACGTCAGCGTATGATGTTACATCTGTCAAAAATTTTGACAGATGAATTGTCAGTGTTTGACAGCTTAGAGAAGCTGTCAAACACTGACAATCTCTGTTCTAAGGTGAGCCCTTGTACTGAAGACTCACCAAACCTCTCTCCTTAGCAGAAATCAGATGGCTGCTGCATCTGAGAATGCAGCAGCCATTCTGTCATCTCTGCCGTTGAGATGAGGCACCTCCAGATCCCCAAGGGTTGAAGCCTGCAGGAAGAAGCAAAGGTAAGTAAACTTTTTCTAACACTTTGCACTCACCTCTCATACTTACCTGTCCACATTTGCACCCATCACTCACCTCTACATCTGTCATTTCGACCCCTCTCACCCCCGCAGACCCACTGCTCGCCTCGCTGACCCTGGCGAGGTTCGCAGCCGTTGCGAAGCCCGCACTTGCAGGGGTAAAATGGGGAAAAGCCTCAAAACTGCCTGTTAACAGGCAGCTAATTGGCTGTAATCCCCTTCCCGCCTCGAGGAGACGGGTCCCTGCGCGAGTCGGGGACCCGCCTCCCGGGAAGATGGCACGGAGGCGGGTTGGGAGCGGGTTCGGTACCCGCTCCCAGGTCCTGCCATTTTCCCGGCAGTCCCACCTCCATACCCGCCTCCCTAGGGCTGGCAAAATTCCCCCCCCCTTCTTTGACGCTGGAGAATGCCATTAAAAAGTTCAGATGAGTTTGAAGATTGTTTTTGTGCTGTCAAATTGCTTCCATTAGTTGAAAGAGCCGAGTGTCAAACCGGCTTATAGGAATGTTTCAATAATGCTGCTCCTTCTAGCTTATCTATTAGATTGTTTCGGTTATGGTCAGGATCACATTATAATAGAAGGTCATTTACCGATGCAAATTGCAGACTTCCTGCTATTAAAACTAATTTTGGTAAATCTTCCTACGCTTTTACTGCTGTTCAATTATGGAACTCATTTCCAATTAACATAAAATTATCCTCAAATCTACAAATGTTTCAAAAAAGAAACTTCAAGCACTTTCCAGAGCATTTTAATCGGCAATGTTTCTTTTTATGTGTACACACGGATATTTTGTATTCTTTTTGTTTGCTCTGCGTGCTTTCTGATATCTTTCCGAGTCAGATAGTCAAACCAGTATCTTTATACAAGTTATATGCAAAGATTAAAATTCTTGCATCTGTAATTCTTTTAAATATTCGCTACTGGGATCTGGGCGTCGCTGGCAAGGCCAGCATTTATTGCCCATTCCTAATTGCCCTTGAGAAGGTGGTGGTGAGCCGCCTTCTTGAACCGCTGCAGTCCGTGTGTTGAAGGTACTCCCATGGTGCTGTTAGGGAGGGAGTTCCAGGATTTTGACCCAGCGACGATGAAGGATCGGCCGATATATTTCCAAGTCAGGATGGTGTGTGACTTGGAGGGGAACTTGGAGGTGGTGGTGTTCCCATGCGCCTGCTGCCCTTGTCCTTCTAGGTGGTAGAAGTCGGGGGTTTGGGAGGTGCTGCCGAAGAAGCCTTGGCGAGTTGCTGCAGTGCATCTTGTAGATGGTACACACTGCAGCCACGGTATGCCGGTGGTGGAGGGAGTGAATGTTTAAGGTGGTGGATGGGGTGCCAATCAAGCGGGCTGCTTTGTCCTGGATGGTGTCGAGCTTCTTGAGTGTTGTTGGAGCTGCACTCATCCAGGCAAGTGGAGAGTATTACATCACACTCCTGACTTGTGCCTTGTAGATGGTGGAATGGCTTTGGGTGTGTCTGTAACGATGTTGTCAACCTTATGGGGGCGATTTTGCCAGCCCTGGGGAGGTGGGTTTGGAGGCGGGACTGCCAGGAAAATGGCAGAATCTGGGGGCGGGTGCCCAACCCGTTCCCAACCCGCCTCCGTGCCATCTTGCCAGGAGGCGGGTAGCCGACCCGCGCCGGGTCCTGTCTCCTCGAGGCGGGAAGGGGATTACAGCCACTTAACTGCTTGTTAACAGGTAGTTAACAGGCAGTTAAGAGGATTATCCCCATTTTTTCCAACAGAAGTGCGGGCTTTCCGACGTCGGGAAACCCCGCCAGGGTCACCAAGGTGAGCAGTGGGTCTGTGGGGGTGAGAGGGTTCGAAAAGTGCGCTGTGGAGGTGAGTGATGGGTGCAAGTGTGGAGAGGTAAGAATGTGAGGTGAGTGAAAAGTGATAGAAAAAGTTTCCTTACCTTTGTTTCTTCCTGCAGGCTTCAATTGTTGGGGATCCGGAGGCTCCGGCATCTCACCGGCAGAGATGACAGAATGGCTGCTGCATTCTCCGATGCAACAGCCATCTGATTTCTGCTCAATAAAGGGGTTTGATGAGTCTTGAGTACAAGAACTCACCAAACAACAGAGAATGTCAGTGTTTGACAGCTTCTCAAAGCTGTCAAACGATGACAATTCATCTGTCAAAAATTTTTGACAGATGAAACGTCATACGCTGACGTTCTCTGTAACTGGCTTCCCCTTAATTGGCCTGCTATGCCCGCTGGGCCGGCTTAACAAGGTCAATCAAGGGAAAATAGCGTGGGTTGGCCAGACGTCGATGGAGGCGGGACTAAAACCCGACAAGCAGCAGTCCCGCCTCCAACACGTCCCCATTGGCAAAATCACCCCCATAATGTTGCTGATTGGTCTGTGGTAACCATGTGAGAACATAGACCAATAATATCCCCCCCGTATTGACTTATGGGTATAATAACCGAGCGTTTATGGCATTGAGCAGCTAATTTGGGGGTTGGGAGTTCAAAGCACACCACATCACATTGCGAAATTGAATTGAATAAATTTGGTAAGTCAGTTATAAATTAATTGATGTTGCAAGAATATCCACGCTCACCTTCTCAAGGGAGCCAGTGTTGCTCAAGCCTTAAGAGCAGATTTTGAAAAAGAGCCAGGAATTTTGTTTTAAAATTCCCTAACTTGATACACCGCTACTCCTAATAGGGTCAGCTTGGTTCAGTGGGTAGCACCGTTACCTCGGAGTCAGAAGGTCGTGGGTTCAAGGTCCACTCCAAGACACGAGCACAAAATCTAAGCTGACGCTTCAGTGCAGCGCAGAGAAAGTGCCGTGCTCTCGAAGGTGATATCAAGGTGAGGTCCAACATGGTGTTTTAGGTGAAAGCTCCGTGTTACTAAGGAAAGAAAAAGCTTGCCTTTATAATCGCACCTTTTACATTCTCTGTGCATCTCAAAGAGCTTCACTTCATGATCTAACCACAACTTTTGACTTACCTTATGCTCGCTCCTACCCTTTTTCGACAACAACTTGCATTTATATAGCGCCTTTAACATAGTAAAACATCCCGAGGCATTTCACAGGAGCGTTATCAAACAAAATTTGACACCGAACCACATAAGGACATATTAGGGGCAAAAGCTTGGTCAACGAGGTAGGTTTTACATAGTGTCTTAAAGGAGGAGAGAAAAGTGGAGAGGGTTAGGGAGGTAATTCCAGAGCTTAGGGCCTCGGCAGCTGAAGGCACGGCCTCCAATGGTTGAGCGATTATAACCAGGGATGCTCAAGAGGCCAGAATTAGAGGAGCGCAGATATCTCGGGGGGTTGTGGGGCTGGAGGAGATGGTAGAGATAGGGAGGGACGAGGCCATGGAGGGATTTGAAAACAAGGATGAGAATTTTGAAGTCAAGGTGTTGCTTAACCAGGAGCAAATGTAGGTCAGCGAGCGAGCGGATATCGGCAGGCTATTTGCTCAAAGGAGAAATCGCAGTCAAACCAGATCCCGTTCCAACAACCACAACCTGTATTTATATAGCGCCTTTAACGTAGTACAACATCCTAAGGCACTTCACAGGAACGTTATAAGACAAAATTTGACACCGAGCCACATAAGGAGATATTAGGGCAGATGAACAAAAGCTTGGTCGAAGAGGTAGATTTTAAGGAGCGTCTTAAAGGAGGAGAGAGAGGTAGAGAGGCGGAAAGGTTTAGGGAGGGAATTCCAGAGCTTAGGGCCCAGGCAACAGAAGGCACGGCCACCAAAGGTTGAGCGATTATAATCAGGGATGCTCAAGAGGGCAGAATTTGAGCAGCGCAAATATCTCGGGGGGATTGTGGGGCTGAAGGAGGTTACAGAGATAGGGTGGGGCGAGGCCATGGAGGGATTTGAAAACAAGGATGAGAATTTTAAAATCGAGGCGTTGATGCTCTCCTGTACTATTCCCTTTGCCCTTCTTTGAGGTTTCTCAATATTAAAAAGAAAATTGTCCACAATTTCTTCTGTGGTTCCCCTCCCCCCCCTCCCCACCCCCAACCCTCACAGTACTTAACTAAACAAAACTTTAAAATGTGCAAGCCTCAATCAGCTTGTTAATGTCAAACATTTGCACAGTCAATGTGGGCAGCGCCACTGACAGGGAGCACAAGTTGAGATAAGGCGACAACAATGTTCAGGCCAGCGCTACCTGCAAGCGTGGGATCATCGAGTCACCCCTATAGTCCCAGTAACTGTTTAGTATTGTTATGGTGGACAGGTTTAAAGCATTATTGCATAGAAATTAGTGTGAGCTAGATTGTTAGTGGACAATCTATTCATTTGACATTCCTCTGTCCGCTATTTTATTGCGGGCATTAACCTAATTATTTTAAATGGGTAACGCCTCCTCTAAAGTAGAAGATGGACAAATGCCATTTAATGAACATTTTAACCTCTTGCTCATTAATATCACTAACAGATGATTCTCACCCTCAGAATACTAAAATAAAAAATGAAAGACTAGCGTTTATATAACGCCTTTCACAACCTCAGAGCGTCCCGAAGTGCTTTACATCCAATCCTCTCTTGAAGCGCAGTCACTGTTGTAATGTAGGAAACGTGGCAGCCAATTTGCGCACAGCAAGCTCCCGCAAACAGCAACGTGATAATGATCAAGTATTCTGTTTTTTAGTCATGTTGGTCAAGCAATAAATATTGGCCAAGACACCGGGGAGAACTCCCCTGCTCTTCTTCGAATAGTGGCCGTGGGATCTTTTACATCCACCTTAGAGGGCAGACGGAGCCTCGGTTTAACATCTCATCTGAAAGACGGCACCTCCGACAGTGCAGCGCTCCCCCAGCACTGCACTGGGAGTGTCAGCCTAGCTTTATGTGCTCAAGTTTCCGGAGTGGGGACTTGAACCCACAACCTTCTGACTCAGAGGTGAGGGTGCCACCCACTGAGTTAGGGCTAACGCCTCACAGTATGACAGCACACAGCCTGGCTTAACCATTTTGCACTGGCATCTTTACAAATAAGGAATTTGCGCAAAAGCCCCCAATTGTACCTTGGTTTTATGTGCAGCTGCTGAAAGCAGTATTAAATAGCCTTTGTTCCTGTGTTCAATAGCATAGTGGAAATGCATAAATAATTTTTTATAATTATATTATAGATTTACAGCATACACCGACATATAGTAACAACGGAAAAATAAGCAACGCACATGGTGAAAATTCTAATGGTTGGTTTTTGTTAAATATTAAGTTAAGCCTTGTGAATGGACAAAAATATTACAAAGCATGGAGAAAGCTTGTACAGTACCATCTTGATATCCCACTTTTCTTGCTTTGCAGAGGTGTTGTGGCTTGGAAGTGAGTCATTCCTAAGAGTATTATCCCTTTAATATTGTGGCAGTAATGCTTTTAATATTCAGCCTTGCAATTCGTTGCATTTTATCCGTACCTTAGTGAGCCGTGTAAGATGGTACTCAGTGAGGATGACTGTTTTTATAGCTGTTCTGAAAATTGACGTGCGGCCCCCGTGTCCCATTTAACCCAAAATCTCCTGTCGAAGTACAGAATTTCGAGCTCGGCAACATTTTAAGAATGGTTAATGCCCCCCAGACGTGAAAGGTCATCGCTAATTGTCCCAACGATCCTTGCCTGCGGGGTTGACTCTACGCCAAGCACTAAGTTATGATCCAGACTTACACACGTAAATAATGCGATGCTTTATAGAAAGGACGTTTGTCAAAATAAATTTGTTTCATGCTTGGAGGCCACATTTGGACATTGCAGGGTACGTCAAACTGATGACCGTAAATATTGATAGCTTACCTAAGGACTACATCAGACACGCTTATCTAAAATTTATTGCAAATGATCTTAAGCTTTTCCAAAACTCTTCCCTTGGCAGGGCTTGAGAGGGTGCAGAGGAGATTTACCAGAACGGTTCCGGGGATGGGGGATCTTAGCTACAGGGACAGGTTGGAGAAGCTGGATTTGTTTTCATTAGAGCAAAGGAGGTTGAAGGGTGATTGGATAGAGGTGTACCAGATTATGACGGGTTTGGATAGGCTAGACGGGGAAAGGCTGTTCCCACTAGTTGATGGTACAAGGACTAGGGGACACAGATTTAAGGTTTTGGGCAAGAGATACAGGGGGGGATGTGAGGAAAAACTTTTTTACGCAGCGAGTGGTGATGACCTGGAATTCGCTGCCGACGGAAGTGGTGGAAGCGGAGACACTCAATGTTTTCAAGGGGAGACTGATAGGCACTTGAGGGAAATAAACTTGCAGGACTACGGGGATAGAGCGGGGGAGTGGGACTGACTGGATTACTCTACAGAGAGCCGGCACAGACGTGATGGGTCAAATGGCCTCCTTCTGTGCCATTATGACTCTTGGGGGGGGGGAATTTCAGTTGCTTTGCACCTCCCTCTTAGGGCGCTAATGGGTCACAAAGCAACTAGCGCCCGGGTGCGGCAATGTTTGTGCAGCTCGCGGAATTGACCAGACATTTTGCGGCGGTGCTAAACACTACCGCCACGATCTCCTGCGCCCGCAGATCGTGACGTCAGTCGAGCGTGCAATGCCCCGGTAGCAGCCCGGACCGGATATTGAGTGGCGCCCCCTGTCTTACTGCCTGCCGCCAGCAACGACAGGTTGAGGGGAGCGTTTTGCAGTCTGGAAGGGACTGGGGGGAGCGCTATTTAAAGGCGACCGCGTCCTGCCTTTTTTGTCGGCGACATTTTTGCACCACGCATTCTGAGAGAGAGAGAGATACTGCAGGAGATATTCAAAGCTGTGTGAAGGAGTTTTGAGTACTGAGCAGCACTTTGCAGGTTCATTTTGATTTGACCTTCCTTGCATCGATTTAGATGAGGCTATAGGGGCTACACTCTGAGCTCTTTCCCTGGGCCTCTCCATTGTTCTTTCCAGCAGATTTGATGTACAGGTCTCTCCAGGCCGAGATTCAAGGCTGCAATGAGCTGGGTGTGGATGGAGAGCAAGATCGACCCTCCCCTTTAAGAACTGGCCAGCGCCAGTGTGTCTGTGTTCCATTGCTGACTGACATCACATGAGCTTCGCCAGCGCTCTGAGGTAGCACCTCGCTCCTCGACGTTAGCGCCTTAAGAGAGGTGTGTAGCGCCTGATTTAGCGCTCCAATCACCTCCAGGGGCGATAGAAGCCATGTTTGCAGTCGGAGGCAATAATTAGCGCCAGGTGCTAATCTTTGCGCCTGGCCGATAATTGCGCCCCAAACGGGGCGATACTGAATTTTTCCCCCTATGACTCTATGGCTCCTTCAGTGACTGAGTAGTGTGGTACTGATCTATACACATCAGGATGGGACCAGAGATGATCCCTAATCTATGCTGATCTTAACCAATGCAGTAATTGCACGGCAAAGTTTTCACGGACCCTGAGATAGAGAGGGAAAAGTCAGCTTAGGTTCCTGCTTCAGATCATTATCCAGAAACCCAGGACAGGTAATATACATGTGGGCCTGTCAGTGAGCATAGGATCGGGCATAGCTGTATTGTTTCTCACCTCCTGGTATAATAGCCGACTTACATTCCCTGTCTAGGGTCACACATGAAGAATGGCCACTTTGGTGAAGTACTGAAGTCCTTATGGAACTGTACCCCAGCATGTGCCACTGCCTTGAAGATAGGAGGGTGAGACTATTGAATGGGGGCCAATCCCATCCTACAGTAAAACCAGGTTGTTTTTGGTCACCAACCCATTTCCTCCCATCCCTATTGCTCTGAGAAGCTGGTGGTGGGTCTTCTCCTTGAACTGCTGCAGTCCTTGTGGTAATGACATTTCGAGAGTCGTGCTAGGTAGGAAATTTCAGGATATTGAGCCACTAGCGATGAAGGAATGGTGACATAGGTCCAAGTCAAGATGGTGTGTGATTTGGGTGTGATGGTGTTTCCATGGCTGCTCTTGTTATTCTCGGTGGTAGAGGTCGCAGGGGAGGGATGTGCTGTCTAAATCACCTTCGTGAGTTGACGCATTGTATCCTGTAGATCACTCATGCTGCAGCCACAGTGGTGGAGGGGGTGGACATTGAGTCTAGTGGCAGGAGCATCAATCAAGTCAGGTGTTCTGCTTTGCTCTGGATGGTGTTGAGCTTCTTGAGTGTTGCTATGGCTACACCCATCCAGGCGAGTGTTGAGTTATTCCATCACACTCCTGACTTGAGCCTTGTAGATGGTGGAAAGGCTTTGAGGGATTAGGAGGTGAGACAATCATCACAGAGTACCAAGTCTCTGCCTTGCTCTTGTAGCCACAGTGTTGATATAGCTTGTCCAGTCCTGGACAATATTTATCTCTCAACTAATATCTGAAAACAGATTATCTAGCCATTCTCTCATCGCTGTTTGTAGGAGCTTGCTGTGCACAAATTGGCTGCCACTTTTCCTACATTACAACAGTGGCTACACATCAAAAGTCCTTCATCGGCTGTAAAGCGCTTTGGGATGTCCTGAGGTCGTGAAAGGATCAAGTTATTTCTTTTCTCTCTTTACATAATAGGACTGATTCCATGATGCTGTGCTTCCAGGAAGTGCAATTGTGGGAATTTGAGAGCGTGAAGCCCGTGATTTTCTGCACATTAACATTAATAGGTCCTGATAATCCAATTTGGGATCGTTTCTGGCAGTGTAATTATGCTCACTGGAAGCTAGAATTGAGATAGCCGTGACTGATTTGCAATGGGAGAAAATCATCTGACTAGACTGAAAGGGCAGTGCCTGAGAACATAAACCTAGACACTGCAGTTGGTGATATTAGCATACGCTTGACAACATGACAATCATTTGTCTTCTGTTCTCGTGGAAGCATTAACCCTCTTAAAAGGAACCAAATTAGCATCTGTGCCAACAAACAATTGTCATATGGAATGTGCAAGGTGTTCTCTCTCTAATATTGTCAGCAGCAATTTCCAGGCTCTAATGTATTAATGTAGTGAGCCGCTCGATCCCCAATTAAACCCTCCAATCTCAAAGCATTCAATAAGCTGCAATTTAGCCTCCACTGGACAGTAGTCTGTGACCATGAAGGCAGGAAGCATGCACCTACACTGCAATCAATGTCCCAGTCATGTAGCGTGTAATAGGTCATTTAAAAATGAAAGGAGGAAAAAAAAAACACCATTCGAGTTAAAGTCATAGGGGGAAAAATTCAGTTGGTTGCGCCTCCCGTTAGCGCCTTAAGAGGGCGCTAATGGGGCGCAAAGCATCGAGCGCCCAGGCGTGGCGATGTTTGCGCCGCTCGCGAAATTAACTAGACATTTTGCGGCGGCGCTAAACACTACCGCCACGATCTCCTGCGCCGGCAGATCGTGACGTCAGTCGAGTGCGCAACGCCCCGGTATTGCCCCGGAGCGGATATTGAGTGGCGCCCCCTGCCTTACCGCCTGACGCTAGCAACGACAGGTTGAGGGGAGCGTTTTGCAGTCATAAAGGGACTGGGGAGCGCTATTTAAAGGCGACCGCTTCCTGCCATTTATTGTTGGTGCCATTTTTGAACCACGCATTCTGAGAGAGAGAGAGAGAGAGACTTCTGGAGAGATTCAACGCTGTGTGAAGGAGTTTTGGGTACTGAGCAGCACTTTGCAGGTTCATTTTGATTTGCCATTCCTTGTATCGATTTAGAAGAGACTGTGGGGGCTGCACTCTAAGCTCTTTCCCTGGTACTCTCCATTGTTCTTTCCAGCAAATTTGATGTGCAGGTCTCTCCAGGCCGAGATTCAAGGCTGCAATGAGCAGGATGTGGATGGAGAGCAAGATCAACCCTCCCCTATAAGAATTGGCCAGTGCCATTGTGTGTGTGTTCCATTGCTGACTGACATCACATGAGCTTCGCCAGCGTTCTGAGGTAGCGCCTCGCTCCTCGGCCTTTGCGCCTTAAGACAGGTGTGAAGCGCCTGATTTAGCGCTCCAATCACCTCCAGGGGCGATAAAACTCAAGTTTGCAGTCGGTGGCAATAATTAGCGCCAGGCGCTAATCTTTGCGCCCGGCCGATAATTGCGCCCCAAATGGGGCGATACCGAATTTCTCCCCCATAGAATCATAACGGCACAGGAGGAGGCCATTCAGCCCATCGAGTCCGTGCCAGCTCTCTGTAGAGCGATCCAGTCAGTCCCATTCCCCCGCCCTATCCCCGTAGCCCTGCAAGTTTATTTCCCTCAAGTGTCCATCCAGTCTCCCCTTGAAAACATTGAGTGTCTCCGCTTCCACCACTTCCGTCGGCAGCGAATTCCAGGTCATCACCACTCGCTGCGTAAAAAAGTTTTTCCTCACATCCCCCCTGTATCTCTTGCCCAAAAACTTAAATCTGTGTCCCCTAGTCCTTGTACCATCAACTAGTGGGAACAGCTTTTCCCCGTCTAGCCTATCCAAACCCGCCATAATCTGGTACACCTCTATCAAATCACCCCCTCAACCTCCTTTGCTCTAATGAAAACAAATCCAGCTTCTCCAACCTGTCCTTGTAGCTAAGATCCCCCATCCCTGGAACCATTCTGGTAAATCTCTGCATCCTCTCAAGGGCCTTCACATCCTTCCTAAAGTGTGGTGACCAGAACTGGACGCAGTTGTTGAAATAAGTGAGTAAATTTAAACCTCCTCTCACATTATTGGAAAAGATGTGACCCTTCATATTAGATTTCTTTACCTGGTGGGGCTGGTACATTGCACCAGACTGAAGAATTCATACAGCTAATAGTGGAAAGCTAATTTTTCAATCTCCATAAAACGCATCCAAGCAGTTTACCTTACTGAGTAATTACACTGCTCCAGATGGTATTTTCCATCAGTAATCTCTCAACAAACAAGAAATAAGAGTTCTCTTAATATTGGTATTACTCAATGACTGTAGGGAATACTGCACAATCTGCCTTGACTCGTCCTGAGATGGAACAGAAATGAGAAACCGAAAGGTACTTTTCTGCGAGTTCCTTTTTTTTCAGCTTTCCTTGTCCCCTCAATGATCCTTTTCCCCATTCTCGTCACTCACCTCTCATGCATCTTCCTTTAGAAAGAGGGAGCAAATGGGTTGTGAAATGACTTTCAAGGATGTCAACGCCTTGGAGAGGATGCAGAGGAGATTTACCAGAATGGTAGCAGGCATGAAGGACTAGAGAAGCTGGGCTTGTTCTTTCTAGTTGTCCTAGTTGTATTTTGCTATGTCTTTGATATCATGGGCCGAAAATTGATCCCGGGACGCGAGAGTACGCACTGCATACTCTCGCGTATTCCCACTCCAATTGCCGGTTTTCTGCATGCCCTGCGCATGCGCTGAAAACCGGCAATTGCTCTTCCGAAAAGGGGGCGGGGCCGGAGTGCATCGCGTGCGCGCTACAGGCTGCGCGCACGCTGTGCACTTCATGCTTTGGACGCGCAGGTAAGTACTGAAGATTTTGGAAATGTAAAAAGGAGGAGTAAGACCCGCTTTTAAGAAGGTAAGTAGTGAATTAAGTATTTTTTTGAATTTTTTTTTACAGGTATATCTTTTTTATAGACTTTAAAGACAGGTAAGTTTATTTTTATAACTTTTTAAAAGATTTTAAATTTTTTCAAAAATTTAATTTTTTATTTAAAATGGTTAATTTAATTAACTATACTTATTTTATTAATGTGATGGGTTTTTTTTTAAATTTAATTGAGGTTTAGCTGTTATTTTGGGGGGGTGTAAGATTCATAAGTCTCTCAGCCATGCTGTGAGACTTATGAATGGAAGATGGTGTGCTGCCATTGGCTCTAACTGAGTCACGTGATCCCACAGCTCGCACGAATTAACTACGCCGCTGGGATACGCAAGCCCAGCACAGCTGATGTCTGGAACATCAATTTCGTGCGAGCTGGATCAGAAAAAGCATAAGCGAGGTGAGACATCGCGGGAAAGGCTTACCCCCGCGGGAACAGAGCGAGATCAATTTCTGGGCCAATGTCTTCCTGACTGATCTGATTGTCTCTCTGCCGAGGTGTGATAAAAGATAGTCAGAAAGATTAACTGTAGTCGTCTGACATTGTACGCTGCACAGGCATTGTTCTCTGTCTATATATGCTTTGCCCATTTGTATTTCTTCACTTCACCTGACGAAGGAGCAGCAGCTCCGAAAGCTTGTGATTTCAAATAAAACTGTTGGACTATAACCTGGTGTTGTGCGACTTCTCACTTTTGTTCTTTCTAGAGCAGTGAAGGTTAAGGGGAGATTTAATAGCGGGGTGTAGGGTTTTGATAGAGTAAATAAGGAGAAACTGTTTCCAGTACTAGGAGGGTCGGTAACCAGAGGACACAGATTTGAGATAATTAGCAAAAAGAACCAGAGGCGAGATGCGGGGAGTTTTTTTTTACGCAGCGAGTTATGAGATGGAATGCATTGCCTGAAAGGGCGGTGGAAGCAGATTCAATAGTAATTTTCAAAAGGGAATTGGATACATGCTTGAAAAGGAAAAAATCTGCAGGGCTTTGGGGAAAGGAGCAGGAGAGGGAGACTAATCGGACAGCTCTTTCAAAGAGCCGGCACAGGCTCGATGGGCCGAATGGCCTCCTTCCGTGCTGTATGATTCTATGATTCTGTGAATCAAACACAATTCCTTACTGATAGGTTATTCCTAGCGGAGGACGTGTGGTTTATCCCAATTCCTTCCCCTTCCCTTCTCCCAATGTCACTGGTCACTATCGTAGAGTACTCTAGACACTAATACAACAATTACTACAGTTATACAAGGCCTTGGTGAGACCACACCTGGAGCACTGTGTGCAGTTTTGGTCTCCTTACCTAAGAAAGGATATTCTTGCCATAGAGAGAGTGCAGCGAAGGTTCACCAGACTAATTCCTGGGATGGTAGGACTGTCGTATGAGGAGAGATTGGGTCGACTAGGCCTGTATTCACTAGAGTTTAGAAAAATGAGAGGGGATCTCATTGAAACGTATAAAATTCTGACAGGGCTAGACAGACTGGATGCAGGGAGGATGTTTCCCCTGGCTGGGGGGTCTAGAACAAAGGGTCACAGTCTCAGGATACGGGGTAGGACATTTAGGACTGAGATGAGGAGAAATTTCTTCACTCAGAGGGTGGTGAACCTGTGGAATTCTCTACCACAGAAGGCTATGGAGGCCAAGTCACTGAATATATTTAAGAAGGAGATAGATAGATTTCTAGACACAAAAGGCATCAAGGGGTATGGGGAGAGAGCGGGAATATGGTATTGAGATGGAGGATCAGCCATGATCATGTTGAATGGCGGAGCAGGCTCGAAGGGCCAAATGGCCTACTCCTGCTCCTATTTTTCTATGTTTCTATGTTTCTTGAAAGGGGACGAAACTGAACCCACTGTGACTGACGGATTTTAGTGTTGAATACAGATCTTAATAAGTAAATATTAGTACACATCTGGGGAAGGTAGGGAGTGCAGTAATAATCCAAATGAGATCATAAATCAAGAAGTGAATAACTGAGAACACAATTATATACAGAGTTATTATAAGGGGGTCACCTTTTCAAGGTTTTTAACCAATATCTATGTCTATAACTGTTTAAGAAAATAATATCTGCCAAGACTAATATCAGAAAAAGTGTGATATTACACAGCCTCAGCTGTAAGGAAACTCAAGGACAGGCACCCCATCCACCAACTTAAATGTTCACTCCCTGCACCACCGGCGTACCGTGGGTGCAGTGGGTGCCATCTACAAGATGCACTGCAGCAACTCGCCAAGGCTTCTTCCGCAGCACCTCCCAAACCCGTGACCTCTACCACCTAGAAGGATAAGTGCAGCAGGCGCATGGGAACACCACCACCTCCAAGTTCCCCTCCAAATCACACACCATCCTGACTTGGAAATATATCGCCGTTCCTTCATCGTCGCTGGGTCAAAATCCTGGAACTCCCTCCCTAACAGCACTGTGGGAGCACCTTCACCACACGGACTGCAGCGGTTCAAGAAGGCGGCTCACCACCACCTTCTCGAGGGCAATTCGGGATGGGCAATAAATGCTGGCCTTGCCAGCGACGCCCACATCCCAGGAATGAGTTAAAAAAAATGCAGAAAGATAGCAATGTGTAAAGATGTCAGCCCGGTCAAAAGGGTCACCACAGTATGTTAAGACTCCGCACCGCTTAATACAACACCTGCCCTTCAAACAAAGCAACACCAGAATCAGTATAATGCAACGGCAGAACAAATCGGAAACAATCACCGCAGCCTCTGCCAACAGTTGTTACCCTTGACTCTTGTGGAGACTCAGTAGTCGCAGCAAAACCCTGTCCATGAATAGTGGGACCTAATGGGGCACAGTGCCAGGAGACACAGCAATTGGCAAGGCCTGAAATCATCTGCTCCAGTCTCCAAGGTCATTAATGTTAAAAATGATGAAATGCAAATAGAATACTATTAATTTTAAAATCCTGAATTCATGTCTGCAGTCACAATTTCACTTTATAATCCATTACGTTTCTGTCCTTCCCACAGATGATAGCGTTGTACTATGATAATATATTTTGTTTGACCCACTTTTCCGTGAAGAAGAGGCCAATAGGTGCGAGCGCGAAGAAGAGTCTCATTTTTTGTTTTCTTCTTGTACGTGCAGTCCCAAGAAAATCACAGAGGGTGAGTGAGTTGTATGAAGATGACCTCCTTGTAATTCACAATACCCACTTTAAACAGTGAGAAGTCGCACAACACCAGGTTATAGTCCAACAGTTTTATTTGAAATCACAAGCTTTCGGAGCGCTGCTCCTTCATCAGGTGAAGTCACCTGACGAAGTCACCTTCACCTGACGAAGGAGCAGCGCTCCGAAAGCTTGTGATTTCAAATACAACTGTTGGACTATAACCTGGTGGTGTGCGACTTCTTACTTTTGTCCACCCCAGTCCAACACCGGCATCTCCGCATCATGGCCACTTTAAACAGGGCATGACTATTTTATATTCGTTCATGGGATGTGGGCGTCGCTGGCAAGGCCGGCATTTATTGCCCATCCGTAGTTGCCCTTTGAGAAGGTGGTGGTGAGCCGCCTTCTTGAACCGCTGCAGTCTGTGTGGTGAAGGTGCTCCCACAGTGCTGTTAGGGAGGGAGTTCCAGGATTTTGACCCAGCGACGATGAAGGAACGGCCGATATATTTTCAAGTCAGGATCGTGTGTGACTTGGAGGGGAATTTGGAGGTGGTGGTGTTCCCATGTGCCTGCTGCCCTTGTCCTTCTAGGTGGTAGAGGTCGCAGGTTTGGGAGGTGCTGCCGAAGAAGCCTTGGCGAGTTGCTGCAGTGCATCTTGTAGATGGTACACACTGCAGCCACGGTGCGCCAGTGGTGGAGGGAGTGAATGTTTAAGGTGATGGATGGGGTGCCAATCAAGCGGGCTGCTTTGTCCTGGATGCTGTCGAGCGTCTTGGCTAGTGGCGAGTATTCCATCACACTCCTGACTTGTGCCTTGTAGATGGTGGAAAGGCTTTGGGGAGTCAGGAGGTGAGACACTCCCTGCGGAATACCCAGCTTCTGACCTGCTCTTGTAGCCACAGTATTCATGTGGTAGGTCCAGTTGAGTTTCTGGTCAATGATGACCCCCAGGATGCTGATGAGTTGGAAGAGTTTTCCATGACCACCATATGGAGATCTAAGCTGGTATTTGAAAAGCCTGCAGCTACAGATGGAGATATTGATAGGTTTGCCTGTTGTGTGCTTTGGATTAGGCAAGCACACCAGGAATTGATTCCTCTGCAGTGGGCTCAGACTGCATCAGATTGGGCGGCCCACAGGATTGCCTTGTGGGCAAAGCTTTGGTATATGGAGCTCCTACATTTCACGAGACAATGATGCTGAACGCTACCTACATAATCTGGTGTCAATTCTGCACTAGTGCGTCCATGAATAGGCATGTTTGCAATAGGTAATATGAAAGTAGATGTGGTGTATTTGGACTTTCAGAAGGCCTTCGACAAGGTCCCACACAAGAGATTGGTGAGCAAAGTTAAAGCACATGGGATTGGGGGTAATGTGTTGACGTGGATTGAGAACTGGTTGGCACACAGGAAACAAAGAGTAGGAGTAAATGGGTACTTTTCAGAATGGCAGGCAGTGACCAGCGGGGTACCGCAGGGTTCGGTGCTGGGACCCCAGCTGTTTACATTATATATTAATGATTTGGACGAAGGGATTAAATGTAATATCTCCAAATTTGCGGATGACACTAAATTGGGAGGCAGTGTGAACAATGAGGAGGATGCTAGGAGGCTACAGAGTGACTTGGACAGGTTGGGTGAATGGGCAAATGTATGGCAGATGAAGTACAATGTGGATAAATGTGAGGTTATCCACTTTGGTGGTAAAAATAGAGAGGCGGACTATTACCTGAATGGTGGCAGATTAGGGAAAGGGGACGTGCAACGAGACCTGGGCGTCATGGTACATCAGTCACTGAAGGTGGGAATGCAAGTGCAGCAGGCAGTCAAGAAAGCAAACGGAATGATGGCCTTCATAGCAAGGGGATTTGAGTACAGGAGTAGGGAGGTGATGCTACAGTTGTACAGGGCCTTGGTGAGGCCACACCTGGAGTATTGTGCGCAGTTTTGGTCTCCTAACTTAAGGAAGGACATTCTTGCTATTGAGGGAGTGCAGCGAAGGTTCACTAGATTGATTCCTGGGATGGCCGGACTGACATATCAAGAAAGATTGGGTCAACTGAACTTGTATCCTCTGGAGTTCAGAAGAATGAGGGGGGATCTTATAGAGACATTTAAAATCCTGACTGGTTTAGACAAATTAGATGCGGGCAGAATGTTCCCAATGGTAGGGAAAACTAGAACCAGGGGTCACAGTCTAAGGATTAAGGGGAAGCCATTTAGGACTGAGCTGAGGAGGAACTTCTTCACCCAGAGAGTGGTGAATCTATGGAATTCTCTTCCACAGAAGGTTGTTGAGGCCAGTTCGCTAAATATATTCAAAAGGGAGTTAGATATAACACTCACAACTAAGGGGATCAAGGGGTATGGCGAGAAAGCAGGAATGGGGTACTGAGGTAGCATGTTCAGCCATGAACGCATTGAATGGCGGTGCAGGCTCGAAGGACCGAATGGTCTACTCCTGTACCTATTTTCTATGTTTCTATGTTTCTATGAAAAGAGTTGACCAAGGATCAGCTGTCCTGTCGCTGGATCCGCTCGGGGCCCCAGATTGGCTGAAGGCCTCGTCAATTGCACAGTCCTCTAACACCACCCCGGAGACCCATAGAAACTCCATTACTGACACAAGAAGCAAGGATTAATCTGGTACTTCCAGTTCTGGAGCACAGATATATTCAACAGCAAATGTTTGTGTTTTGTTTAATGTTAGCCCAGACCATTCCTCTGTGTTTATTTATTCATTATTCTTTGGCACTATAAATTGTGTTATAGTTCATAGAATTTTACAGCACAGAAGGAGGCTATTTGACCCATCGTGCCTGTGCCGGCTCTTTGAAAGAGCGATCCAATTAATCCCACTCCCCCGCTCTATCCCCATAGCCCTGCATTTTTCTCCCCTTCAAGTATTTATCCAATTCCCTTTTGAAGGTTACTGTTGAATCTGCTTCCACCGCCCTTTCAGGCAGCGCATTCCAGATCACAACCACTCACAGTGCAAAAAGAAATTCTCCTCTTTGGCCAATTCCCTTAAATCTGTGTTCCCTGGTTACCTACCCTTCTACCAGTGGAAACGGTTTCTCCTCATTTACTCCATCAAAACCCTTCATGATTTTGAACACCTCTAGTAAATCTCCCCTTAGCCTTCTCTGCTCTAAGTAGAACAATCCCAGCCTCTCTAGTCTCTCCACATAAACAATTTGGATCTAGGTGGGTCACAGCTCATTCCAGACCTATGCTTAATTAAACAAGTATGACTCGTCAAAGCAACACACAGAAGCTGTAGTCATGCACAAAATGTTGTCTGAGTGGCTGGCTATTAAATAAATTAATCTGTACAAGGCATGTGCAAAGTGAAGAGGAATTTAATGTGTGCATTTGTTAATTCTATTTGAATATAAAAACGACCACCGGACGTCCCAAAGCACTTTACAGCCAATGAAGTACTTTTTGAAGTGCAGTCACTGTTGTAATGTAGGAAACGCAGCAGCCAATTTGTGCACAGCAAGCTCCCACAAACAGCAATGTGATAATGACCAGATCATCTGTTTTAGTGATGTTGGTTGAGGATAAATATTGGCCCCAGGACACCGGGGAGAACTCCTCTGCTCTTCTTCAAAATAGTGCCATTGGATCTTTTACGTCCACCTGAGAGAGCAGACGGGGCCTCGGTTTAACCTCTCGTCCGAAAGACGGCACCTCCGACAGTGCGGCACTCCCTCAGCACTGCACTGGAGTGTCAGCCTAGATTTTAGTGTTTAAGTCCCTGGAGTGGGACAGTTTGAATATAACTAACTTTTGAAACTGTGAAATGTACTTTTGAGCCCAAGAAGGGAAACAGCAGCAACAGGGTAGGAGGGGGAATTATAAGGATAGGATACTTGCCTTTATTAGCCGAGGCATAGAATATAAGAGCAGAGAGGTTATACTAGAACTGTATAAAACACTAGTTAGGCCACAGCTAGAGTACTGCGTACAGTTCTGGTCACCACATTACAGGAACGATGTGACTGCACTAAAGAGGAGAATTTTAGCTATGAGGAAAGATTGGGTAGGCTGGGCTTGTTTGCTATGGTCATGATGCGGAGATGCCGGTGTTGGACTGGGGTGGACAAAAATGAGAAGTCGCACAACACCAGGTTACGGTCCAACAACTTTATTTGAAATTACAAGCTTTCGGAGCGCTGCTCCTTCGTCAGGTAGAGTTACAATGAGGGAATCTACAATATACTGTGATATATTGTAGATTCCCTCATTGTAACTCTACCTGACGAAGGGGCGGCAGCTCCGAAAGCTTGTAATTTTAAATAAATCTGTTGGACTATAACCTGGTGTTGTGCGACTTCTCATTTTTGTTTGCTATGGAACAGAGGAGTCTGAGAGGAGATTTAATTAAGGTGTATAAAAATATGAGGGGCCTAGATAGAGTGGATAGGAAGGACCAAGAGGCATAGATTTAAAGTAATTGGTAGTAGGATTAGAGGGGAGTTGAGGAGAAATGTTTTCACCCAGAGGGTGGTGGGGGTCTGGAACTCACTGCCTGAAAGGGTGGTAGAGACAGAAACCCTCATCGCATTTAAAAAGTACTTGGATATGCGCTTGAAGTGCCGTAACCTGCAAGACTACGGACCAAGAGCTGGAAAGTGGGATTAGGCTCTTTTTCGACCGGCACAGACACGATGGGCCGAATGGCCTCCTTCTGTGCCGTAAATTTCTATGATTCTGTGAAATAACGTAGGTGTTGAGAAGAAAGAAAAGAGTGACTGATAGATTCTTGTCATGTGGCTATGACCCCGTATTAATGGGACCAGACACAAGCAAACCCCAATACTTATTAGCTATCTCCTCATCAACATCTCCAGTTAAAAGCTGAGTTCCTCTTTTAACATGTGCTGAGGTGGGACCTGCTTCAGAAAAGGCCCAGCCTTTATGAACACCAGCTAGCACAAATAATCACATCCCTACACGTGCACCTTCTAGTAGAAGTCACTCGAGAGTGATCAGGAGCAGAACCCATGGTTGATTTTTACCCTCCCTTCCCTTTTTTAGAAATATCCCAGCCCTCTCATTGAGTTAACTGAAGTATTAGAAATAAGCTTACAAAACACAGATGGAAGCAATGGTAGAAAAATGGCTGCTGTTGTTTTAAAGGCCAATAAAATTATCATAATTACCCTATTTGATGGTTTAGAAGCCTTGGTTATGGCTAGAAGACCAGCAAAGGAAAATGCTTCATTTTTAGTTGTTGCACCTTCTTAGAACTGGCACTTGGACAAATCATTTATATTCTTTTTATTGCCTTGATTAGCTTTTGAATGGTTTTGTGCAATGACTGTAGATCCTGTCTACAATACAAGGCTTTTTCTCTTTATGCGTTGCTTTGACAAGTCACATTCGTTTAATCAAACATGCTCCTGGAATGAGCTGTGACCCACCTCGATCTGAATTGGTTGATTGAAATCGATGGAGGAGGAGAGGAGAGGGGCGGTGGGGAAGCAGAACTTTCGGTCAAATTGTTGGGAAGTTACAGGCAAGGCCGAGGTTCAGGAATGGTCCCAATCAAAAATAAAGACCCCAGCTCAGATTCCCCCTATTCTGGCTGGTGAATAAGTGTTTGTGCTGCAGTGAGTACTTCGGGATAATTCTGCGATCCCCACCCTCAAAGTGGGGAGCCATGCTCCCAGGCTTGGAGATAGGAGTGCGCAGTTACAACCTTGGATACCCGCGCGACACCCACCACACCTCAGATTGCCCCAATCACCCCTCATATCTGCGGGTACCTTCTTGCAAAGTTTTCTTGTTTATTGTGTTAGATCCAATTGCCAATGTGATCATTATGATGAGGGGCTGATTTTGATACTGGGGCGGGTTGGGCTCGTGTCATCCGCATTTCGTGTTATCCACCCGACTGCAATTGGATGTGGGAGATTGATGCAATTTTCACTTAATTGGGCAATTGAGTTCCAGCATGTGGGAACCCATGAACCAATTAGTGGTTTCAGTCTGAAAGTCGCCTCTGATGATATCATCATTGCTGCTGCATTGAAGGCTTTCAGACACTGCCTGGTCTCAGAGATTGCCTGGCCTTTGCTGTGAGAGGACCTGGATGCAAAATGAGCAGCATCTCAGAGAGAGAGAGAGAGAGAGAGATTTTTTTGCAACCAAGTCCTCCCAGGCAGTCTCTGAAGACATTCAATGCAGCAGCATCAGAGGCGACTTTCAGACCTAATACTACTACTACCTTCATCACATCTCCATTGTAATAGTGGACCTGCAGCTGATAGTCAGCTATCCACTTGTGCTCCCGCCAGGTTTCACTGGCGTGTTTCACATCAGGCGTGCTTCACGTCAGAAAAGGGTTAAACTAGCTAAAACGTTTCAAAATGGCATTACAGAGCCAATTTAGGACTTGTTAAGGGCTTTAATGGCCTCTCCCGCTTCTTGGAGGCGGGACGGAGTCGGGAACCCCGCGACCAATTTTATCAAAATTGCGTGGAGGCGGAATGGAGTCGGGATCAGGTCCGCCCGCCACTTTTCGCAATTTTAACCCCCCACACGCCTCCAAACCCGCCTCCACGGGTCATTGAAAATCCAGCCCTATGTGTTTTTTATGCAAAGCATTTCCCCCCCCCCCCCCACCCACACACACACAGAGTACCTGAAGTTGTGCAGAGTCAGGAGCAAGAGTAGAAGCAAGGACTCAATGTATTTCATAGCACCACAGATGTTTACAGCACAGAAGGATGCCACTCAGCCCATCATGAATGTGCCGGTTCTTTGCTAGAAGAATCCAATATTAATCCCACTGCCATGCTTCTACCCCCCCAACCCCACCACCCACCACCCACATAGCTCTGTATCTTCCTTTGTTTTAAATTCTTCATGCACTTTTTCTTCAAAAGGTGAAATGGTCTCTGTCTCAATTACTCCCTGTGGCAACGCATCCAAGCTCCACCAACTCTCTGCACAAAGAAATTTCTCCTAATCTCTCTCCTCGCTTTCCTTGTGACTTTTGTAAATTGATGACACCCTACCCCCCCCACCCCCAGCCACCCCAATCACTAATTCTCCAAGCAGATAAACCACCCTTCCCTCTTCACCCATTCAGTACCCTTGTTAATGTTTGAAACCTCTATTAAATCTCCTCTTGGCAGTGCTGAGGGAGCACTGCCTCGTCTGCTCTCTCAGGCAGATGTAAAAGATCCCACGGCACTATTTCGAAGAAGAGCAGGGGAGTTCTCCCCAGTGTCCTGGCCAATATTTATCCCTCAACCAACATCACAAAACAGATTATCTGGTCATTATCACCTTGCTGTTTGTGGGACCTTGCTGTGCGCAAATTACAGTGACTACACCTCAAAATTACTTCATTGGCTGTAAAGCGCTTTGAGATGTCTGGTGGTTGTGAAAGGTGCTATATAAATGCAAGTCTTTCTTTCTTTCTGTACTCTATGTCCCTGTTTATAAAAGCAAAAATGCTTTTGGCCTTTTTTTTATGGCTTCATTTTTTTCATCATTCATGGGATGTGGGCGTCACTGGCAAGGCCCAGCATTTATTGCCCATCCCTAATTGCCCTTGAGAAGGTGGTGGTGAGCCGCCTTCTTGAACCGCTGCAGTCCGTGTGGTAAGTCTGTTCTTTGCTTTTAGTGAATATTTGAATGCCTAGGTCTCACACATTTCCATTGAGTGTCTACACCTACTCCTTGTTTCCTCCCAAAATGTACCGCCTCACGCTTCTCCACATTAAATTGTACTTGCCACCTATCTGCCCATTCCCCTCATGTCCTCCTGCATTATTTTATAGTCATCCTCTTTGTTTGCGAAATTCCCTACTTTGGTGTCATCAGCAAATTGAAATATCATGATCCCTTACGCCCAAAGTCCAAATCAATATCTACCCAAGTACATATTGCACCCAGCACCGACCCTGGTTGTAGACCACTTCCAACCCATCTCCAATCCTGGCAACACCCATAACCTTAACCCTTTATTTCCAGTCAGTCAACTTAACTTTCTAACCATGATTGTTACAATGTCTCTTGTAGCACATGGCGAAATTTTTGTTGCAAGCCTCTTGAGACACATCAGGGTAGAAATTCGTTATGGCCCGTTTTCAGGCGCACAACTGACGATGGGCTTCCAGCACACGCCTGAACCGGGAGGACGGAGGCCTCCTTGTACTAATAGGGGTGAGATGCCGGTCCCCCCTGTTGAGCTTTCAGAGGCAGTTTGCCCGATGGCGGGCATCGAATTTGGGCCTCCTGTCTCACGGGCAGCCTCCCTCTGGTAACTCCTGGGATGCGGTCGGAGGTAAATATCTGGGGTGGGGGGGGGGGGGTGGCGGGGGAAGGGAGGGAGGGAGGGTGAGTGCATGCCACCAGTGGCCCACAGGAGTGGAGTCAATAAAAAAGTTACCCTATCTTTTCTTTGGCA
The DNA here is from genome assembly GCA_030390025.1 of Squalus acanthias. NCBI lineage: Eukaryota > Metazoa > Chordata > Chondrichthyes > Squaliformes > Squalidae > Squalus > Squalus acanthias. The sequence continues at coordinate 59,540,340 of CM059443.1, read as the reverse complement.
TCCCTTTAGAACTGAAAGAACTAGTCACGACGCATGTTCCATAGAAACATAGAAACATAGAAGATAGGAGCAGGAGGAGGCCATTCAGCCCCTCTAGCCTGCTCCACCATTCAATGCGATCATGGCTGATCATCCAAATTCAGAACCCTGTCCCTGCTTTCTCCCCATATCCCTTGATCCCTTTAGCCTTAAGAAATATATCCCGCTCCTTCTTGAATATATTTAATGAATTGGCCTCTACTGCCTTCTGTGGTAGAGAATTCCACAGGTTCACCACTCTCTGGGTGAAGAAATTCCTCCTAATTTCTGTCCTAAATGGCTTACCCCTTATCCTTAGACTGTGACCCCTGGTTCTGGACTCCCCGACCATCGGTAACATCCTTCCTGCATCTAGTCTGTCCAGTCCTTTCAGAATTTTATAAGTTTCAATGAGATCCCCTCTCATTCTTCTAAACTCCAGCGAGTATAAGCCCAATCGACCCAATCACCTGGTTTTTCCACACGTTTTGCAGAAGGGTCTTGACACAGACACAGGACCCTTCTTTGCATATTTAAATTGGTCTAACGCTGATTTCAGGCGGCCTCTAGGGACACCTCAAAGCAGCGAAGACCAATATGGTGGTGGCTATGTCGTCTGCACACATCGGATGCAGAAACCGTTCGACACTGTGCCTGAAAAACGGGCGCAGCACACACCAATTTCTCCCTCATCTTGTTTAAAGCCTTTTAAATATGCATATCCACCTACACACCACATTGACTCCCTTCCCTTTATCTATCCAATTGGCCACTTCTTCATAAAACCCCAGTAAATGTGTCGCACGCAATTTGCTTTCAACAGATCTCTGCTGCTTGTCCGTGATGAACCCATGCATCTCTAAACGCTTAATAATTTTATCTTTGAATTGTAGATTCGAAGAGTTTGCCCACAACTGACGTTAGATTAACTGGTCTACAGTCAACCAGTTTATCCTTCCCTCCTTCACTGAACAATGGTGTTACTTTAACTACCTTCCAGTCACCTGGCACAATATCTTCAGTGGATTAAAAAATATTGATCGGAGCCTTTGCTATCTTGTCTCGGACATCTTTCGACAGTTCCCAGTGCTGCCAATGCGAAGCCACATCTCTGTTATAGCGACTATTTCCTACCCCTCCATATTTATTAATGCTTCTAGCTCTCCACTTTTTGTTTTGAATGCTTTATGCATTCATATACATACCGCTCAATCCTGACTCTAATTATTTGGTACATTGACTCTTATTCTTTTTCCTAGTTTTCTCATTTAACTTTCTTACGGTCTATGCAAATCATTTCTATAAAACTTCAAGTCAATCAAGATGCCTCGAATGAAGTCAATCAGCTGTGCATAGTTGGAAATTAGGAAATCTTGCCAATCTGTACGAGAGCTATACTCTCCATAATTTAGCGTTTGCCAATCATCACCCCACATTCTCTGACTTTGTGGGGCTTCAGAGGCAAGGCAAAAGTAAAACTACTCACCAAGAATCCTACTGTTGCGTAACTCTGCTTGCCAAACCGATTTACCAGTGGACACCGCACCTTTAAGATATAAAAAAAAAATCCAGAACTGCTATTGAACAGTGATAAATGTATCTTTCCCCGTTTTGAGCGATCGCACGCAAGTGAGTATCATCGTACTGACATGAACGTTGAACTGCTCTTGGTACCAACAGCGCCTGCAATGGCAAAAGGAAGGCCTGATCGGTACAGTCCACCGCTGCGCCTTCGTAACTTCATCGGAAACCCTGTGTTAACGAGGATTTTTGTCTTGCCCTTCCGACAAAATTACTACGGCGTAACGGAAGAAAGTCCCAGGGAATTCATGGCCTAAATGTTCCTTTAATCTATTTTTGTTGGTCTAAGTTCAGGTCAATTTAAGATTCAGAGTGGCATTTAGGACTGATCTTTATATTTAATGGAACAGATTTGAGTACAAGCCAAAAATATTAATTGATAAGAATCCTAGGAATCGTGTGATTTACACATGGACCCACATTAGTAGCATTGATCCACCAGCAGGAATCTGGTGCTCCCCTAAAGATGTATCCTCTCACTAGACTGGCAAGAATAATAAAAGGATCTTCCTTAGACCACCAGTATTGGATGCCCCCGTCCATAGCCAGATCAGTCTACCAACACTGCTATAGAAAATGGATATATCCCTCCCACTAGTCCAGTAGGGGCAAAGAATTGGGCCTCAAGACTGCCAGCAGTCAAATGCCACCACTAAACCACCTGTTACAAAATTTAACCATTTTTTGTCCAAGTTTAATTATCGTATCCTTTTGGTTCCTTTAATTCAGCTACAGTACTTACAGGGTTACAGACCAGCTTCACTCTCAGAAGTCACGTTCCATGAACTCTGATTATTCCACAATGTTCAGCTCCATTCACAACTCCTCTGATAGTGAGATAGTCCATACCAGCCTACAGCAGGACTTGGATAACATCCAGACTTGGGCTGACAAGTGGCAGGCAATGATTACGCCAAGTAAGAGCCAGGTAATGGGCTTCTCAAGCAAGAGAAAGCGTAACCATCTCCCCTTGACCTTCAATGATACCACAATCACTAAGCCCCCACCTCCACCCCGCCCCCCAACTATCAACATAATGGGGATCACCAGTCATATCAACTATGTGGGTACAGTGTTGATATGACTAAGAGTAGGACAGAGGCTTGGCACTCTGTGACGAGTGGCTCACTTCCGGACCTTTCATAAGAACATAAGAATTAGGAGCAGGAGTAGGCCATTCGGCCCCTCGAGCCTGCTCCGCCATTCAATACGATCATGGCTAATCTTCTACCACATCTCCACTTTCCTGCACTATCCTCATATCCCTTGATTCCCTTAATATTTAAAAATCTATTGAACTCTGTCTTGAATATACTCAACGACTGAGCATCCACAGCTCTCTGGGGTAGAGAATTCCAAAGATTCACCACCCTCTGAGTGAAGAAATTTCTCCTCATCTCAGTCCTAAATGGCCGACCCCTTATTCTGAGACTGTGACCCCTGGTTCTAGACTCCCCAGTCAGGGAAACATCCTCCCTGCATCTACCCTGTCAAACCCTGTAAGAATTCTGTATGGTTCAATGAGATCACCTCTCATTCTTCTAAACTCCAGAGAATATAGGCCTAGTCTACTCAATGTCTCCTCATAGGACAATCCCCCCCCATCCCAGGGACCAATCTCAAAGCCTCTCAACCATCTACGAGGCTTAAGTCAGGTGTGTGATGGAATGCTCACCACTCTCCTGAATAGGTGCAACCGCAACAACACTCGAGAGGCTCAACACCATCCAGGGCCGAGCAGTTTGCTTGATTGATGCTCCTGCCACTGAACTCAATACCCACACCCTCCATCACCGGTGTACTGTGGCGGCAGTATGTGTGATCTACAGAATGCACTGCATCAACTCCCTCATCTCTGACCTCTACCGCCAAGAAGAACAAGCGCAGCAATGTCTTGGGTACATCATCACTTCCAAGTCCTGCTCCAAGTCACACACAATCCTCACTTGGAAGTTTATCGCCGTTCCTTCATCGTTGCATCCTGTAGATCATACACACTCAAGACACAGTGCACCAGTGGCGGAGGGGATTCAGTGGTAGGGCATTCATGAAGAAAATTGCTCTACCCTGGATGGTGTCAAAGCTTCTTGACTGTAAAGCAGCTCATTGCTGTTTACAAAAGATAAATACTGGGGATGCTGGAAATCTGAAATAAAAACAGATAATGCTGGAAATACTCAGCAGGTCAGGCAGCATCTATGGAGAGAGAAACAGAGTTAACGTTTCAGGTCGATAACCCTTCATCAGAACTGGAAAAAGCTGGAGATGTAACAGATATTAAGCAAGTTCTTTCCTCCCCTCCCCCCTTTCCCTGCCCCTACACTTGCTTAAAACCTGTTCCATCTCCAGCTTTTTCCAGTTCTGACGAAGGGTCACAGACCTGAAACATTAACTCTGTTTCTCTCTCCACAGATGCTGCCTGACCTGCTGAGTATTTCCAGCATTTTCTGTTTTTACTTCATTGCTGTTTTCCACTGGTGAGTTTGTACCACTACATCTTCTGACTGAGGTTTAATGGAACATGTGCTCTAATACCATTACTTTCAAGAGGTCTTGCAGTGCCTCAGCCAGTAGTTGGCGAAACAAGTGATAGCACGACCTCCATGACTACGCGCCCTCTGGTGGATATATCGGCAGTTACACTATATAGTCTGAAACCGTGCACCCATGTGCAGCTAAACAGCTTGGCTTACTTGGTAACCCCTTTGCTTGTAGGTCCCATATTACGAGCTTGAAAGCTGATACCGAAGTGCTCTATTGTCAGGAGTACTGGGCTTCACATCAGCTGTTAAACCATGGTCCCATTTGCCTCTACGGGCGGATGTTAAAACTCCCATGGCATGATTCAAAGACGTCCAGGGAGATCTCCTGGTGTCGTGGGCAAGATTCCTCCTGCACAACGAACAGATTAACTGACCATTCATCTCACTGCTGTTTGCGGGATCCTGCCATGCAGAAAATAGCTGTCTCTGCCCTACACAATAACAGTCAATGCATATCCATGTGAGAAGTCGCACAACACCAGGTTATAGTCCAACAGCTTTATTTGAAATCACAAGCTTTCGGTGCGCTGCTCCTTCGTCAGGTGAAGCTTGTGATTTCAAATAAAGCTGTTGGACTATAACCTGGTGTTGTGCGACTTATCACATTTGTCCACCCCAGACCAACACCGGCATCTCCACATCAATGCATATCCAAGCATTTGAAGTGCTTTGAGATCGTTTCTGAGATGTGTGATAGGGTCTTTTTAATTTTCCTCTCATATGTCATAAAGGGAAAATATTTCAAAATGATGATTTGTCGTTGGGATTTATGTATTCTGAATCAGACTTAGACTTAAAAAATCTCAATGTTGTGAGTCCTGAAAGTTCTAAGAATTGCCCAGTTTTATTCCCTTTTACTTTGAATTTTGCTATTCAGGAATATTTTAATTTAAAAGTAAAATCCAAATTATTTTAGCCTGCAATTTAAAAATAAAGATTTTCTCTTTCAGTCGAAGTCTTCCCCCATGCCACCTTTATCCTATTTGTTACTTCTAATATCGTTAGCTATTGCTGCGGCCTCCCCTACCCCCTCCCAATTATACGGAGCTAAAACCCACTGTGATCCCAGCATATGACACTAAAGTATCCTCAATTAAGATGAACGATACTTAATGGAAAATTTGTGATACCCTTCACTCTGCTGGTAGCTATTCATTCAGGTGTGAACGATTACAACATTTTGAATATAATTGAACCCAATATAATTGTCCCTTCAGCGTGGTCCGACTGATCCAATTCCTACATGCATCTGATTTACAATGGGCTTTCTCATCTCAGTCGCTAATCCCATATTCCAACCTGTACTGACTCACAATGGCTTTTAAAAAAGTAACCAGCAGGATTAAAAAAATAATATTGAAGTCAGGACTTTGGCACGCAGCTAAAGAGTTGACTGAGCGGTAATCAATGACGATATGGGTGTGATTTGTAATGATACTGGCTACTTTCAGTGGAACCCAGTAATTGTCATTGAATTCCCAATTATCTGTTTGCCGTTTAATTGGAACTGCCATGATTGTTTTCAATCAGTAATTCCTGAAAAGCGGTTTTAATATTGAGGCACCAACGACTGAATTCTGGAGACTGCCAGTTAAGGTTAAGGAAATGCCGAACTTCACACCTCCAGGTCAATGTTACAGTGTTTCCAAAAGTTGGTTTCATTATAGCGGATGACTTTTATCTATAGCAAGTTTATGGGTATTATACTAATAGGTTATTGACTGCGGCAATGTCGTTGAACTGGTTCAACCGTAAGGAATCAGTAACTCTGCAGTAATGCGCTTCAAACTTGCATTTCTTTTAAGTATGATTAAAATCCATCCGAACCATTATGGGGCGTCCTTTTCTCTGGGGTAGAACTGCTTGATGCATTTGCGCTCTATTTTAACACAGCCCATTTTCAAATAAATGGCTTAAAAAAGTCTGAGCAAAGGAATATTCTGTGAATTTCTGAAGCAGGGCCACTGCCAGAAGAGATTAAAGTCCCTCGGGCCCTGAAATTACTCCATGGGGAACTAGCGGATCCATCGACGCATTCATCTGAAATGTTGCTCTCCTCGATTGTAGAGGAGGCATACCGTTTCCACTGGCTGAAGGGTCGATAACGAGAGGGCACGAGAGAGATTCAAGGTGATTAGCAAAAGAAACAGAGGCAACAAGAGGATAAACTCATTCACGCAACGAGTGGTTAGGATTTGGAATGCACTGCCTGATAGGGCGGTGGATACAGATACAAAAGGGAATTGGATAAATACTTGATGGAGAAAAATTGCAGGGATATGGGGGACGAGTGGAGGAGTGGGACTAACTGGATTACTCTTCGAAAGAGCCAGGCGCAGACTCAATGGGCCGAATGGCCTCCTTCTGTGCTGTACTATTCTATGATTCTATGAAGTTGCTCATGGTCAGCTGATGATTTTTTAATATATACAAGGTGGCAACATAATTGGGGGAGAGAATGCAGAATGTCATTACACAGTGCCACCAACTGGCCAAGGCCTGTAACTACATCGTTACAGGCAACTGTTTACATACAAAATTCCCATTCTTTATGCTTACACAGGCAGTTTCAATTAAACATTGACATAAAAGCAAAAGCAAACCTCATGACAACAGGAAGCGTGCACGTACACAAGACTTTTAATAAAACATTGATGGATTAGTTTACGGGTAGTAGCTGTTTAGAGCAATGATGGTGTTGTATTTTGGATGAGGCGTTAAACCGAGGCCCTGTCTGCTCTCTCAGGTGGATCTAAAGGATCCCACGGCACTATTTCGAAGAAGAGCAGGGGAGTTCTCCCCGGTGTCCTGGCCAATGTTTATCCCTCAATCAATATCACTAAAACCGATTATCTAGTCTTTTTTTTCATATTCGTTCCTGGGATGTGGGCGTCGCTGGCAAAGCCAGCATTTATTGCCCATCCTTAATCGCCCTTGAGAAAGTGGTGCTGAGCCGCCTTCTTGAAACGCTGCAGTCCGTGTGGTGAAGGTACTCCCACAGTGCTGTTAGGGAAGGAGTTCCAGGATTTTGACCCAGCGACGATGAAGGAACGGCGATATACTTCCAAGTTAGATGGTGTGTGACTTGGAGGGGAACTTGGAGGTGGTGGTGTTCCCATGTGCCTGCTGCCCTTGTCCTTCTAGGTGGAAGAGGTCACGGGTTTGGGAGGTGCTGCCGAAGAAGCCTTGGCGAGTTGCTGCAGCGCATCTTGTAGATGGTACACACTGCAGCCACGGTACGCCGGTGACGGAGGGAGTGAATGTTTAAGGTGGTGGATGGGGTGCCAATCAAGCGGGCTGCTTTGTCCTGGATGGTGTCGTGATTATCACATTGCTGTTTGTGGGAGCTTGCTGTGCGCAAATTGGCTGCCGCGTTTCCTACATTACAACACTGACTACACTTCATAAAGTACTTCATTGGCTGTAAAGCGCTTTGGGACGACCGGTGGCTGTGAAAGGCTCTACATAAATGCAAGTCTTTCTTTGATGAGCCAGTCGGTCTGAGTTATACTATGAAATCTTTGGTTGTGAAAAATTGAGCTGTATGGATACATACATCTAGGGATGGGCAATAAATGCTGGCCTTGCCAGCGACGCCCACATCCCACGAACGAATAAAAAAAAAACATACTTTGTCTGAATGCCAGGTAATTTTTTAATGTTGCCAATAGGACAAATGGTTAGGAATTAAGTTCCAAAAGTTCCCAGGAGGTCCAATGGCAAGGCAACTACTTCAGATTCACTTTGCACCAGTTGCAGTTACACATGGGGCTTATGTGCATTGACACAATTACTATCACTACTAGTTTTCAGTTCGCTGACTTCATGCCCAAATTAAATCGCACAGTTTGAGTCAATGAAAAACTGAAACTACTTCTGTGTGGTATAACTGGTCTACATCTAACATACCTTATTGATATCACGACCCCCCTGTCTTAATCTGGACTCTGTTCTGCTGGGTTCAGCAGACACACCCCGTTTACATTGTTGGCTCGAAGCACAGGATCCCGTGGCTCCGACGTGTATTTTTAAATCTTATATGTGGGCAAATGGCCCACACCAAATACACACTGGCATCAGCCCATCGCTGCGATAATGTGAGGGAGTTCATTCAGCAGCAAAATTTGGCTATTATTTTACATTTTGCAGACTCGAAATTGATCCTGGCCTGACGTCAAAGCCCAGATGTGGTTTCGCTTTGTACCAGCACTGATGTGGAGCGCAGAACTCGCACCACTGACACTGTCAGCTGGCGGTCAAATCTCGGCAGATGTCAGCTCTGCTCTGACCTCCCAGTTTGCAGTATAAATGAGTTGCAGGAGAGATGCCATCTGGCTGTCATCAACAACGCCGCCCTGAGTCCCAGGAAGGACACCCCAAGGCTAAGTTTAGTTACTGCAGGTGTGCAGAGAGGACATGAGCTATGTCAAAAGACTTGCGCCTGAACTCATTCGCTGCAATCACATATCGGGTCATTCAGAACCAGCTTGTTTACATAAAACAGGTACTTTAAATTGAACAAAACTGACTCAGGAAAGAAAGTACAAGAAAAAGAATGGGCTACTTAATATTAGCGGTAGTACAATGTCATTCTTAACATTTGGGCTACATGTTCCCTGGTTGCTAATTATATGAATAATTAGTTTTATACCCACATCTATTTCTTTCACTGAAATCATAGAATGGAGGAAAATACAACCCCCTATTCTCATTTCTGTGATTATCTCCTTGAGAGTCATCTTTGGGAAGGAACTGAACTGCTCCCGAGTGTAGGAAAACCTCATAACCGGAGAATCAAGTGGATTTGCTGGCACTGGGCGGATCCAGTGCCCTGTTTAGGTTTGCACTTGTACACCATACTTAAAGTTGACATGTAATTTACTCCGTAGGGAATCTTGTAGTTAAAAGCCGAATACGAGATACATCAATTCTATGCTATTATACATCAATGACAAACTATTATTGGCTCAGACTTGAAGGGTGTTTCACAAGGTTGGCTGAGAGACATAAGAAACATAAGGAACAGGAGCAGGAGTCGGCCAATCGGCCCCTCGAGCCTGCTCCGCCATTCAATAAGATCATGGCAGATCCAATCTTGTCCTCAACACCACTTTCCCGCTCTCTCCCCATACCCCTTGACTCCCTTGTAGTTCAAATGTCTGTCAATCTCCGCCTTGAATATATTCAATGACTCCGCCTCCACAGCTCTCTGGGGTAGAGAATTCCAAAGATTCACGACCCTCTGAGAGAAGAAATTCCTCCTCATCTCCGTCTTAAATGGGCCACCCCTTATTCTGAAACTATGCCCCCTAGTTCTAGATAACCCCACGAGGGGAAACATCCTCTCAGCATCTACCCCGTCAATCCACCTCAGAATCTTGTATGTTTCAATAAGATCCCCTCTCATTCTTCTAAACTCCAATGAGTATAGGCCCAACCTGCTCAACCTTTCGTCATACGCCAACCCATTCATCTCAGGAATCAACCTAGTGAACCTTCTCTGCACTGCCTCCAATGCAAGTATATCCCTCCTTAAATATGGAGACTAAAACTGTACGCAGTAATCCAGGTGCGGTCTCACCAGAGCCCTGTAAAGTTGCATCAAAACTTCCTTACTTTTATAGTCCATACCCCTTGCAATAAAGGCCAACATTTCATTAGCCTTCCTAATTACTTGCTGTACCTGCATGCTAACTTTTTGTGTTTCATGTACTAGGACCCCCAGATCCAAGTTATACTGTTGGTTGCTGCCTCATCCTCGACTCAGAGATGCACAGAATCTGCACGGGGTGGGGGGGGGGGGTGCTTTTGCATGATGAAAAATTAAGTTTAAAAAGTCTCCAGGTAGTTCAAAATTAACTGTGCGTTGGACGGCAGCAGATGCGGTCTCGCCTTTCTTGCCGTATTGTGGTTTACAGTCTCATCTCTGACCTGACTTTCGAGTTGAGCTATTTGGTGCCTTTCCACGTCAGCACTTCTCAAAGCTCTCAACGCAGTGAATTGGTCCTGAAGTGTAGTGACTGTGACTATGCAGGCATACATGACAACTGTTCTGTGCTTGCAATCTCCTGCAAACAGCAATCTGATGACTGGCCAGTTAATCTGCGTTTGGTGGTATTGTCGAAGGACGGATCTTGGCCAGCACAACAGCAGAATATGTTGCTCTTCAAATATTGCCATGGGATCTGCAAAGTCATAGGGGTAGAAATTAGGTCGCGCCCCATTTGGGGCGCAAATATCGTCCGGACGCAAATATTAGCGCCTGGCGCTAATTATCGGCACTGACAGGAAACTTCACTTTTACCGCCCCGGGAGGTGAGTGGAGCGCTAAAGCAGGCGCTGCACACCTCTCTTAAGGCGCAAAGGCCGAGCAGTGAGGCGCTAACTCGGAGCGCTGGCGAAGCTCATGTAATGTCAGTCAGCAATGGAACACACACACAATGGCACGGGCCAGTTCTTAAAGGGGATGGTTAATCTTGCTTTCCATCCACATCCTGTTCATTGCTGCCTTGAATCTCGGCCTGGAGAGACTTGCACATCAAATGTGCTGGAAAGAACAATGGAGCGTACCAGGCAAAGAGCTCAGAGTGCAGCTCCCACAGTCTCTGCTAAATCGATACAAGGAATGGCAAATCAAAATGAACCTGCAAAGTGCTGCTCAGTACCCAAAACTCCTTCACACAACGTTGAATCTCTCCAGAAGTCTCTCCCTCTCTCTCTCAGAATGCGTAGTTCAAAAATGCCACCAACAATAAAAGACAGGAAGAGGCCCCCTTTAAATAGCGCCCCCCCCAGCCCCACAGCGATTGATAGCGTTCCAGTCTTCTGGTCGTTGGAAGCGCCAGGCGGTAAGGCAGGGGGCGCCACTCAATTTCCGCTACGGGGCGCCACAAGGGCGTTGCACCATGGAATGACGTCACAATCTGCGCACGCAGGTGGTCGCAGCGGTAAGTTTTAGCGCCGCCGCACAATCTCAAGTTAAGTTCTCGAGCGGCGCAAACATCGCTGCGCCCGGGCGTTAGCGGCTTTGCGCCCCATTAGCGCCCTCTTAAGGCGCTAACGGGAGGCGCAACCAAGTGAATTTTTACCCCATAGAATTTACAGCACAGAAACAGGCCATTCGGCCCAACTGGTCTATGCCGCTGTTTATGTTCAACGTGAGCCTCTTCCCACCCTACTTCATCTAACCCTACATACTTATGAGAGGGCTGTCCTATGATGAGAGATTGTGTAGAATGGGCCTATACTCTCTGGAGTTTAGAAGAATGAGAGGTGATCTCATTGAAACATACAAGATTCTGAAGGGGATTGACAGGGTAGATGCTGAGAGGTTGTTTCCCCTGGCTGGAGTGTCTAGAACTAGGGGGCATAGTCTCAGGATAAGGGGTCGGCCATTTAAGACTGAGATGAGGAGGAATTTCTTCACTCAGAGGGTTGTGAATCTTTGGAATTCTCTGCCTCAGAGGGCTGTGGATGCTGAGTCATTGAGTATATTCAAGACAGAGATCAATGGATTTTTGGACTCTCGGCGAATCAAGGGATATGGAGATCGGGCGGGAAAGTGGAGTTGAGGTCGATGATCAGCCATGATCTTATTGAATGGCGGAGCAGGCTCGAGTGGCCGTATAGCCGACTCCTGCTCCTATTTCTTATGTTCTTATGTTCTTATCTAGCTTCCCCTTAAAGCCAATCTATGTTATTCACCTCAACTACTCCATGTAGTTGCGTGTTCCACATTCTCACCACTCTCTGGGTAAAGAAGTTTCTCCCGAATTCTTTATTGGATTTATTAGTGTCTATCTTATATTTATGGCCCCTAGTTTTGGACTCCTCCACAAGCGGAAACATCTTCTCTACATCTACCCTATCAAACCCCTTCATAATTTTAAAGACCTCTATTAGGTCACCCCTCAGTCTTCTCTTTTCTAGAGAAAATAGCCTCAGCCTGTTCAATTTTTCTTAATCGGTATAACCTCTCAGTTCTGGTATCATCCTTGTAAATCTTTTTTGCATCTTCTCCAGTGCCTCTATTTCCTTTTTGTAATATGGAGATCAAAAATGTGCACAGTACTGTAAGTGTGGTCTAACCAAGATTCTAGACAAGTTTAAGAACATAAGAACATAAGAAATAAGAGCAGGAGTAAGCCACGTGGCCCATCAAGGCAGCTCCGCCATTCAATAAGATCATGGCTGAACTTTTACATCAACTTTACTTTCCTGCCTTATCCCCATATCCCTTGATTCCCTTGATTGCCCAAAAATCTATCCAACTCAGTCTTGAATATACTCAACGACTGAGCCTCCTCAGCCCTCTGGGGTCGAGAATACCAAAGATTCACAACCCTCTGAGTGAAGAAATTTCTTCTCATCTCAGTCCTAAATGGTCAACCCCTTATTCTGAGACTGTGACCCCTGGTTCTCGACTCTCCAGCCAGGGGAAACATCCTCCCTGCATCTACCCTGTCAAGTTAGACATAACTTCCCTTGCTTTTCAATTCTGCTCCTCCAGAAATGAACCCCAGTGCTTTGTTTGCATTTTTTTACAGCCTTGTTAACTTAGGTTGCTACAATTAATGCTACTTTTAAAGCCCACCCAGCCTACTAGAATAGGATGTCAGTGTAAAATCTCATCTGAAAAAGAAAGACTTGCATTTCTACAGCGTCTTTCACGACCACCAGACGTCTCAAAGCGCTTTACAGCCAATGAAGTACTTTTGAAGTGCAGTCACTGTTGTAATGTAGGAAACACGGCAGCCAATTTACACACAGCAAGCTCCAACCAACAGCAATGTGATAATGACCAGGTAATCTGTTTTTGTTATGTTGGCTGAGGGATAAATATTGGCCGGGACACCGGGGATAACTCCCCTGCTCTTCTTCGAAATAGCACTGTGGGATCCTTTACACCCACCTGTGAGAGCAGACGGGGCCTCGGTTTAACGTCTTCATCCGGAAGATGGCACCTCCGACAGTGCAGCACTCCCTCAGCACTGCACTGGGAGTGTCAGCCTAGCTTCATGTGCTCAAGTCTCTGGAGTGGGAATTTGAACCCACAACCTTCTGACTCAGAGACGAGTGTGCTATCCACTGAGCTACGGCTGACACAAAGACATCTCCAAAAATGCAGCACTGTCTTAGTACTATATTACAGCATCATTGGCTGGCAATATATGACCCAGGCTCCGTACAGCTGAAGCCTCACTTCCTCAGTTTTAAATTCCAATTCCCTTGAGATAAAGGCCGACATTCCATTATCATTTATGATTGCATATCCAGGTGATTAATCCTGAGACAGTAGACATGCTCCCAATGGGTGACCGCTTTGCGGAACACCTCCGTTCAGTCTGTGAGGGGGACCCCGAGCTTCCGGTGGCCTGTCACTTTAATTCTCCGCTACACTCCCACTCTGACCTCACCGTCCTCGGCCTCTTGCGTTGTTCCACGGAAGCTCAACGTAAGCTCGAGGAACAGCACCTCATCTTTCGATTAGGCACTTTACAGCCTTCTGGACTCAACATAGAGTTCAACAATTTCAGATCATAACCTCGGCCCCTATCATATATATTTTTTTCCCACACTTTTTTTGTTTGTTTGTGTTTTCTGTTCTTCTCTCCCACATGGCAGCTGTCTTTCATTCTGCCAGCACAATTTACACTTCCTCTAGAGCCATCCTTTGTTTCTTAACCTGTCCCATTACCATCTCCTTTTGCCTTGAATATCTCTTAATGTCTCTTAACCTCTTCCGCCTTCTATCCTATCACAGACCTTCCCTTTTGTTCTTTCATCCCCTCCCCACTTTCCCAGCTCCTACACTTGCTTAAAAATCTATTCCATTTCCTGCTTTTTTCCAGTTCTGACGAAAGGTCATCGACCTGAAACGTTAACTCTGTTTCTCTCTTCAACAGATGCTGCCTGACCTGCTGAGTATCTCCAGCATTTTCTGTTTTTATTTCAGATTTCCAGCATCTGCAGTATTTCTTTTTGTACTCCCAATGGGAGTCTCTGCCCAGAGAGTGGTTAGAAAGTGGAACTTTATTTTCAGTTTCTTTTTTTTTTAAACTGAATTCAAAATCTACAAAGTGCCATGGTGGGATTTGAACTTGCATTCTCTGGAGGATGTTGTGTCAGTTCTATGGCAAGACTGGAGTTGTGTAATGTCTTAGCACTCCTGGTGTGATGGTCACTGATTCCAGAGGCTGTGATTAGACGCATTCTGTGCTGCCCTTCGGCGCACTGTCCTCTGTGCCCGAACACTACCTACAAACACTGGTCACGGTGCTCCTGCTGACAGCTGCCACGCATTTTATTAATTTAACTACTGCTCAAAATAGAAGCAAACAAACAAAGCAGTGTATTTAAGTAAAGGTTAGCAAAAGTCAACACTGGGAAGCAAATAATGTCGGGCACAGGCCTCGCTTGGTCTCAACTAGGTATTGGTGGCACTTTGCAACCGGCAGAAGTCTGAAATTTGCATTTGCCACTGTTTACTTAACTGTTCCTGACAGATTTAACAGCCACAGTAGCAAACGCTAGCTCCCCAAAGACAAACAGCAGAAAAATGAGATCAGGTTAATCTGATTTTTGGTGGTATTTTTTGGGACATTAAAGGTGCTGTATAAATGTAAGTTGTTGAAGGTAGCTTGAGGGAGGAACGTTGACCAGGACACTAGGAGTGTTCTGCATTTCTCCGAGTAGTGCAATAGAATGATTTACACCCACCCAAATAGGAAGATATGATCTCCGATTAATATCTCATCGCAAGATGGCACCTCCGACAATGTAGCCTTCCCTCAGTGCTGCATTGGAACATCAACTGAGATTACAAGTACCCATTCTGCACTGTAAATGCCATCATGAATCAATAACACTGGCAGTTTTTGGGCAGATGCTAACCTGTTGGAAATAAGTGGATTCATGCCTGCCTATGGCACACAAAGGGTGGTGGAAATTTGGAACTCTCTCCCACAAAAGGCTATGGATGCTAGGACAATTGGAGCTTTCAAGACTGAGATCGATAGATTTTTGTTAGGTCAGGATATCAAGGGATACGGAGCAAAGGCAGGGAAATGGAGTTGAGGTGCAGATCAGCCATGATCTAATTGAATGGGGGAGCAGGCCCGAGGGGCTGAATGGCCTCCTCCTTTTCCGAAGGTGAACAGCTGGGGTTGTTCTCCTTGGAGCAGAGAAGGTTGAGAGGAGATTTGATAGAGGTGTTCAAAATCATGAGGGGTCTGGACAGAGTAGAGAGAGAGAAACTGTTCCCATTGGCAGAAGGGTCGAGAACCAGAGGACACAGATTCAAGGTGATTGGTAGAAGGACCAAAGGCGACATGAGGAAAAACCTTTTTACGCAGCGAGTGTTTAGGATCTGGAATGCACTGCCTGAAAGGGTGGTGGAGGCAGACTCAATCGTGGCTTTCAAAAGGGAATTGGATAAGTACCTGAAGAAAAAAAAATTTGCAGGGCTACGGGGAAAGGCCAGGGGGAGTGGGACTGGCTGAAGTGCTCTTGCAGAGAGCCGGCACAGGCTCGACGGGCCGAATGGCCTCCTTCTGTGCTGTAACCATTCTATGATTCTATGATTCTAAAAAAGGGCACAGAGGAATGTAGGACGAGTGTGCTAAGCATTCGTACCTGATCCTCACCAATTGGGAATTATACCCTTTTGTTCTTATTCTATTTACATGCAAATAACCCAAGTTTACACTTAAAATAGTCCCAGCTATTTATAAAACAAAGAACATCTAAACTCCTCCAACTAGCTAGCCACTCATTTAACCCTATAATTAGGTCTACGGCTTAAAGAAATTTAGTTGTTCTTCTCACCTGCCCTGAATGTGCTGACTCTTGATATGCAACATTACCACCGGTACCAACAGCCCCTCAGTACTTCACCCAAGTGACCGATCTTTAAGTACGATTCAACACGTTGAACACTAGCAGGCTATCTGGCAGTGGAGGATTTTATAGTCCGATCCTGTACCCACCCGTCCAGTATGAAAGAAGATGTAGTGGAAGAAGTATCCTCGGAACATGGCTCACCATAAAAGTTGGGAGTGAGTACAATTTGCAGGGTCGATATCAGGAACGACAGAGATTATAATTTTTCTCTTTTTTTTATTCGTTCATGGGATGTGGGTGTCGCTGGCAAGGCCAGTATTTATTGCCCATCCCTAGTTGCCCCTTGAGAAGATGACAGTGGACCTTCTTCTTGAACCGCTGCAGTCCGTGTGGTGAAGGTGCTCCCACGGCGCTGTTAGGGAGGGAGTTCCATGATTTTGACCCGGCGACGATGAAGGAACGGCCGGTATACTTCCAAGTCAGGATGGTGTGCGACTTGGAGGGGAACTTGGAGGTGAGCAGAGTAGCTTTATATATACAGGACAACTTTGGAAGTTGAAATTATATCTTGGGGAAAGCAAAAGAAATGAAACATTCAGTTTGAGTTAACAAGCAGGCAAAGGACAGAGTGAAGGAAGAACTTCAATTGAAGCAGTTCCTGTGGACATTCCAAAGCACTTTACAACCAATAGCTTACTTTGTAACAAAAGCAAGATAGTGCAGATGCTGGAAATCTGAAATAAAAACAGGAAATGCTGGAAATACTCAGCAGGTCAGGCAGCATCTGTGGAGAGAGAGAAACAGAGTTAACGTTTCAGGTTGATGACCCTTCGTCAGAACTGGAACAAGCTGGAGATGGAACAGGTTTTTAAGCAAGTTTAGGGGCCGGGAAAGGGGGGAGGGGAGGAAAGAACAAAAGGGAAGGTCTGTGATAGGCTGGAAGGCAGGAGAGATTAAGAGACAAAAGGGATGATGGTGCAAGGCAAAAGGAGATGGTAATGGGACTAGTTAAGAAACAAAGATGGGTCTAGATGAAGTGTAAATGGCAATGGCTGGATGATCGACAACTGCCATGTGAGAGAGAGAAAAAAAAATGATAGGGGCAGAGGTTATTGTCTGAAATTGTTGAACTCGATGTTGAGTCCAGAAGGCTGTAAAGTGCCTGATTGAAAGATGAGGTGCTGTTCCTCAAGCTTACGTTGCGTTTCATTGGAACAGTGTAAGAGGCCGAGGACGGTGAGGTCAGAGTGGGAGTGAGCGGAGAATTAAAGTGACAGGTGACCGGAAGCTCGGGGTCACCCTTACGGACTGAACAGAAGTGTTCTGCAAAGCGGTCACCCAATCCGCCTTTGGTGATGTGCAGTCACTGCTATTATGTGAGCCAACATGACAGACAATTCTCACACAAGGTCCCACAATAGCAGTGAAATGCATTGGCAATTCATTCATTTTTGGAAGAAATTTTGCAGAATTGGAAGCCAGAAAACTAGTTTAAATTGGTAGCATGAGTCTGACCCAGGGAACTATAGGCCCATTAGTCGATTATCTCTAGGGAGCAAATTAATGGAAACCTTTCTAAGGAGTAAGCCGGAGGAGCTACTATACAGCATCAGCTTTAATAAGAAATAGTCTGCATGGATTTAGAAAAGTCAGATCCTGCTTAACAAATCTCCTTGGGAGTCATTTTAAACTAACCTGCCCAGCACGAAATTGACGGGATCGGATCAGTTTTTCACCCTGTTCGATTTTACTTCCCATTAACTTCAACGGAAGAAGGTCAAAAATCGGGCAGCCGATCTGATCCCGTCAGTATCCCGCGAGGCAGGTTAGCTTAAAATTTACACCCTTGTCTTTCTCGAGGCCATTACAAACAAAGTAGAGAGTGGGGCTCCCCATGATGTAACTTTCCAAAAATCTTTGGCAAGGTTTCAATTGAAAAAACGGCCAATAAAACTAAAAAAAGAAAATGGGAATCCAAGGAAGAAAGTGAGATGGGTCAGGAAGTTGGATAAAAACGAATAAACAGAAAGAAACAGAGACAACCCATGAGAGAGGTTGTGGGGGGCATTGGGGAGAGATGTTGGGCTCGGCACCTTGGTCCCTTCTGACCTACAAAAATGATCTGGATGCAGAAACCAATTGTACGCTTGTTAAATTGGAATACAACAGTGAAATAGAGAGAACAGTAGAGGGGGTGGATGCAGGAGGCGAGAGATACAGTTATGCGGGATAAATGAATGGTAAATGAAATTTAACACAGACAAATGTTAAGAGTTGCCTATTGGGCAACAGAACGAATGACATCGCAATACAAGGAATGGAATAGAACCAAAGATTTAAATCAGGTTAATGGGAAAAACAGTGGACTTGTTATTTTCAATGTTGAGACAATGTGGAGAAGTCATTGATAAATCAAAAGGAATGTGCTGATACCTGGGATGGCAGGAATGACATATGAGGAGAGATTGGGTCGATTGGGCGTATACTCGCTGGAGTATAGAAGAATGAGAGGGGATCTCGAAACATATAAAATTCTGACAGGTCTGGACAAACTAGATGCAGCAAGAATGTTCCCGATGGTCGGAGAGTCCAGAACCAGGGGTCATAATCTAAGGATAGGGGGTAAGCCATTTAGGACAGAAATTAGGAAGAATTTCTTCACCCAGAGAGTGGTGAATCTGTGGAATTCTCTACCACAGAAGGTAGTTGAGGCCAAGTCATTAAATATATTCAAGAATGAGTTAGATATATTTCTTAAAGCTAAAGGTATCAAGGGATATGGGGAGAAGGCAGGTACAGGGTACTAAGTTTAGATGATCAGCCATGATCTCATCGAATGGCGGAGCAGGCTCGAGGGGCCGAATGGCCTACTCCTGCTCCTATCTTCTATGTTTCTATGTGAGGAGATGCAGCCAGGGCAGAATAAGCTGAAGTTATTCTGAGGCTTCCCACTGGTGAGACCATTCTCCAAATACTGTGAACAATGTTGGAGAGAATGCAGCAAAGAGCAACAGGAAGGAGTCCATGTATAAAGCGGGACGGGGCCACGGGGAAAGATTAGAGAAACTCAATCTCCATCGTCCTAGAGAGAAGCGGGTTAAGAGGGAGCCTCACTTACAGATAGAAAGTATCACAGGCGAGCCCTGGTTATTACTTCAAGGTTAGCCCAGCCAGCAGGACCAGGGAACATGAATTTAAATGAGTGGAGAGTATATTTAATACAGGTGTATTAGAAAAAAAACATTTTTACTCGAAGATTTTAGGATCATTCAAACTACAGTTGAATGCCAGTCTAAGGGGGGGGGGAATTTTGCCAGCCCTGGGGAGGCAGGTTTGGAGGCGGGACTGCCGAGAAAATGGCAGAATCTGGGGGCGGGTGCCCATCCTGCCCCCAACCCGCCTCCGTGCCATCTTCCCAGGAGGCGGCTACTCGACCCGCGCTGGGAGCCGCCTCCCCGAGGCGGGAAGGGGATTACAGCCACAGGTAGTTAACAGGCAGTTAAGAGGATTATCCCAATTTTACCCCTGCAAGTGCGGGCTACCCGATGTCGGGAAACCCCGCCAGGGTCAGCGAGGCGAGCAGTGGGTCTGCGGGGCTCGGAGTGCAAGTGTGGAGAGGTAAGTATGTGAGGTGAGTGAAAAGTGATAGAAAAAGTTTACTTACCTTTGTTTCTTCCTGCAGGCTTCAATCGTTGGGGATCTGGAGGCTCCGGCATCTCACGGCAGAGATGACAGAATGGCTGCTGCATTCTCCCATGCAACAGCCATCTGCTCTCTGCTCAGGAAATAGGTTTGGTGAGTCTTGAATACAAGAACTCATCAAACTACAGAGAATGTCAGTGTTTGACAGCTTCACAGAGCTGTCAAACGATGACAAGTCATCTGTCAAAAATTTTTGACAGATGAAACGTCAAAGGCTGATTGTTCTCTGTAACCGGCTTCCCCTTAATTGGCCTGCTGAGCCCGCTGGGCGGGCCTTAACAAGGTCAATCAAGGGAAAATAGCGCGGGTGGGCCGGACGTCGATGGAGGCGGGACTAAAACCCGACAAGTGGGAGTCCCGCCTCCAAAAGCTCCCCATTGGCAAAATCCAGCCCAGTGAGTTGGAGTACAAGAGGGATGAGCTTCAATGAATTCTCTCAATCTCGATTTTTTTATGTTCTAATGGACTATATAAGAAAAAAAGGGACGACCCTGAAGGGACTAAATTAAAACAAAGGTGTTCGGATGACGGTTGCAAACTTTTTTGATTGAGAGACACAAGAGAAAGGTCACGCCTCTAGTGCAGGATGTCATCAAGTGTGAAGCCAGGATAAGGGAAATCAAAGCATTGGCTTTGTTCTCAACAGTTTGCAATATCATCTGAACCCCTCGGTTCAATTACTACCTTATAATGTATACACACTAAGCTATTCTCCAATGCCGTAAATCCCGATACCACTGCTGTCCAAGCAATGCGATTCAATTTCTTTCTCAGTCACATGATTTGATCATAGATGCCATCTGTCTGTTGTTAGCTGTGTTGCCGCCCAGCCAGCCAATAAAAAAGCTCAGTAAGTAATAAGCAACATCGCATTTGTGCAGATTATAAAGAATAACACACTCCTGAGTCTGCTCCAAGATAGGAACAGACGTCGAGGTGCCGAGGTGAGCTTTGTTTTCAGCTCATAATGTAGTGCGCGCAACTCACTGCCGGCTGTGTGTTATCCCCCTACGCAATCACTCCCAGGTGTCCATTATTCTCTGTTTTATTATCCTTTTTATGTGAAGATTAAAAGACAAAGTACAAATCCATTTGTAAGTCTGTCAACAGTGTCTCAAAAGGACGGGAGGGGGGAATGGGGTGGGGGGGAACGTAGGGGGAGCGGGATGGAGGCGGTGGGTGTGGGGGGGTGGTAACCTTGGAACGTAAACAAAGTAGAAAATAGCAGAATGTTGCTAAGACTGAAGAATTTTAGCTCTGAGGAAAAATTGGATAGGCTGGAGTTGTTTTCTTTGGAACAGAGGAGGCTGAGGGGAGACTTGATTGAGGAGTATAAAATTATGAGAGGCCTAGATAGAGTGGATAGGAAGGACCTATTTCCCTTAGCAGAGAGGTCAATAACCAGGGGGCATAGATTTAAAGTAACTGGTAGAAGGATTAGGGGGAGTTGAGGAGAACTTTTTTCACCCAGAGAGTGGTGGGGGTCTGGAACTCACTGCCTGAAAGGGTGGTAGAGGCAGAAACCCTCATCGCATTTAAAAAGTACTTGGATGTGCGCTTGAAGTGCCGTAACCTGCAGGATCTACGGACCAAGAGCTGGAAAGTGGGATGAGGCTGGGACAGCTCTTTTTCGACCGGCGCGGACACGATGGGCCGAATGGCCTCCTTCCGTGCCGAAAACTTCCACGATTCTGTGATTCGGAAGTGACACCCGCCAAGCATTTTCAGTCGTTGCATTGCTGGTTTGCTGATTTTCGACAGCTGTTAATCCAGCCTTGAAAGTACAGTCTCCCCACAAAGCTTCATTAGACAATGTGTTAACAAAGTCTGAGCTGTCACCAGGAGCGATTAGATCATGTGCGCTTCCACATGCAGTTCTGATGCAGTGAATTCAAAAAAATAATTGATTTCTTCAATTAGCGGGAAGAACATTTTCGGGTGATCAATTTGTAAAATTCTACGACCAGAAAATGACTCGAGGCTCTCGTAAATCCTGATTATACCTTTTCATTATTTTGCTTAATAATGTTTGTACATAATTTATGAACATGTTGAACAGACTGAAAATATTTATAAATCAATCTGTAATTAATACAGTGATTTACTGATTCCTAATTTATCAAGGAAAATTAACAGCAGACGCAGCTGAGAAAAAATGATCAGATAATGGCTATGAGTTTTTTTTAATGAAAACTCATAGAAAGTGTATTTAACTTGCCAAATGGTGTTTGTTCAATTGAATACACAGAAGCTATGAATCTCGTTCTAATTAATGTCACATCATACGAATATTCAACTTGTCTTTGCAAAGTTTATGAAGTGCTAGTGATTGAGCATAGATCACAGCGATGCGATGAATGACTGCAATGCAATGCTAGCAGTATTAATTTGGTCATATTTTTCCAATATGTTAAAGTAACTGGGAGCCCTGTATTGTTAAAGCTGCAGTTATCAGGGATTTGCACATTGGTTGGCATTTGAATTGGCATCTGTTCTTCTGGAATCCAGTTACATTTTGTGCAACTCTCGTACATATATGATTGAATTGGCAATCTACCTGGTGAGCTGTTTCTGGCGTACTGCGTTCGGTTGTGGTCTCCGTATTATAGAAAGGATGTAGAGTTATTCGAGCGAGTCTAGAGGAGAGCTACGAGGCGGATTCTTGAACTCAGATGCATGGCTTAGATTGCCAACCCTGAGAACAGAAAGATGAGGGAACACTTAATGGAGATCGTCAGAATTTTCAGAGTTATACAGAAATTAGACCTTGGAAATTTCTCCTATTGATTCAAAGACGAGGAGACACAGTTTAAAGTTAAGCATGTCAAAGACAACATTTTTTAGTGAGAGGTTGATAGAAAGGTGGAACGGATTACCAGCAGGAGTGGTGGAACAGAAAACCATGGGTGGGTATTAAAAAAACTAGTGGCCATAAATATAAGTATGGGGGCGATTTTGCCAGCCCTGGGGAGGCGGGTATGGAGGCGGGACTGCTGGGAAAATGGCAGAATTTGGGGGCAGGTGCCCAACCCGCCCCCAACCCACCTCCATGACATCTTGCCAGGAGGTGGGTAGCCGTCCCGCGCCGGGTCCCGTCTCCTTGGAGGCGGGAAGGGATTAAAGCCAATTAACTTCCTGTTAACAGGTAGTTAACAGGCAGAAAATAGGATTATCCCCTTTTTGCCCTCACAAGTGCGGGCTTCCCAAAGGCTCCGAAACCCGCCAGGGTCAGCGAGGCGAGTACTGGGTCTGCGGGGGTCGGGGGAGGAGTCCAAAAGTGTGGTGTGGAGGTGAGTGATGGGTGCAAGAGTGGAGAGGTGAGTATCTGAGGTAAGTGCAAAGTGTTAGAAAAAGTGTACTTACCTTTGTTTCTTCCGGTAGGCTTCAGTCGGTGGGTATGCGGAGAGTCTCGCACCTCCGCGGTAGAGATGACAGATGGCCGCTGCATTCTCCAATGCAACAACCATCTAATTTCTGCAAAATAAAGAAATTTGATGAGGTCTTGAGACCTCACCAAACTACAGAGAATGTCAATGACAGCTTCACAGAGCTGTCAAACGATGACAATTCATCTGTCAAAAATTTTTGACAGATGAAACGTCATACGTTGACGTTCTCTGCAACTGGCTTTCCCTTAATTGGCCTGCTAAGCCCGCTGGGCGGGCTTAACAATGTCAATCAAGGGAAAATAGCATGGGTTGGCCAGAAGTTGATGGAGGCGGGACTGAAACCTGACAAGTGGGAGTCCCGCCTCCACAAGCTCCCCATTGGCAAAATCACCCCCATAGTTACTGATCAATCCAATAAGGAATTCAGGAGAAACTTCTTCAGCCAGAGAGTGGTTAGAATATGGAACTCGCTACCACAACGAGTCGTTGAGGCGAATACCAGAGATGCCTTTAATGGAAAGCTAGATAAGTGCATGAGGGAGAAAGGAATAGACGGATATGTTGATAGCAATACATGAAGTAGTGTGGGAGGAGGCGTGTCTGGAGCCGAAACACCAGCATAGAACAGCTGGGCTGAATGGCCTGTTTCTGTGCTGTAAATATGTAATCAAGACAACTTAGTTAGTAAATGGGATTCAGGACTATTAGATCCAGAACCACAGTAAGGAATCTGATGGGATATTTGAAAGATTGGGTTAGATCGACCAATGGTCTGCTTCTACTACGCTATGTAAGATCATAATTAAGTGTTCCTCAATTAAGGCCTATAGTGTTAAACTGGTGCCTATGGTTATTGACATAAGAAAACTACTGGGCACTTGGTCTAAGCGTTAAACAAAGCTTTAATCAACTGTTTTACAACATGGAGATCTAGTTGTGTCCTTTTTTCTAGTTCCGGTTAAGAATGTCCTGCGCAAGCTGGGCCCGTGCCCAAGTATTTATACTCTCCCTGGACAGCGCCACCCGCAGGCCACTCAGTATTATTTCATAAGTCATGAATGACAGATTCATGACATTTATCATATGTGTTAATATTTCATGAGTTACATGTCGGATGAGCCCAATAGGTCTGCCTGTGATACAATCAATATGACATTTAACGCATTGGAGCACACAACCCTGCTGGGTTCCGCGTTCCACTGCAGCCCTGCATATGTCTATGACTCTGACTTCTAAACCCCAATTTACAGAGTGCTGTGACTCCTGAGCCCATCACCCAACAGAATGGTGTGAGTTCTGTAACTCTCAATCCTGAGCTCTTGGTGACTCAAGAAACTGCGATTCCAAAGCTGAGTTCTCGACACTAACACTAACAACTGGTGCTCATGTGGTGCCTTTAACATAGTAAAATCTCCCTGAACGCTTCACAGGAGTGTAATCAGACAAAAAAAAAGACTGACACTGAGCCAAAGAAGGAGACATTAGGACAAGCGGTCAAACGCATTGTCAGAAGGAAAAGGCTTTAAGCAGCATCTTAAAGGAGGAGAGAGAGGTGGAGATACGGAGAGATTTGGGTAGCGAATTCCCGAGCTTAGAGCCTTGACTGCTGTGAAGGCACGGCTGCCAAATGGTGGGGCGAAGGAAATGGGGGAAGCACAAGCAGCCTGAGTTGGAGGAACGCAAAGATCTCAGAAGGTTGTAGGGCTGCAGGAGGTTATAGAGATAGGGAGGAGCGAGGATATCAAAGGAGTTGAACACGAGGATGAGAATTTTAAACTTGAGGTATTGGTGGAATGGGAGCCAATGTCAGTCAGTAAGCATAGGGGTGATGGGTGAACGGGACTTGGTGACGCTACAAAGCACTGCAGCTCTGACTGCCATATTTCCCTACCCTTTGGAGCTCTGGGATTCTAATTCCCGAGTTCACAAAACTACAGGACACTGTCATTCTGAGTCCCTGACCCTGCAGAGTGTTTTCACTGTTACTCTAGACTTGGGACACCTGGGAATCCCTGGCCCAAGACCGCACAAAGAAGCATCCGGGAAGGCGCCGAACACCTCGAGTCTCTTCGCCGGGAGAAAGCGGAAGCCAAGTGCAGGCAGCGCAAGGAGCGCACGTCAACCCAAGCACCCCACCCACCCGCCCCTTCAACCATCGTCTGCCCCACCTGTGACAGAGACTGTAGGTCCCGCATTGGACTCATCAGTCACCTGAGAACTCATTTTTAATGTGGAAGCAAGTCATCCTCAGTTCCGAGGGACTGACTAAGAAGAAGAAGACTCTAGACTTGATTATTCCAATGCACTCCTGGCTGGCCTCCCACATTCTACCCTACGTAAACTTGAGGTCATACAAAACTCAGCTGCCCGTGTCCCAACTCGCACCAAGTCCCGTTCACCCATCACCCCTGTGCTCGTTGACCTACTTTGGCTCCCGGTTAAGCAACGCCACAATTTCAAAATTCTCATCCTTGTTTTCAAATCCCTCGCCCCTCCCTATCTCTGTAATCTCCTCCAGCCCCACAACCCCCCAAGAAATCTGCGCTCCTCTAATTCTGCCCTCTTGAGCATCCCTGATTATAATCGCTCCACCATTGGTGGCCGTGCCTTCTATTACCTAGGCCCCAAGCTCTGGAATTTCCTGCCTAAACCTCTCCGCCTCTCTACCTCTCTCTCCTCCTTTAAGACGCTCCTTAAAACCTACCTCTTTGACCAAGCTTTTGGTCAGCTGTCCTAATTTCTCCTTATGTGGATCGGTGTCAAATTCTTTGTCTTATAATATTCCTGTGCAGCGCCTTGGGATGTTTTACTATGTTAAAGGCGCAACACAAATACAAGTTGTTGTTGTTGGTGTTGTTACTTCCAAACCTCTCACACATTGCAACTTTGAGCCCTCAGTTCTTTAAGGGGCCTCTTGTAGTTTAAACAATCCAGTACCAACTAACGTTAGAAGCACTGAATTCCCCCCAAAAGGGAGGAATTGCACTGGGTGCCTCTGATATCACTGGTGTAAAGCTAAATAGATCTCGGCAGTAATACGTCAAGTCTGGGTTCTGGCCATGGGCAGCTTGAGCTCTGAGCCCTGCCTGTAGAGGCTAGTGATGGACTTTTGCTATTTCTGACCTTACGCCACTATCGATGAGACTTCCAGCAGCTTTGTGGAGACTACCCATGCGCAAATCTTGATTAGCAGAATATATTTTTTTTTTAAGTAATTCACTGGCGGTAAAACGCTTCGGGACGTCCTGAGGCCGTGAAAGGCGCTATAGAAATGAATGTCTCTCTTTCT
Organism: Squalus acanthias; assembly: GCA_030390025.1. Classification (NCBI taxonomy): domain Eukaryota; kingdom Metazoa; phylum Chordata; class Chondrichthyes; order Squaliformes; family Squalidae; genus Squalus; species Squalus acanthias. The sequence goes on along the minus strand of CM059443.1, from coordinate 59,513,977 downwards.
TTATGAGGCCCATTTTATTGAATCTGGACGGCAGTATAATGGGGGTAAATACAACACCAATGAGAATTCACTCAATTATAGACTCAATGGAAGCCGTTCCTTCAAACGGAGGGGCACCACCAAAGTTCACTCAGGCTCACACTGTGGCTAGGGTTGCTCTTCTGAGGTTTGATTCAAGGCATGTTGGACAAGAGTTCCATTGGCCACTACATGTAGTAATACCATGCATGCCTGTGTGAAGGTTTCCTCTTTCCAGTCGTTCTTGAAAAACAACAACTTGCATTTATACAGCTCCTTTAACACTGTAAAATGTCCCAAGGTGCTTCACAGGAGCAACTATTAAACAAAGTTTTGACCCCGAGCCACATAAGGAGATATTAGGATAGTTGGCCAAAAGCTCTGTCAAGGAGGTAGGTTTTAAGGAGCGTCTTAAAGGAGGAGAGAGAGGTGGAGGGATTTGGGGAGGGAATTCCAGAGCTAAGGGCCTGGGCAGCTGAAGGCACGGCCGCCAATGGTGGAGCGATTAAAATCGGGGATGCGCAAAAGGCCAAAATTGGAGGAATGCAGAGATCTCGGAGGGTTGTAGGGCTGGAGGAGGTTACAGAGATAGGGAGGGGCGAAGTCATGGAGGGATTTGAAAACGAGGATGAGAACTTTAAAATCGAGGCGTTGCTGGACCAGGAGCCAATGTAGGTCAGGGAGCACAGGGGCGATGGGTGAATGGGATTTGGTGTGAGTTAGGATACGGGCTGTAAACATATTCCAAAAGGACATACAAAAGCAAAATACTGCGGATGCTGGAAATCTGAAATAAAAACAGAAAATGCTGGAAATACTCAGCAGGTCAGGCAGCATCTGTGGAGAGAGAAACAGAGTTAACGTTTCAGGTCGATGACCCTTCGTCAGAACTGACCTGCTGAGTATTTCCAGCATTTTCTGTTTTTATTCCAAAAGGACATGTTTCACTAGAAATATAGAACAGAGGAGACCTTCAGAAATATATCTACAATGTCTCCCCACCAGAGTAATTCTGCCTCCCTCATTGTTGGGGCTTTACCGTATATCGACCCCAGTTGTATTTAACCGGGCATCTCTCGATGCTGACACTGTACAAAAAGCAGGGAAATATTCCATTCCCGACACTGCAGCCTCTCACCTAGATGTGCACAAGATCAGTCCCACGGACAAGAGAAAGACAAAAAAAAAAACAAGCAAAGATGCCGACAAACGTACACTTCTTGCATAATCTGAGCTGGATTATTGAGGGGCTTTGCCACGTGCGCGCTGTAAATTGCAAAAGAGATTGGCGATTCGCATCCGGCAATCCCCAGAACTTCCACTTGCTCAAAAGACTTCAGTTTGCAGACTGTTAAATCATATCAAAAGCCAAGGCAGAAAACACAGTGCACAGTGGGGAGCTTGCTGAAGGAACAGATCATAATAATAATGTCCCAGTCCAGGGCACTGATCTCCAGGAGAGCAATGTATATTATTGCAGATTATTCGCGCACCAAGGCACAATGCTTCTATGGAATTTTTTTTAAGCTGTTCTTCTAAGCACTCGCCATTTGCAGTTACGTTTATTTTTTTTATTTTTTTTTTGCTTTCTTTTAATATCGCAGCTTATCCTCATTGTCTAAAAGCAGCCCTGGTGGAAATTGATGGCATGTGTCTTTCACGCAGCTAATTTCTCTCCGCTTCGAATGCATTTCAGATGGATCATTTCGAGTCTGCCCATGTCGAGTGGTGCAGCCCAGAACCAGGGTGACATATTCCGGCGCCGGACCCATTTTGTTGGCAGTCACAGGAGGGAGCACTGATTCTTCCTCAACACTAATGGCCTTCTGCTCCAGGAAGCTGTGGGCTTCCAATTTGCACACTCGGTCGAGCTACAATTTCGGGTTCCTAGGCTACCATGACCTAACTTCTGGTCGACTGGTGAGATAACAGCCAGCAGAAATCCAGCACCGTGCCCACAGTACAAGCGCTGCGACAAGTCTCGTGTGCCCACCAGTCAGCTGCCGAGATCATTCCACCCTGACTTATACAGCGTCACATTTTTTTCAGCCCAAGCTAAGCAGTGAGACCAATATTAACCTACTGAGTGCTGTTTCCTTTCAAATACATCCATAAATACATTACAAGAACAGGGGGGGGTTATGCTTCAACTGTATAAAACACTAGTTAGGCCTCAGCTAGAGTACTGCATGCAGTTCTGGTCACCACATTACAGGAAAGATGTGATTGTACTTGAGAGGGTACAGAGGAGATTTACAAGGATGTTGTGGGGAGTAGAGAATCTTAGCTATGAGGAAAGACTGGATAGGCTGAATCTGTTTTCCTTGGAACAGAGGAGGCTGAGGGGAGATCTTATTGAGGTGTATAAAATTATGAGGGGCATAGATAAAGTGGATAGAAAGGACCTATTTCCCTTAGCAGAGGGGTCAAAAACCAGGGGGCACAGATTTAAAGTAATTGGTGGAAGGTTTAGAGGGGATTTGAGGGAAAATGTCTTCACCAGAGGGTTGTGGGGGTCTGGAACTCACTGCCTGAAAGGGTGGTAGAGGCAGGAACCCTAACCATATTTAAAAAGTACTTGTGTGTGCACTTGTGATGCTGTAACCTGCAGGGCTACGGACCAAGAGCTGGGAAGTGGGATTAGGCTGGATAGCTCTTTGTTGGCCGGCGCGGACACGATGGGCCGAAATGGCCTCCTTCCGTGCTGTAACTTTCTATGATTCTATGACATCCCTTGTCAGCCTATCACTTTTTCCCCCCTCTCTAGTGTTCCTGCCCTATTTTCCTGAGGGCAATAGATCTTTACTGAGACGCAATTCTATGAGAAGGAAAGAAAAAAAAAAGGAAAGAAAAAAAGACAAGAAAGAAGGAAAGAACGGAGGAATGAAAGAAAGGAGGAGGAAAGAAGGAAAGACAAGAAAGAAGGAAGAAAAAGAAGGAAAGAAAGAATAATTCATATAGCGCCTTTCATGGCCTCAGCACAAGGCAAAGCACCCACATGTTCCTCACCCAGTTGGCCATTTTTCATGTACGAGCCTTTTGGAAGGCTATTTAACCACAGGATGCATCACTGCCAAGTCCTATCCTGCCCTCTCCTGACACCCAATCCCACCCTCACCTTCATCCACACGCCTTCCAGTAATCCAGAGCGAGAACCCTGGCTGACTTTTCACTCAACCAGTATCCCTTAGCTCTACACTTTAAAAAAATCGCAAGTTTCATCATAGCATCGGCAGCTGATCCTATGTTCAGGGGTGAGAGTCACCATTGCAATCCTATTAAAACATAGTCACCAAGCATTCGCCTTAATTACTGTCTCCTCCACTCTCTCCCCTGTAAGGTGTATGGAATTACCCCTCGCCCCGTCCAACAGGTGGTAGAGTTCGGACTTGAGACTTCTGAGAAATGACACCAGACACACCGGGTTCTGTCTTTAACCTTTTATTGTTCCTAAGACAGATTCAAAACCCCAACCACTATTCGGGCAGTACACCAATATTGTTACAGGAAATCATACATACAACCACCCACAGATGATCAGTCCAGCGTTGATTGTCGGCCACGTCCTTTCAACTGCAGCTCTTCGCCTTCCGACTGCAGCTCTCCGAGTTGAGAAGATCAACCAGGCCCTTCCTTCCGACTGCAGTGCCGATATTTTTCGTCACTGGTTTTTATACAGTTTTCCTTGTTTTTTTTTTCCAGTAAATCAATCATTCAGAAATGGTGAGATGTTCCTTCAATGTTCGACCTGAGTTGTTTGAGTTGTCAAACTTTCACACTCACACATCCTGTGTGGCTGTCCATTCGTTGCCTTTATCAAAGCCCCAAAATTGTTCACTCACTCCTAAAAGTTTACAAAAGTGGCAGAAAACCACTTGCTTACAGTTTATGTGTTACATCGTATCCTGCATTTCAAAACTTCAAAGGTTTGACTCCTCCCCTTTAGCCACCAAAAATCGTTTTACAATCTTGTAGCCTATTTTATTGTAGACATATGTCTGCAAATCTAAGGGGGTTTATTTATCTCTGTTGTCTATGAATACCCCCTGCAGTCACAACCAGGTTTGCTGTCTTTTAGTAAAGCACATTCCATGTCCACTTATCAGTGAAAGACCACCTGTTACAACTTTATTTCACTTTGAAAAAAACCTTTTAGCCTGGCAAAGCATTTCAATGTATACCAAAATTAAGGCCTACACAGCCCCCACCCCCCCACTCCCAGCTCCCCCCCACCCCCAACTTCATCATGGTTTAGGAGTAAATTCAATGCATGGTTTGGTACTAAGTCTCACACACGCATGCCAGGAAGCTCCCAGGTTCAACCCCTAGCCTGAACAAGCGCTATTAGATCGCAGCCAGTGCAGCAATGGGCCAACTTCAATTGACCTCAGGGTCTACGAGTTTCTGAAAGGAAACAAAAATAATGGCCAAATTTCATGCTTTTGACTGGGGTCGAATGACCACCATTAAAAGTGCACGGCAGATGTTGGGTCTGGGTAGGATTGCTCTCAGCAATAAAAATCGGGGATTCACAAGTTTTTTGTCCAAGCAATATTCTTCGTATATCATCCTGGCTACTTCTAGTATTCCTCTCAACCAACTCATCTCTACTGTTAGTATGTTTTGCTCATCAACTTTTCTCATGTTCCGACACTCAGGTCTGAATAATAATATGGGGAGAACCATCGCTTTGTAAACTCTTGCCTTCATTTTTATCAAAATATCCAGGTGAGTTAGCCAGAGTTTAACGATGAAAGGAATGGCACATCCTCATAATTAGAGGGCTTGAAACTCTTCTCGAGTTATAGAGCTGCTTCACCAGTTCTGAGGGGCTTGGGTGGACACCACCTCACATAATGGAATTTGGGCTCTCGACTGACTGGAGAATGAGCCAGAGGGTGCAGGGAGCAGGTATATGGGTGAGAAGGCAGAGAGTAAAGGGGGAGAAGCGAGAATCACTCTTTGATTTGTTCAGTGTAAAACAGATGAACCATATGTATGCAACCGGGCTGTTCATATATCTCCGTTGCGTGGAGAAGATCAATTTTATATTGGAGGATATCGAAAGTAATGGGGACACAGGATAAAGCTGCACCCATCAGCATTGTATCCGAGTGGACTTGATTTAGATGGAGCCACCTAATGGTGCAGGAACACCATCAAAATTTGACTATTGTAGCTATGTACTGAACTGTGGACTTCTTTTGGATATAGACTGTTACTTTTATATTCTTTGGTCACAACACATCATATGTTCCATTCATAGTGTACAATGTGTAAGGTACAGTGTACATGGTACAGACTGAAAATGGAATGGGAGTCATACTGGGGGTCATACAACAGCTTACAGATTAACCAGGAAGATCATACCAGGAGTTGCAAGTCTTTACAGTGAACTGCTCTGTTGGCTTACTGTTCAGTGGCTCAGTGGGTAGCACCCTCGCTCTCTGAGATTATGAAGGTTGTGAGTTCAAATCCCACTCCAGAGACTTGAGCACAGAAATCTAGGTTAACATGCTATCGCAGTACTGTCGGAGGTGCTGTCTTTCAGATGAGACATTAAACCGAGGCCCCGTCTGCTCTCTCAAGTGGACACAAAAGATCCCATGGCACTATTTCGAAGAAGAGCAGGGGAGTTATCCCTGGTGTCCTAGCCAATATTTATCCCTCAATCAACCTCACTAAAAACAGATTATCTGGTCATTATCGCATTACTGTTTGTGGGAGCTTGCTGCGCACAAATTGGCTGCTGCGTTTCCTACATTACAACAGTGACTGCACTTCAAAAGTACTTTATTGGCTGTAAAGCGCTTTGGGAAGTCATGAGGTCATGAAAGGCGCTATATAAATAAAAGCCTTTCTTTTCTTTCCATCATATGGGGCATCACAGGTCTACGTAGAGAAGTTTTGTGTTCTTATTGTAACGCAAGTACATCCCTGGTTTGCTTTGTGACTGTGTGTTTAGGTTATACGAAGGTTGTTTACGTAGACCTATGATGCCCCATATGAAAGAAAGAAAAGAAAGGATTGCATTTCTATAGTGCCTTTCATGACCCCAGGACATTCTAAAGTGCTTTACAGCCAATGAAGTACTTTTAAAGTCGTCACTGTTGTAATGTAGGAAATGCAGCAGCCAATTTGTGCACAGCAAGCTCCCACAAACAGCAATAAATGCTGGCCTTGCCAGTGACGTCCATATCCGAGAATGAATATTAGAAAAAAATAGGTTAGTCCTATTGACGGATGTACGGCGTAACAAGGAGGAGGAATTATTTATTAAGATTGTCAATTTATCTTAATCATCAGCAAAGGAAACATGAGATCACAAGTCATGATTCTTAAAAAAAAGATGTGCATTTATATAGCATCTTTCATGGCCACAGGACATCCCTAAGCTCTTTACAGCCAATGAAGTGCTTTTTGAAGTGTGGTCACTGTTGTAATGTAGGAAACGCGGCAGCCAATTTGCGCACAGCAAGCTCCCACAAACAGCAATGTGATACTGACCAGAGAATCTGCTCTTCTTCAAAATGGTGCCTTGAGATCTTTTACATCCAACTTCGCTGCCGCGTTTCCCACAGTACAAGAGTGACCACACTTCAAAAGTACTTCATTGGCTGTGAAGCGCTTAGGGATGTCCCGAGGTTGTGAAAGGCGCTATAGAAATGCAAGATATTTCTTTTCTTTATTTCATGCGCAGCATCACAGGTCAACGTAGAGAAGCTTCATGTAATCTAAGCACGAGAATAAACCTGAAAAATTAAAAGAAGGCAGTAAATGTCAAATAAACAGAGAAATAAAATAATGGAAAGGAGAAAGGAATAAATAAAAAGACAGCACCAAATCAATGGAGGGGTAAAGTTGGTCACTTTAGTAATGTTATCAAAAAAGAATCATGATGATTATAAAGGGGAGAACATATTGGCAATGTTGTTTAGAGGACCTTTTGACATTGTCAAATATCAGCTAAGTATTACACGTGCAGCTAACTTACTTTGCTTAAATAGATAACCAGAGATAACAGAATCAAACCAATTGTACATTGAATACAGAACTGCATAAAAGATCCAGTCTCCAAAACCAACAGCCTCTATACAAACATGTCTCTACAAAAGGCACACACAGAAAATGCTCAAGCCAACATCTATCATTAATACACTTAGTGAACTGGGGAATATATCCCTGCAAATAACCAATGCTGGGCAAGTGACTGGTGAATTTTGGTTGTGCTGTATTAGTATTGTGAATTATCACATTCTTATAAGGTGAAGTGTGTTTCTCCTGCGCGGCTCACAAGCCATGGAGGTGGCGTTCTTAATAATCATGAGAAAGAGCCGTGAATTAAATTGATTCCTCTTCACTGAGATTACGGAATTGCATTAAGGCCAGAGACATTTCGAAAAGATGTATGTAATTCCTGAGTATGCAGAGAATTGTCTGGTAATGCCTTTTGTGGCCTCCGGGGCCAATTGCATAATTGCCACCTTATCCCGGACAGAATTAGTTGCTATGGCTTCTAGCTTCATATGCATACTGGGTCTGCATACTGGGTCTTGTGAAAATTCCAACATTGAGATTAATTCGGTTTCCAATTTAAAAAAATGAGTAGACATCAAATGCAGGAACAGAAAACAATCACAAATATAATAATTTATTGACTGCAGTGGAACAGATGAGAGAACAGTGATGTGGAGATGGACCATAGATGAGATATGTGGCAGGAGAATTGAATGGTCAGCGTTGAAACCAGAGGAAGGTTGAATGGGGACAAGTTCAAGGCGGCTAAATGACATTGAGATACAGATCAACCATGATCTGATTGAATTGCGGAGCAGGCTTGAGGGGCTGAATGGTCTAATCCTGTTCCTAATGATCCTCTGACAAGCAAGGGTAGTGAGCCACAATCATCATCACAAAGGTTCTTATTGATGAATTTGACCAGGGCAGCGGTACGAGCTGTTTGGAAACTAGAGTGAAGGGATTCTCACAAGGAAGGGTGAGAGAGACGACCTTATAGTTGGGCGGCCACAATGCATTCAAGGATCTTGGCGAGAAAGGCGAGACTGAGGATTGGATGGTGGCTTGTGAACATACTTGTGAACACCAGCAAAGGGGGGGAACCAAGAAATTGATAAAGAAAGGGAAAATGGAATATGAGCACAAACTGGCGAAAAATATTAAAACGGATTGTAAAAGCTTCTATAGGTATGTGAAAAGGAAAAGACTGGCGAAGGTAAATGTAGGTCCTTTACAGTCAAAGACGGGAGAATTTATAATGGGGAATGAGGAAATGGCAGAGAAATTAAATAAATGCTTTGTTTCTGTCTTCACGGAGAAAGACACAAAAAACCTTCCAGAAATACGAGAAAACCAAGGATGTGGCGAGAATGAGGAACTTAAAGAAATTATTATTAGTAAAAAAAAGTACTAGCAAAATTAATGGGACTAAAAGTCAATAAATCCTAAGGACCGGATGATCTACATCCTAAGGTTTTGAAAGAGATGGCCATTGGAATAGTGGACGCATTGGTTGTCATCTCCCAAAATTCTATAATTCTGGAATGGTTCCTGCAGATTGGAGGATAGCAAATGTAACCCCGCTATTTAAGAAAGGAGGGAGAGAGAAAACGGGGAACTACAGGCCTGTTAGCCTCACATCAGTAGTTGGGAAAATGCTGGAATCTATTATAAAGGATGCAATAACTGGGCACTTAGAAACTAATAGTAAGATTGGGCAGAGTCAACATGGATTTATGAAAGGGAAATCCTGTTTGACAAACCTATTGGTGTTCTTTGAGGATGCAACTAGTGGAGTAGACAAAGGGGAACTGGTGGATGTGGTGTATCTGGATTTTCAGAAGGCCTTCGATAAAGTCCCACACAAGAGGTTGGTGAACAAAATTAGGGCACATGGAATTGGGGGTAATATACTAGTATGGATTGAGAATTGGTTAACAGACAGAAAACAAAGAGTAGGGATAAACGGGTCTTTTTCAGGATGGCAGACTGTGACTAACAGGGTACCGCAAGGATCGGTGCTTGGGCCCCAGCTATTCACAACCTATATCAATGATTTGGATGAGGGGACTAAATGTAACATTTCCAAATTTGCTGATGATAGGAAGCTAGGTGGCAGTGTCAGTTGTGAAGAGGATGTGAAGAGGCTTCAAGGGGATCTCGACAGGCTCAGTGAGTGGGTGAGAACATGGCAGATGAAATATAATGTGGATAAATGTGAAGTTATCCACTTTGGTAGAAAAAACGGAAAGGCAGAGTATTTCCTAAATGGTGAAAGATTGGGGAATGCAGATGCTCAAAGGGACCTGGGTGTCCTTGTACATGAGTCACTGAAAGTGAATGTGCAGGTGCAGCAAGTCATTAGGAAGGCAAATAATATGCTGGCCTTCATTACAAGAGAATTTGAGTACAGGAGTAAAGAAGTTTTACTCCAATTGTATAGGGCCTTGGTGAGACCACACCTGGAGTACTGTGTACAATTTTGATCTCCTTACCTAAGGAAGGATATACTTGCCATAGAGGGAGTGCAACGAAGGTTCATGAGATTGATTCCTGGGATGGCAGGACTGTCGTATGAGAAGAGATTGAGTAAACTAGGCCTGTATTCTCTTGAATTTAGAAGAATGAGAGGTGATCTCATTGAAGCATACAAAATTATTACAGGGCTTGATAGGGTGGATGCTGGGAGAATGTTTGCCTTGGCTGGGGAGTCTAGAACCAGGGGCCACAGCCTCAGGATAAAGGGTAGGCCATTCAGGACTGAGATGAGAAGAAATTTATTCACACAGAGGGTGGTGAATCTTTGGAATTCTCTACCTCAGAGGCTTGTGGAGGCTCAGTCATTGGGTATATTCAAAACAGAAGTCGATAGATTTCTGACTAGTAAGGGCATCAAGGGATATGGCGATAGGGCCAGTGAATGGAATTGAGGCAGAAGATCAGCCATGATCTCATTGAATGGCGGAGCAGGCTCAAAGGGCCGAATGGCCTACTCCTGCTCCTATTTCTTATGTTCTTATGTTCTTATACAGAATTCAAGGGATAAGCTTTTTAAGGAGAGGATGATGACCCCAATCTTTACGAGAGTTTGGAATAATAGAATAGAATCATAAAAATTTACAGTACAGAAGGAGGCCATTCGGCCCATCGGCCGGAATTTTGCCAGCGCTCAGCGGACGGGATGGGTGGCGGGTCAGCTGTTAAATTTAAATTGATTGATAGCGGGTCGGGAACCCGCTGTCAAAACACGCACACTGGACTTTCCCGATGCTGGGTCTGCCAGCGCTGAGCAGACCCGACAGGCAGTGGCAGGGGAGGCAATTAAAATCATTAGTAGTTTGCTTGCAGCCACTTATCAATGGTTTTTTGCCCAACTTTTTGGATTTGACAGGTCGCCCACCAGTTTCCTGCTGTGCCGGGACCTCGTCTGAGGCGGGAGGTCAATTACCATTGAATCAGCTGATGAGTTGACAGCTTCAAATGTCAAGTCAAAGCTCCCAGCTGATTGAGAAATGTTGCCTTAACCACTAGCTTCTCTAAACTGCATTTCCACTACAGATTCAGGATGCTGCAAGTCTTTACACAAGTCTCCATGCAGTCTGACCTCATTACCTCTCCCATCATTGACAGATCGCATCTGTCATCTCTACTTCACCTGCCATCAATTCCATCAGCATGGGTGCCCTTGAAACTCTCTTACCTTGGTCCTCAGAATCCCACCACGATCAACCCCAACATCAGCATCACCAGGCACACCAGCAGCACCAACAACAATGCCAACCTTCTCCGCAATCGTCTGATGCTGCACAGGACACAGGGCATCAGCACCCGACCACAGTGCTGCTCGGGAGGCCAGGGATGGCCTCACCATGGCCAGATTTACTTCACTTGATGCTGTAAACCCTGGCTGCCACATGATGCGCCAGGTTGGCACCACCCCACACCAGCACCATAAAGCATCCCTACAATTCCCAAGCCATTCCTTTCACACTCATTAGCATTGCGGGGGGTAACGTTATGTCTCACTATTCACTGCAACTCACTAAGCCACTTCCAAATGTGCACACAAATCTGTCCAAGAACGTAAAGTGTTGAAAATAAAGATTTCAATGTTTGACAGCACATTAACTTTACATGAACATTGGCTAAAACACCCAAGTGCCTACCCTTGTGTGTTGTTAGTTGGTATGATTACACTAGGATGAGGGTGAGTGTGAGGAGTGGCTAGTGAGATGGGGATGTGATAATGTAGTTAGAGAAGGATGGGTGGAGGTGCAAGGTAAGTTGGTGTGAGTAAGGATGTGCAGGAGTAGGGTAGGGAAGGCAAAGTGATTGGGATGTGATGAGTGGCACAGCAGGATGAGATTGAGTGTGGCTTTGTACTAACGTTTCGTGATCTACTTAGATCATTGAAACGTTTGTGGCACTGCACCCAGATCCTCCTAACGACATCCCTGCTTGTGCCCTCCAGTGCATTGGTGTCCTGGGGAGGTCTCTTCTGCCCATGGGAAGGGAAGAGGACCTCCCTGTGTGCTGTGACTCCCTCCATAAGCATAAGCATATGGAGGGAGTCACGGGAGAGCCTGGGTGCAGCCGTGCACCTCTGTGCAGTGCTTGTCAGTGTTTGCAGCACCTCAATGCTGTAGAACACTGACAGCACAAATGTCAAAGTAAATTTGTTCATGGTCCCTTTAAGGAAACCGGCTGATGACATGTCATCAAATGACGTCATCAGACCCGCTTCCTTCAATCGGCCGGGAAGCTAACTGGGCGGGGCTTAACAAGCCCAATCATCAGAAAGTCATTTCGGAGGCCGGGCTGGAACCAGCAGTGGGACCGAGACCCGCCATCGACATTGGCCGCCACAGACCCGCCGAGGTTAGTAAAATCACAGCCATCGTGTCCGTGCCGGCTGAAAAAGAGCTATCCAACCTAATTCAACTTTCCAGCTCTTGGTCCATAGCCTTGCAGGTTACGCCACTTAAAGAGCATATCCAAGTACTTTTGTAATGCGATGAGGGTTTCTGCCTCTACCACCCTTTCAGACAGTGAGTTCCAGACCCTGAAGATCGGGCGAGGCTGATAATGTCAGAGAGCACAGGGCCAAGAAGAAAGTGTTTGATGAAGGAGATAGGTTGAAGAAGTTGCAAAAGAAGGTGGCTGTTGTGGGCTTCATGTATGAAATGAGTTTCATAAGTGATGGGGGATAGGGGAGAGAATCTGCATTTGAACACCACCACCTCCAGGTTCCCCGCCAAGTCACACACCATCCTGACTTGGAAGTATATCGGCCGTTACTTCATCGTCGCTGGGTCAAAATCCTGGAACTCCCTCCCTAACAGCACTGTGGGAGTACCTTCACCACACGGACTGCAGCGGTTGAAGAAGGCGGCTCACCACCACCTTCTCAAGGGCAACTAGGGATGGGCAATAAATGCTGGCCTCACCAGCCACGCTCACATCCCATGAATGAATTAAAAATAAATAAGCAATTGGATAAGGTGAAGGGTTAGAAGGAGAGGGAACCATTTGCGCTGAGCAATTCTAGCACAAGAATTAAGCAATATTCAAAAATAAGTGAAAATAAGGTCAGGAAGATAAAATCACTATTTGGGTAGAAATTTCATTTAACATTAATTTCCAAACAAGGTAGATTCGATCAGATTTGCAAGCATAACTCATCCTGAGTTTATCGTCCTCTTACTAAATAAAAAGGTTGCGAGAATAATGTTTCTGCATTATTTGAGCAATAAGTCAATGAAAATCCCCTGTGCCAGGTAATAAAAACCAGGTCCAGTGGAGATGCTTTTCTATCCATGACTCAATATTATACAGTCAACCAAGGTGACTGTTATTGCTTATAGTCAGATTATTTTTAGGCTGTAGAATGGAGACATGGAATGGTTGACGGTCATAAATTAGGTTTTAGATATTTCGTGCTACTAGCCACGACTGACAATCAAAAAAGTTAGTGCATGTGAAAATCATATTAATTGGATTTTGTGACCATTTAATTTTTAATAAAGTGCTTATTTTCTCTTATCATTTACTTCTCCCCCACACACCAAGAGGCGGTGTGAATCAAGAAGACGGGAGAACGGACAATGCAGGAAAACTACAGCAGATCTGTCTGCATTAGAAAGAGAAAAGACATTGGGGGTGATTTTCAGCCAACTCTCCGGGCAGGAAACCCATGGGATCAGGTGGAACCACCGGCTCTCCACCCCGCCCGATATTGCTCCTCAGTGACTTCGACGGAGAGCAACATTTGGGTAGGTGTAAAACCAGCGGTGCACCCGATCCCATCAGTCTCCTGATGGCCAGGTTAGGTTAAAATTGTCCCCCTTCGGCCTGGAATCCCACTCAGGCCTAAAGGCTGAGCGCTGCTGGATTGCCCACCTGCAGCCCAATTTGGTAGTTAGTCAACCCAACTGCGTTAGTCACTGTCCCTTCCCCAGACAAAGCTTTGTACATTTATCATCGCCCTAGACTTTCTATGGTTAAGCCTGTTTTAGACCATGATGCGGAGATGCCGGTGTTGGACTGGGGTGGACAAAAATGAGAAGTCGCACAACACCAGGTTATAGTCCAACAGTTTTATTTTAAATTACGAGCTTTTGGAGCTTAAGGTTTACCTGACGAAGGAGCAGAGCTCCGAAAGCTCGTAATTTTAAATAAAACTGTTGGACTATAACCTGGTGTAGTGCGACTTCTCATTTTTGTTTTAGACCAAGCCATTAATTTTCCCTCAATTTCCTTTTCATGTTCCTTGAAATAGATCAGAAAAAAATCTATTATTTTATTTTCCAATACATCAATAGTTTAGCTCTTCTAAAGCCTTGAACATCTAGATGGTTACTTTTGGCTTCAGAAGTAACACAATACCAAATCCTGAAAATTTGTGTTCATTTGTCTCCAGGATACTGATCATTTCTAGTGAACTGCTGAATAAAATCTTTACATTCTTGGGATGTGGGTGGCGCTGGCAAAGCTGGTATTTATTGCCCATCCCTAGTTGCCCTTGAGAAGGTGACAGTGGACCTTCTTCTTGAACTGGTGCAGTCCATGTGGTGATGCATTTTGGGAGGACTAACAAGGCAAGGGAATACACAATGAATGGTAGGACCCTAGGAAGGACAGAGGATCAGAGGGACCTTGGTGTGCATGTACATAGATCCCTGAAGGCAGCAGGACAGGTAGATAAGGTGGTTAAGAAGGCATATGGGATACTTGCCTTCATTAGCCGAGGCATAGAATATAAGAGCAGGGAGGTTATGATGGAGCTGTACAAAACGCTAGTTAGGCCACAGCTGGAATACTGTGTGCAGTTCTGGTCGCCACACTATAGGAAGGGTGTGATTGCATTGGAGAGGGTGCAGAGGAGATTCACCAGGATGTTACCTGGGCTGGAGCGCTTCAGCTATGAAGAGAGACTGGACAAGCTGGGGTTGTTTTCCTCAGAGCAGAGAAGGCTGAGGGGGGACCTGATTGAGGTGTACAAAATTATGAGGGGCATAGATAGGGTAGATAGAAAGGAACTTTTCCCCTTAGTAGAGGGGTCAATAACCAGGGAGCATAGCTTCAAGGTAAGGGGCAGGAGGTTTAGAGGGGATTTGAGGAAAAACTTTTTCACCCAGAGGGTGGTTGGAATCTGAAACTCACTGCCTGAAAAGGTGGTAGAGGCAGGAACCCTCACAACATTAAAGAAGCATTTAGATGAGCACTTGAAATGCCATAGCATGCAAGGCTACGGACCAAGTGCTGGAAAATGGGATTAGAATAGACAGGGCTTGATGGCCAATATGGACACGATGGGCCGAAGGGCCTCTTTCTGTACTGTATAACTCTATCACTCTAAGGTGCTCCCAGAGGACTGTTTGGTAGGGAGTTGCAGGATTTTTACCAAACGGCAATGAAGGAACGGTCGATATATGTCCAAGTCGGACGACTGATTCTGATTACATTAGAGTTATCGCGATCACAGATCAGAACTTTGGTGGCAGGGCAGTAAAGCCATGGTGGTAGTGAGGACCAGAGGAACATATGTGAGGTGATATTTCACCAGACTGGGCGTCCAGTGACAAATCCTGCCAGCCATCATTTTTTTCTGGCCACAAACGTACCGAGCAGCTCATTGCGGTCACGTTTTTCTCATCGCCGATGGGCAGAGTCCAGCGGGCAGAAATGACGTTCAGAAGTGTGATTTTCCTAGTGTGACGGTACAGCTGGCACAAAAGGTAGATAGCGCATAGAATGATCAGGCCCAGAGTGATCTCCTGGACTAGTTTCGACCACCTAAGGGGGGTCGGAGAGGAATTGCTCAGATATTTTTTCCCTCAAATTGGCCTGGATTTATAATCTGGTTTATCGCCTCTCCCAGGAGATCACATGATTTCGGGTAGGGTGGGCAGTGTATATATTGAGATGCACAAGGTGTCACAAGTTGTGTGGGACAGGCTGGACGGACCAGGGGCTCTTTTCCTGTCTGTCATTGTCCGTAAGTTCACCTGTTCATGAGTACTGTGGGTGGTGGGGAATCCTCCCTAATATATAAATGAAGCAGGAGATTGCACCTTCCTCTTTTTCGCCTCTCCTATTGGGCCAAAAATTCGGCACTTGCCGGGTGAGTACGCGCTGTGTACTCACCCGCAAGGCGTCCTGAAGTGCCGGTTTCCTGCATGCACTGCGCATGCGCAGGAAACCGGAACTTCCGGTCTGGTGAAGGGAGCGGTTCAGAGGTGAACCGTGTGCGCGGTAGAGGCTGCGCGCACGCAGCAAACTTAGGGTTTTTTTCAGGTTTCTCCAGGAGGGTAAGTATTGAAGAACCTGCACTTTTAAAAAGGAGGCGCAGGACCCGTTTTCAACAAGGTAAGTGGTTAATTAATTATAATTTAAAAAAAATTTCAACAGGTTTATCTTTTTTAGATACTTTAAAGAAAGGTAAGTTTATTTTTAGCACTGTTAATTTTTTCAAAAATTTAAATTTTTGTTTAAAGTAGTTAATTTATTTAACTTATAGTTATTTTATAAATGTGATGGTTTTTTTAAAATTTATTTGAAGTTTAGCTGTTCTTTTGGGGCCGATTTCAATTCATAGATTTGACAGGTCTTCCTGTCAAATCTATGAATGAAAGATGGTCTGCTGCCATTGGCTCTCCATGGCCCATGTGATCCCAGGGGACGCATCGCACTAACTACGCCCCTGGGACACGCAAGCACTGCGCGCCGGCACTTGGAGCAGGCCCAGGAGCTGAAGTCCCCGTGGGCCCAGAGGTCAATGGCAGGCGCGGTAGGTAAGTGCGCGCGCGATCCTTACCCCCGTGGCAAGCCAGAGAGGCGAATTTCAGGGCCATTATATCTGTGTAACTCTTTGCATTCCTTTGTCACTGGGCTTACCTACCTGAGATATTAAAATATCCCGGATTACAATTACAGTTCCCACTCTCTCATCTAAACCACTTTCTATTGACCTGTTCATCGGAGCTGCCAATCAATGGTTGCTAATTGTTCTTTGGCAGCTCTTCAGTTATCAATTTCTACCCAAATTTCTCTTCTGCTAATATGTCAATGCTTTCAATAGCCGCTGTGTCATACTTAATGAATAATACCACTCCTCTACCCAGGTTAATCAGTCTATCTTTAGAGAACAGACTTTAAGCTCCATCAATTGGCTACATTCTGCTTGCTACCATATTTTTTTTAATTTATTCATTCACAGGATGTGGGCGTCGCCAGGCAAGGCCAGCATTTATTGTCCATTCCTAATTGCCCTCGAGAAGGTGGTGGTGAGTCGCCTTATACAACTGAGTGCCTTGCTGGGCCATTTCAGAGGGCAGTTAAGAGTCAACCACATTGCTGTGGGTCTGGAGTCACATATAGGCCAGACCAGGTCAGGACAGCAGATTTCCTTCCCTACAGGACATTAGTGAACTAGATGGGTTTTTATGATATTTAATCCAATGTTAAAAATATATCAATAGAAAGAATTATTTGCAATTTTATAGCATCTTTCACGACCACCGGACGTCTCAAAGCACTTTTCAGCCAATGAAGTACTTTTGAAGTGTAGTCACTGTTGTGATGTGGGAAACGCTGCAGCCAATTTGCGCACAGCAAGCTCCCACAAACAGCAATGTGATAATGACCAGATAATGTGTTTTTGTTATGTTGGTTGAGGAATAAATATTGGCCAGGACACCGGGGAGAACTCCCCTGCTCTTCTTTGAAATAGTACCTTAGGATCTTTTATGTCCACCTGAGAGAGCAGACGGGGCCTCAGTTTAACGTCTCATCCGAAAGACGGCACCTCCGACAGTGCAGCACTCCCTCAGCACTGCACTGGGAGTGTCAGCCTAGCTTTATGTGCTCAAGTCCCTGGAGCGGGACTTAGAACCCACAACCTTCTGACTCAGAGGCGAGAGTGCTACCCACTGAGCCACAGCTAACAATAAGCAAGTATATCTAAGAACGTGTGAAGATATGAACAGCAGCTGCCCCTCGAGCCTGTTCCGCCATTCAATTAGATCATGGCTGATGCCTCGAATTCCTTGGGCTCCCTGTATTTGTATAAAAGCAGATTAGCCAACCCTTCATTACCTTCCTTTCCTTACTTGAAACCTTCATCACTGATGCTTTCATCTCTGACCTGAGAAAATATTCCTAATGATTTCCCGTCCCTTCAAATAGAGCCAATTTTTGAAGTGTAGTCCACTGTTTGTTATGTGGGAAAAAGTGGCAGCAATTTGTGAAAAGCAGGGCCCCACTACCAGCAAATGAGTTGAATGAGTAGATAACCTGATTTTGGTATGTTGGTTGAGGGACGAATGTTGGCCTGGACATGGAGACAACTCCCTATTCCTCTTTGAATCGTGCCATCGGGACCTTTAACATTCACCAGAACCAATAGCCGGACTCTCGTTTCAACATCTCCCCCGGAAGAGGCCACCTCAACAGTGCAGCACTCTCTCAGTGATGCACGTAAGAGTCAGCCTGTTTTTAAATATTCGCTTTTGTGGGATGTGGGCGTCGCTGGCAAAGCCAGCATTTATTGCCTATCCCTAGTTGCCCCTTGAGATGGTGGTGGTGAGCCGCCTTCTTAAACCGCTGCAGTCCGTGTGGTGAATGTACACCCACAGTGCTGTTAGGTACTGGAACTCCCTAATAAGAGCACTGTGGGAGTACCATCACCACACAAACTGCAGCGGTTCAAGAAGGTGGCTCACCACCACTTTCTCAAGGGCAACTAGGGATGGGCAATAAATGCCGGCATTGCCAGCGACACCCTGATCCCATAAACGAATAAAAAAAAAGGTAGGGAGTTCCAGGATTTTGACCCAGCAACAAGATCCCAGCGAAGGATCGGCGATACACTTCTAAGTCGGGATGTTGTGTGACTTGGAGGGGAACTTGGAGGTGGTGGTGTTCCCAGGCTTCTGCTGCCCTTGTCCTTCTAGGTGGTAGAGGTCGCGGGTTTGGGAGGTGCTGCCGAAGAAGCCTTGGCGAGTTGCTGCAGTGCATCTTGTAGATGGTCCACACTGCAGCCACGGTGCGCCGGTGGTGGAGGGAGTGAATGTTTAAGGTGGTGGATGGGGTGCCAATCAAGCGGGCTGCTTTGTCCTGGATGGTGTCGAGCTTCTTGAGTGTTGTTGAATTACGTGCTTAAGTCCTGAAGTGGGGCTGGAACCCACAACCTTCTGAGGACACCAAGGGGGTGATCTTCACTTTCGGCAGTGGTGGAAAACTGCCGGTGAGGGTTGGCGGCAACGTTCCCGATAAGCCGCGCAGCCGCACAGCTCTCTGCCGGTCCCGCACAGCCCGGCTTTCTCAACGGTAAGTTAAACTGTGAATGGCCATGCAGCCCCTTAAAGGGTCCGCGCACCCAAAAGGAAATTACGGGGCAAGATTGGTTGCCGACCCGTTATACATTGAAGCCAACAGAGAGGAAAAGTCAGGCGAGGTGCATCGCAGGCAGCTGAACCGCTACCGTCAGTTTTGTGCCACGCGGTGAGAGAAAATTCCCCCGCCCACCAGATCCTGCACTGGAGGCACTGCCCATCCTGCAATACTTCACCCGAGACCTTCATTTGCTCCCAGACAGTGAGTATTGGGGGCATCACAAGCTGAGCCTGGACCTTCACCTCACCCAACGTAGCATGGGTAGCTTTTACTGAAGGTCGCTGGGTAATGGACCTTGGCTGCTTTTTTCCCTTCTGCAGCCCAGGGGTACTGAGGCTAGTTGTTGCACCGCCCTGGCTGAGATCCACGGACTCGGCATCGCGCGGTGATTCTGGGACCTCCCTGTTTTGTTTGTCCCGGTTACCCGCGGGGCTGTGCACTCACAGCAACAACAACCTGCATTTATAGAGCACCTTCAACGTAGTCAAAGGTCCCACGGCGCTTCACGGGCGCCTCATCAGAAAAAAAATTGACACCCAACCACATCAGGAGATATTAGTGAGAAGTCGCTCAACACCAGGTTATAGTCCAACAGCTTTATTTGAAATCACAAGCTTTCGGAGCGCTGCTCCTTCGTCAGGTGAAGTGAAGAGATGCATATAGGCACAGCATATATAGTCAGAGAACACTGCCAGGTGATTACAGTTAATCTTTCTAACTGCCCTTTATCACACCTCGGCAGAGAGACAATCACGGCAATCAAAGGTGAGGATGGTGTCCAAACAGGTCAGTCAGGAAAACATTACATCAAAGACAATGAGGTGGGGTCACAAGGGGTCAATTGTGGCAGATGCTGGGGTCTGGATGGAAAACAAAAAACTTTTTTTGCTGGAAATCACAGCAGGTCCGGCCGCATCTGTGTAGAGAGAACAAGCCAACGACGACTCGAGTCTGGATGACTCTACGTCAGGTGGGGATATTAGGACAGGAGACTGGTCAAAGAGGTAGGTATTTCAGGAGCATCTTAAAGGGGGAGAGAAAGGTAGAGAGGCGGAGAGGTTTAGGGAGGGAATTCCAGAGCTTAGGGCCTCGGCAGCTGAAGGCACGGCCACCAATGGTAGAGCGATTAAAATCGGGGAAGCGCAAGAGGCCAGAATTGGAAGAGCACAAAGATCACGGAGGGTTGAAGGGCTGGAGGAGGTTACAGAGATAGGGCGGGCCGAGGCCATGGAGGGATTTGAACACAAGGATGAGAATTTTAAATTCGAGGCGTTACCAAATGAACAAACAGGGTGCGGAAGTGGGGGCGGGGGGGAGCACGTATTTTTAAGCTCTATTTCTAATCCAACCAGCTGTTCGCTCATCATCCCTCCCCTACCAAATCTAGTGTTTACTAAATGATTTTAATGAAGGTAAGAAATACACAAATTCACTGCAGGCATGTCACTAGATGGTAACTACTATGTAGTATTTCACTGCGTGATATATGCATTTCATTATGTAGTCTACGTGAATTCGCTATATGATATATGTACGCAGCGCTGTGTAGAGACTTTGAATTATATCGCAAACGGTTCCTCACACACTCCCAACTGGGTATCTCGCTGTGTGTATAATATATCTCAGTATAAGGGCAATTACAGCATTTTATTTTGTCTAGACTCTGTTAACTCAGCAAATACACTCGAGTGGAAAAAAAAACTCCAGAAGTGAATGATTTCTTTATATTGTAAAACTTTGCAAATGAATGACCGCTTCCATAGCGTTCACTTCAGTGTCGTGCACAGTGCAAGTGAACCCTTTGGGCTGGATTTTGAATGACCCATGGAGTCGGGTTTGGAGGCGTGTCGGGGGTTAAATTTGCGGGGTCGGGGGTCCCGACCCCATTCCGACTCAATCCCGCCTCCACGCAATTTTGACAAAATCAGTCGCGGGGTTCCCGACTCCGTCCCGCCTCCAAGAGGCGTGACGTGAAGCACGCCTGATGTGAAACACTCCAGTGAAACCTGGCGGGAGCACAAGTGGATAGCTGACTATAAGCTGCAGGTCCACTATTACAACGGAGATGTGATGAAGGTAGTAGTAGTATTAGGTCTGAAAGTGGCCTCTGATGCTGCTGCATTGAATGTCTTCAGAGACTGCATGGCCTTTGCTGTGAGAGGACTTGGTTGGTCTCTCTCTCTCTCTCTCTCTCTCACTCCATTTTGCATCCAGGTCCTCTCTCACCAACATCCAGTCAGTCTCTGACCTGCAATGCAGCAGCAATGATGACATCATCAGAGGCAACTTTCAGACTGAAACCACTAATTGGTTCATGGGTTCCCACATGCTGGAACTCAATTGCCCAATTAGGTGAAAATTGCATCATTCATCCACATTAATCTGGAGTCGGGGGGGGGGAAACACGAAATGCGGATGACACGACCCCAACCCGACCCCAAGACAAAATCCAGCCCTTTCTGTTCAGCATCGATCGCTTCTCCCGGCTCGGATCTTTTTCCTTCATTTCTACGCAGTTCGCAATGGGTCTTTTAATCAGGGTAAAGTAGAGGCCAACTGAATTACTTTGCCCCAGGTACTTTTAAAGGTAGGACAGGCAAGTCTACTCCTTGTTTGATGCACGTGGTGTAACTATGGGAGGGGAGGGGGAGGGGGTCAATTTTCACCCTCACCGATAGGGCTGTAATCTGGCGGAGTGAATCTCTCGCCCGTTGTCGAACCCGCCCGACATCCATTTTCATTCATTCCAATGGAAATTAAAATCGGGCCGATTCGAAAATGAGTGGGTGATCTGCTCCCCCGGTATACTGCCAAGCAGTGGAGTTGAAAACTACCTCCCATGACCCAGATTTTGTTCCATTTATACAATGACCTTCACTTATTGATCCCTTGTGCTCAGTGGTTTATGTCTCCGGTGAGCCACTGCCAGAATGACTCCTTATAATCCTGCTATTCTCCCCCCCCACCCCACCAGCTCCTTTCCTAAAGTACCTAACCCACGGTAGTTTGCAATCCCACAGGTCCTAGCAGCCCTCCAGTGCGTCTCCCAAGTGGCCAATGCTTCATATGTGAGCCTAGACAATGACTGTCAGCCGTGGCTCAGTGGGTAGCACTCTCGCCTCTGAGTCAGAAGGTTGTGGGTTCAAGACCCCTCCAGAGACTTGAGCACAAAAATCCAGGCTGACACTCCAGTGCAGTGCTGAGGGAGTGCTGTACTGTCGGAGGTGCCGTCTTTCGGGTGAGACGTTAAACCGATGCCCCGTCTGCTCTCTCAGGTGGACGTAAAAGATCCCATGGCACTATATCGAAGAAGAGCTGGGGAGTTCTCCCCGGTGTCCTGAGCCAATATTTATCCCGCAACCAACATAACAAAAGCAGATTATCAGGTCATTATCACATTGCTGTTTGTGGGAGCTTGCTGTGCGCAAATTGGCTGCTGCGTTTCCTACATTACAACAGTGACAGTACTTCATTGGTTGTAAAGCACTTTGAGATGTCCTGAGGTCGTGAAAGGCGCTATATAAATGCAAGTCTGTTTTTTTCAGCAGGCTATTCAACCGTGGAAAGCAGCACAGTTAGGCCCGGTCCTACCCGCACACAATCTTGCTTTTGTCAGTCTGGATAATGAACCCCAGCAGAGTTTCCCCCTCCCTAGGCAAGGGGTAATGAGGTCTATTTTAACACTACCCTGGCTGAGAATAGCTAGCTCAGTACAGGCCGAGAATCAAGCCTGAAACCTTCTGGTCTGCCTGGTTGGCACAGCAGCAGGTGTTGCCTTCATCCATCACACCGTCAAGAATAACCCAACATTCAGGCAACCCCCAGGAAATTAAACCGATGGAGTAGAGTCCACGATACAGGGGTTGTGCGTAGGCTGTGAAAGGAACTTTATGCGGGAACACCACCACCTCCAAGTTCCCCTCCAAGCCACACACCATCCCGACTTGGAAATATATCGGCAGTTCCTTCATCGTCGCTGGGTCAAAATCCTGGAACTCCCGCCACCACACGGACTGCAACGGTTCAAGAAGGCGGCTCACCGCCACCTTCTCAAGGGCAATTAGGGATGGGCAATAAATGCTGGTCTTGCCACCGACGCCCACATCCCAGGAATGACTATTGAAACAATTGCCTATTTCTTATTATATCCTTTCGTATGATCATCATAACTATTTGAAAAAACGTGCCGCTTCATTTAGCACTATTACAAGTGGATTGTACAAATAGAATGGACGGCCTGAGGCTACGAAAGACACTATATAATGCAAGTTCTTTCTTAGAATGCACCTCAAGAAACAAAAGATTTTGAAAACTAACCTGCTTGTAAGCAACATGAGCCTCACCACTTCCTTCCCCCTACAGACCACTGCTTACTGCAAGGTACTCTTGATGCAGTATATAGAGACTGTTCTCAGTCATCAGAACCGACCCCAGTATGTCCCCTAATACAGAAGATCGCAAGATAGATACAGACGAAGACGACCATTCGCCCCATCTTAAATTATCCGTCCAGGAACCTACAGTTATAGAACATAGAACATAGAACAGTACAGCACAGTACAGGCCCTTCGGCCCTCGGTGTTGTGCCGAGCATTGTCCGAAACCAAGATCAAGCTATCCCACTCCCTATCATTCTGGTGTGCTTCATGTGCTTATCCAATAACCGCTTGAAAGTTCCTAAAGTGTCCGACTCCACTATCACAGCAGGCAGTCCATTCCACACCCCAACCACTCTCTGAGTAAAGAATCTACCTCGGACATCCCTTCTATATCTCCCCCATGCACCTTATAGTTATGCCCCCTTGTAACAGCTACATCCACCCGAGGAAATAGTCTCTGAACATCCACTCTATCTATCCCCCTCATCATCTTATAAACCTCTATTAAGTCGCCTCTCATCCTCCCCATCACAGCATCCAACTGTTTCTTAAATGACGACAGTGCTTTTGTCTCTTTCACCCTGACCAGCAGGCCTTAGCATATGTTGAGCACTCTTCATGTGCAGAATTTCCTAACATCGGACTTGAAGTTTCCCTTCACTAGCATGACCCATGTCCCCTTGTTCCACTGTTACAATTTAAGTAGAAGTCCAGATTTATCTGTTTCATGCCACTTTCTATCTTATACACCTCCACAAGATTACCATTCAGTTGTCTCCTCTCAAGGCTAAAAGGTCCAATTTCCTACAGTCTTGCCTAACAACTCTGTTTTTGTGATGTCCATGGCTCTTCTCTGTCCCGAGGTCTTCAATGTTGCTTGTTAACCAGAACAGGACGAAATGCTCTCGATGTGATCTGGCCAGACCACGGCACAGTTTAATGTCGGCCAGCATTATATGCTGAAGTCCCAGAGAGGGGGCTGGAACTCACAAGATTCTGAAGAGGCCAAGATGGTAAATTTTAACTTTTGGCGGTGGCGGGAAGGACGAGCCACCTGTTACACACCCCGCCAAACTTCAATGGAAAGGAAAACTCAGCGGGGTGTATAACGGGTAGCCGATCCGCTACATTGTAAATTAACCACATCTTCCCCCGCCCCCCCAAACCATGCACTGGAGGCATTGCTGTCCCTGCAGACATTAAATGGAATGAAAAATTGGCAACGGGCGACCGATTCCATTACCGCCCATTTTTTACCCCTGCCGATCTTACCCCCAATGTCTACTAATACCCCTAGTTCTCTTTCAACTTTATGGTTAGCTAGAGCAGCACTGTTCATGGAGTACTGCCTGTTTAATTTCTTCCTCTGTGCAGAAGTTACATTTCTTTGTGTTAAATATCATTTGTGACTTTTTTTAATTCATTCACGGGATGTGGGCAAGGCCAGCATTCATTGCCCATCCCTAATTGCCCTTCAGAAGGTGGTGGTGAGCCGCCGCCTTCTTGAACCGCTGCAGTCCGTGTGGTGATGGTACTCCCACAGTGCTGTTAGTGGCTTGTTAGGCCCATTTCAGAGGACAGTTAAGAGTCACATATAGGACAGACCGGGTAAGGACGGCAGATTTCCTTCCCTAAAGGACATTAGTAAAGCAGATGGGTTTTTACAACAAGCCGGTAGTTAAATGGTCACTGATACTAGCTTTTTATTCTAGATTTATTTGACTAACTGAATTTTAATGCTGTGGATTTGAACTCATGTCTCCAGATTATTACTCCAGGCCTCTGCATTACTAGTCCAGTAACATAACCATTATGCTACCGTTCCACCTACTTATGCATTTCATAGGGGACACACACTAGACCAGCTAGTATCGCATTTCACCAGAAGCTACATGGCTCTTTCTTGCTTGTCGTATTACAGCAACATTTTCTTCTCTGTAGATGCATGCAGCTCCTTACTGTGATGCTCTCACCCACCTCCTAGAAGCCACTTCACGATGGCGTTGAAAGCGACCTGGGAGCAGGTTACCGACTGATCATTCTTGGTTGCAACTGGTAGGCAGCCCAGCGGGAAAGGAAAATTAACTGGAAGAACACTGGGCCTCTTGCCTTCAAAGATAAGAGGGAAAAACATATTTTAGCAGCTTTCCTTGTAGAAGAATCAATACTCAGAATTGAGTTGAAGGCTGTAATCAAATCTTGAGGTTAAGACTTTGCATGTCAACAACATCTGACATTCATCTGGCATCTCTTTCATACAAAATGTCCTGAGGCACTTTGCAAGAGATCAGAGGACACCCAGGAGCAGGAGATGAGAGAAATGTTATGGGGAGGTGACCAAAGGCATGCTCAGAGATGCAGATTTTAAGGAGACTTTAGAAGGCAAGGAAATAGATGTCAAGGCGGAGGGGTTTATTAAAAGAGCAGGGTGGCTGGAGACTCCACCATTGAAAGTGGAATAGGCGTGTGTACACACACAGATCAGAAACAGAAGCACTCAGAATGTGTGTTGGGACACAAGACTGGATACAATGGGCTGGATTTTACTCACCAAGACGAGTTGGGGGCGGGACTGCTGCCTTCCGGGTTCTAGTCCCGCCCCCAGTGACGTCCGACGCACAGACGCTATTTTCCCCTGATTGGCCTTGTTAAGCCCGCCCTGCGGGCTTGCTGGACAATTAAGGGAAAGTCGGTGTCGGATGACATTAGTTGATGACGCTTCATCTGCCAGTTTTCTTAAAGAGACATGAAACATCTACTTTTGACATATGATTTGACAGAGTTTGACAGCATTGAGGTGCTGTCAAACACTGACAATCACTGTACAAAGGTGAGCCCTTGCACCCAGGCTCTCCATTGACTCTCTCCTTAGGATGAAACAGATGGCAGCTGCAGGTGAGGGTACAGAAGCGATCTGTCACTTCTCCCATTGAGGTGAGGCCACACAAACACTTCAAAGCTTGTCACCTGCAGAAAAATCTAAACACATTGAAAATGACTTTCCCAACATTTCCTTACCTCTGATACTCACCAGTGTCCCATTGCATCCTTCACACCACTTCTGCAGCTGTCATCTGTACACCAACAGTACAACAGACCCACAGCACGCCTCAGTTACCCTGGCGGGGTTCCCCGACATCGGGAAGCCCGCAGCAGAAGTCGCAAAATGGGAAAAAGCCACTTAATTGCCTGTTAACTACCTGTTAACAGGCAGTTAAGTGGTTATAATCCTCTTCCCGCCGCTAGGAGTCGGGTCCCTGCGCAAATTGGGGACCCGACTCCCGGGAAGATTGGTTGGAGGCGGGTTGGGGACCTGCTCCCATTCGTTTTGATTTTCTCAGCGGTCCCGCCTCCAACCCCGCCTCCTCAGGGCTGGTAAAATCCAGCCCATAGAATCAGAAATTTACTGCACAGAAGGAGACCATTCGGCCCATCGTGTCTGTGCAGGTCAAAATAGAGCTCTCCAGCTAATCCCACTTTCCAGCTCATGGTCCGTAGCCCTATAGGTTACAGCACTTCAAGTACTTTTTAAATGTGATGAGGGTTTCTGCCTCTACGTTCCTTTCAGGCAGTGAGTTCCAGACCCCCACCACCCTCTGGGTGAAAAAAGTTCTCCTCAACTCCCCTCTAATCTTTCTACAAATTACTTTAAATCTAATACCCCTGGTTATTGACCTCTCTGCTAGGGGAAATAGGTCCTTCCTATCCACTCTATCTGGGCCCCTCATAATTTTATGCACCTCAATCAAGTCTCCCCTCAGCCTCCTCTGTTCCAAAGAAAACAATCCCAGCCTATCCAACCTTTCCTCATAGCTAAAATTCTCCAGTCCTGGCAACATCCTCGTAAATCTCCTCTGTACCCTCTCGAGTGCAATACGACAGAGAATAGGGCGGAGCGAGGGTATGGAGGGATTTGCAAAAACAAAGGCAAGGATTTGGCTTGTGCTTCACAGTCGCAGTTTATGACTTTGTTTGAACCCCAACCATTAGGCTAAAGATGTCAGGCACAGAATAAAGAGTCACCAGTTTTGCCGAGTAAGAATGGAAATCAGTCAAGCAAACGCGGAATCTACTCATTAAGAATCGCTCACAAGCTGGCATGTGCTACAAGGTTGTGACTTGGGGGTTTGAGATGCCATCTTGCTTTACTGCTGGCATCACCTCAACCCTTTTGATGTGCTTCTGCCTTGTTCAGATATGTAGCTCATGTGTTCGCCTCCATTTCCACACACCTCTCTTTATTGGTAAGCTTGCTTGTAGCTTCCACAGCAATAAAAAAAAAGCATTGATCGTGCTGTTAGAATAGAATATTTTTCAAAATGTAGCGCACTTTAGATTAAATACTTTTAATGCATTGAAACTTAGCTGAAGAAAACTACAATGCATAAGGATGTGCAGAAATGTAATTGTCGGGGGCAGTAATTACAGATTTATCTTACAATCCAAAGGATCAGGCAGCATATTTATTCAGAAGCAGCCTTTCAATTACAGTTGAGAATTATCAATATGAGTGAGTTAATGGCCACTGCCAAGCACATGAAGAATGTTGTACATTGAAGCGATACTTCTAATGAATTATACATTGCATCTTCAAACATGCATACGAACTGACGTTAGGGGGCAGTATTTTAGTACATATAAAACAAACGAGATAGAAAGAAAGACTTGCATTTATATAGCGCCTTTCACGACCACCGGACGTCTCAAAATGCTTTACAACCAATTAAGTACTTTCGAAGTGGAGTCACTGTTGTAATGTGGGAAACGTGGCAGCCAATTTGCGCACAGCAAGCTCCCACAAACAGCAATGTAACAATGACCAGATCATGTGTTTCTTTTTTGTTATGTTGGTTGAAGGATAAATATTGGCCAGGGCACCAGGGAGAACTCCCCTGCTCTTCTTCGAAATAGTGGCCACGGGATCTTTTACATCCACCTGAGAGAGCAGATGGGGCCTCGGTTTAACGTCTCATCTGAAAGACGGCACCTCTGACAGTGCGGCGCTCCCTCAGCACTGCACTGGAATGTCAGCCTAGCTTCATGTGCTCAAGTTCCGATGGAGTGGGACTTGAACCCACAACCTTCTGACTCAGAGTTGAGTGTGCTACCCACTGAGCCACGGCTGACACTATAGCTCAAGTCTCTTGTTCTAGTCTTAGAAAATCTTCCTCATTTCCAGTAAGGATTTATTTTTGAAATAAACTCGCAAAATTAGAGTCCAAAGCAGTACATTGTTCTAAATGTGATTGTATTACAGAGAACCGGAATGAAGAGGAAAATAAGTCTCTGGAGCGGAGCTTGATGTACTTTCGTCGACAGTGCGGCAGATTTCAAATGAACTTTGAGTTTCTCAGCACATTAAAGCACCGAGGTTCGCTGCCATAGAGTGGGAAGGGGATCTTGGATTCCCGTCAAGGGCTCTCACGCTGCCGAGCTCACTATCTCAGCCATACAGCTGTGATGAAGCAGCGAGAAATAGCCAGGTGAGAGGGGAAGGGAAAATTAAAGGGAGAATCATCATTTGGTTGATGCTGAATTTGTACAAGATAGCGCTTAGGCCTTAGTTATAGAATCATAGAGTTATACAGCACAGAAAGAGGCCCTTCGGCCCATCGTGTCCACGCCGGCCATCAAGCCCTGTCTATTCTAATCCCATTTTCCAGCACTTGGTCCGTAGCCTTGTATGCTGTGGCGTTTCAAGTGCTCATCTAAATGCTTCTTGAATGTTGTGAGGGTTCCTGCCTCTACCACCCTTTCAGGCAGTGAGTTCCAGATTCCAACCACCCTCTGGGTGAAAAAGTTTTTCCTCAAATCCCCGCTAAACCTCCTGCCCCTTACCTTGAAACTATGCCCCCTAGTTATTGACCCCTCTACTAAGGGGAAAAGTTCCTTTCTATCTACCCTAACTATGCCCCTCATAATTTTGTACACCTCAATCAGGTCCCCCCTCAGCCTTCTCTGCTCGAAGGAAAACAACCCCAGCCTGTCCAGTCTCTCTTCATAGCTGAAGCGCTCCAGCCCAGGATAACTGCGTACAATTCTGAGCTTCCCAATACAGGAAGGGTAGCAATGGAAAAGGTACAGTTAGGATTCATTAGAATGATACCAGCAATGAAAGGTGGTATAAAGAAAAAGTGGGACTCTTTTTCACTGGAACAGAGAAGGTTAAGGGGAAATTTAATTGAGATTTTCAAAATTATGAAAGACTAAGGCCCCCGATTTTAACTCCAGGTGGATTTCCCGCTCAGGCCTGAGTTAAAATTACAGTCGGGTCTCAATGATGTCATCGGGCCGCAACATGCCTATGTAAAGAAGGACCCTGTTGGCTTCGGGCGTGTGTCCTCGTTGCCTGCTCAGGAGAGCAGGTTAAAATTGCAGATGTTGCGATCATGGCGGCTTTCGGACAGGTAAGAGCCAGGGGCGATTTTAACTGCCCGCCCGCCAGGTTTCTGCTGAGCGAGTAGAGTTAAAATCGCCCCTAAAGTGAGGGTAAACTTTGAAAGATAGTTACCACAGTCGCAAAACTGGTAGCAGAGGGACAGAGATGAAGGATTATCACTCGAATGGGGAATGTTAGAAGATAATTTTTCTCACAGAGGGTTATTAGAATATGGACAAGTGGCTATTGAGGCAGAGAATCCAACATCTTTCAAGATGGATTTGGATAAGAACATAAAATCATAAGAAATAGGAGCAAGAGTAGGCCATTCGGCCTCTCGAGCCTGCTCCGCCATTCAATAAGATCATGGCCGATCTGATCTTGGCCTCAACTCCACTTTCCTGCCCACTCCCCATAACCCTTAACCCCCCCTATTTTTCAAAAATCTGTCTATCTCTGCCTTGAATATATTCAATGACTCAGCCTCCACAGCTCTCTGATACGCATTTGAAAAGGAAGACTATAAAAGGAGATAGGGAAAGGACGGGGAAGGAAAAGGAAATGGGATGAGTAGATAGCTCAGATTGAAGACCCAGCATCAGCACAAGTAGGGTAGGCCAAACAGCTTCTTTATGTGCAAACATTTCCATCATTCCAGATTCCTCCAACCCACTTTACATAGGATTGGATAGAATCTACAGCACCAGATCAGGCCTTTTGGTCTAACTAATAGTAGCCAGCCAGAGTATCATTACCAAAGGCCTGGGAGCAGGTTACCCAAAGGCTAAAGTTGTATGGTCCTCGGAAGGAAAAAAAGGAAAATTAATTGGAAGATAAGTTTTCACACTTTAAAATAACACACACACTTTTACTTCGAGTAAGTGGATACTTGGAATTGTATTAAAGGCTGTAATTGGATCTTGGGTTTGAGATAAGAAGTGTAAACTGCTGGCACCTAAAAGCACTGGAGAGGTACCACCAACGCTGCCTCCGCAAGATCCTGCAAATCTATTGGCAGGATAGGCGCACCAACGTCAGTGTTCTCGCTCAGGCCAACATCCCCAGCATCGAAGCTCTGACCACGCTCGATCAGCTCCGATGGACGGGCCACATCGTCCGCATGCCTGATACGAGACTCCCAAAACAAGCGCTCTACTCGGAGCTCCGACACGGCAAGAGAGCCCCAGGTGGGCAGAGGAAACGCTTCAAGGACACCCTCAAAGCCTCCTTGAAAAAATGCAACATCCCCACCGACACCTAGGAATCCCTGGCCCAAGACCGCACAAAGCGGAGGAGAAGCATCCTCGAACACCTCGAACACCTCATGTCTCTTCGCCGGGAGCAAGCGGAAGCCAAGCGTAAACAGCACATCAACCCAAGCACCCCACCCACCCGCCCCTTCAACCACCGTCTGCCCCACCTGTGACAGAGACTGTAGGTCCCGCATTGGACTCGTCAGTCACCTGAGAACTCATTTTTAGTGTGGAAGCAAGTAAATCCTCTGTTCCGAGGGACTGCCTAAGAAGAAGAAGAAACTGCTCCAGAGTCACATTCATGGTTGGCGACTCAACACACCATGACATCCTGTGCCAAATCACACAAATCTTTACACGACGTGGTTAGCATGATTTGCTGGCCAAGTATTGCAGTCCTGTAATAAATGTCCCAGCGGCAGTGAGAATGCCAGTGTCTGAATGAATCTGTGCAACAACAAATCATTCAGTGCAACAAATCTCTTGCCCTCAACGTGGTTTCTGACCTTGCCTTCCATTTAGAATGTTTACAGCACAGAAGGAGGCCATTCGGCCCATCGAGCCCGTGCCAGCTCTCTGCACGAGCACTTCAGCTAGTCCCACTCCCCCCCGCCCTTTCCCCGTAGCCCCACAATTTTTTTTTTCCTTCAGGTACTTATCCAATTCCCTTTTGAAAGCCATGATTGAGTCTGCCTCCACCACCCTTTCAGGCAGTGCATTCCAGATCCTAACCACTCGCTTCATAAAAACAGTTTTTCCTCATGTCGCCTTTGGGGCTCCTGCCAATCACCTTAAATCTGTGTCCTCTGGTTCATGACCCTTCCACCAATGGGAACAGTTTCTCTCTATCTACTGTGTCCAGACCCTTCATGATTTTGAACAATTCTATCAATTCTCCTCTCAGCCTTCTCTGCTCTAAGGAGAACAACCCCAGCTTTTCCAGTCTATCCACGTAACTGAAGTCCCTCATCCCTGGAACCATTCTTGTAAATCTTTTCTGCACCCTCTCTAAGGCCTTCACATTCGTCCTAAAGTGTGGTGCCCAGAATTGGACACAATACTTCAGTTGAGGCCGAACCAATGTTTTATAAATGTTCATCATAACTTCTTTGCTTTTGTACTCTATGGGGGAAAATTGGGTGGCGCCCACTTTGGGGCGCTAACCTCGCTGGGGCGCTAATTTTAACGCCCTGAAAAAATTACCGCCCCTACCCCGCTACTGGAAGCGCTCCACCTCCTTCTTGGGGTGCTACTACTCAATGTCGCAGCGCTACGTGCAGTCTCTAAGCGCTAGGGCGCTAACGAGAGGTGCAAAGCAACACAATTTCTAGCCCAATGCCTCTATTTATGAAGCCCAGGATCCCATAAGCTTTTTTAACCACTTTCTCAACCTGCCCTGCCACCTTCAACGATTTGTGCACATATACCCCCCAGGTCTCTCTGTTCATGCACCACCTTTAGGATTGTACCCTTTAGTTTATATTGCCTCTCCTTGTTCTTCCTACCAAATGTATCGCTTCGCACTTTTCTGCGTTAACTTTCATCTGCCACGTGTCCGCCCATTCTACCAGCCTGTGCGTGTCCTCTTGAAGTCCATCACTCTCCTCCTCACTGTTCACTACACCTCCAAGTTTCGTGTCATCTGCAAATTTTGAAATTGTGCCCTGTTTAAGCTGAAGGTGTCTTAAACTGAATAAAGAGTAAACCTAACACAGCGAGTTGTTGTGACCTGGAACGCGCTGTCTGGAAGGGCGGTGGAAGCAGAATCAATAGTAACTTTCAAAAGGGAATTGGGTAAATACTTGAAGGTGGAAAACTTTACAGGGCTATGGAGAACGAGCAGGGGAGTGGGACTAATTGGATAGCTCTACCAAAGAGCCGGCACAGGCATAATGGGTGGGATGCCCTCCTTCTGTGCCATATCACTCTATGATTCTATGGTTATCTTACAAGTGAGGAAGACCCGACAGATAGGAGTTGCAACCTCTTCGTGACAAGGTGGAAAAGCTGAGAATCCTGCTGTTCCCAGACGCGAGTTCTGTTTCTGCCAGAGGTAAACAAAACAGCAGTGCCTCACACAGTGGAAGTGATTCAAATTCAAATTCTAGAGTGAATTGCTATGAAGGACAGCAGGATCCATCCTGTTGCTATGCTGTTCATGGCTGAGTGTTGCTAAGGCTATTCATAATGGGCTGTACATGCGGATAAAATA
The DNA here is from genome assembly GCA_030390025.1 of Squalus acanthias. NCBI lineage: Eukaryota > Metazoa > Chordata > Chondrichthyes > Squaliformes > Squalidae > Squalus > Squalus acanthias. The sequence goes on along the minus strand of CM059443.1, from coordinate 59,480,824 downwards.
TAAAGCAACGCTGAGGCAATTTGATGTAAAACATTCGAAAGGTAGCATTTTTACAAACAGCACTTTGTCTTTCCTTTCCACGATGCTAAATGGGGGGGGGGGGGCATCGAAGGGACGTATGGAGCCTATTTGAGTAGAAGGGAGCAGAACGTTGAAATTTCGAAGGGCTAAACTATTACAGCTGTTTCCCTTGAAGAACCTGGCAGCTCCTCACTCATGGGAGGAGGTACAAGCTTGGAGCTTTGAGTTTGGCAAGCTTTGTTCAACAACTGCTGTCATATCCGAGCCCACTCAGTAAGAACTGGCAAGATTCTCGTGCAGAAATGGCTGTGAGCTTGATTTTCTCCCTTGGCGCGTGCAGTGGGCAGACTCTCCTTGCGCCCGCACATGTTTACTCGCCTACACAAGGGCTGGTACCGTTCTCCGCAGCTATTTGCGTGGCGCAGTTCTCCCCGTGTGCTTCTGCAGGTCCATCGAACCCCCCCGATCGCGGCCGCTGTTGCGATTTGCAAATCCGACGATCGGGGATGTGAACAGTTACTGCCACAGGTTGTCAAACTGTTCTATCCTGCGCTTGCGGGCAAAGTCTGCGTGCACTAACAAAATCCGTTCCAGTGTGGATTAAACACGTGCAAATTCTGAACCGAAGATTTGCAGCACTGAGCTGGAGAGAAAGTGGCACAGGTTTATAAAATGCAGAGAAAAGCAGTGAAATACACAAAGGAGGATAAACCACAGTATGTTTGAATACGTTTGTTCATTTTGATACATATGTGAATTATATTTACACTTCCTCTGCATTGAAACCACTGGGGAAATCAAAAGCATTTAAAAATGCCAAAAGAGTATTGTAGTTTATAGTGTCCGCCATGGTTCGGTGGGTAGCACCCTCACCTCTCAGTCAGAAGGTTGTGGGTTCGAGTCCCACTCCAAAGACTTGAACACAAAAATCTAGGCTGACAATTCAGTGTAGTGCTGAGGGAGTGCTGCACTGTCGGAGGTGCCGTCTTTCAGATGAGACGTTAAACCGAGGCCCCGTCTGCTCTCTCAGGTGGACGTAAAAAATCCCATGGCGCTATTTCGAAGAAGAGCAGGGGAGTTATCCCTGGTGTCCTGGCCAATATTTATCCCTCAGTTAAAACCTAAAACAGATTACCTGGTCATTGGCACATTGCTGTGTGCGGGAGCTTGCTGTGTGTGGGAGCTTGCTGTGCGTGGGAGATTGCTGTGCGCGGGAGCTTGCTGTGTGCGGGAGCTTGCTGTGCACGGGAGATTGCTGTGCGCGGGAGCTTGCTGTGCACGGGAGCTTGCTCAGTCAAAATTGGCTGCTGCGTTCCCTACATTACAACAGTGACTCCACTTCAAAAAGTACTTCGTTGGCTGCAAAGCTCTTTAGGATGTCTGGTGGCCGTGAAAGGCGCTATATAAATGCAAGTCTTTCTATCGTGCTGTCAACATTTCATCACCTTTGGTCGCTATTTTTCCTCTTGCATCTCATTAATAGCATTTGTGTTTTGAATGCCACATCAAGTCTGGTGAATAAAAAGTGCTTTGTCATCTGATAGAGATTGATTGCCATGATTAGTCAACAACTCCATTATCATTGTATCAAGCGATTACCAGCATAGTAGGAGGCAAACTCGATGGACCTTGGTCTTTTTTCCGTCGAGCAGTTCCTACATTCCTATGATAGATAATCCATTCTCACTTCTAGCCTCAAACCTCTCTCTCTCAATCACAATCTTTACTTGTCTCTCTGGTTTCATTGATTCCACCGTGGTCACTCCTCTGAACTTGTTGCCCCGAAGCTGCTTACACGATTTTCCTCCACCCTGCATTCTCACCACACTGAAAATCAAGACCGTCTTCTAAGCTAACCCATTCTTTCAACCTCGAATTCATTTGCCTCCCTCAGTCTTTCCTTTCTCCTGCAACCTAAAAAAAATTACAATGACAATTACTTCCTGATTTACCTCATCTCTCCCATTCTTCTCAATCTTGGTTTTGTCCTACACAATGGACAGCAACCCTTCGCCAAGGTTTCTCAATTAAGAACACACATCCACGCTTGCAGATACCAGCTTTATGCACCTTTAGAAACTATGGTTAAAAATTAATGGCTTTGCCCTTAAAAGTGACCCATCAATGGAAAAGTCAAAAAGAAAGAACATGAGACTTAGGAGCAGGAGTAGGTCATACGGCCCTTGAGCCTGCTCCGCCATTCAATAAGATCATTGCCATCCTTCGATCTCAACTCTTCTTTCCCACCCAATCCTCCCCTAAGAGTCCAAAAATCCACTGATCTCAGCCTTGAATATACTCAACGACTCAGCATCCACAGCCCTCTGGGGTAGAGAATTCCAAAGATTCACAACCCTTTGAGTGAAGAAATTTCTCCTCATCTCAGTCCTAAATCCTGAGACTATGCCCCCTAGTTCTAGACTCTTCAGCCAGGGAAAACAGCCTCTCAGCATCTACCCTGTCAAGCCCTCTCAAAAAAAAAATTAAATTCATTTTTATGGGATGTGGGCGTCGCTGGCAAGGCCAGCATTTATTGCCCATCCCTAATTGCCCTCGAGAAGGTTAGATACTTCAATGAGATCACCTCTCATTCTTCTAAACTCCAGACAATATAGACCCATTCTACTCAATCTCTCCTCATAGGGAAAACCTCTCATCCCAGGAATCAATCTAGTTGAGGGTTAAAAGAAAGAAAGAGAGAGAGAAAGAGAGAAAGAGGGAGAGAAAGAGGGAAAGAAAGAGAGAAAGAAAAAGAGAAAGAACTTGTATTTGTATAGCGCTTTTTCGACCTCAAGACACTCCAAAGTGTTTTACAACCAATTAAGTACTTTTTGAAGTGTAGTCACTCTTGCAATATAGGAAACCAATTTGCGCACAGCAAGGTCCCAGAAACAGCAACGTGACAATGACCAGATAATCTTACTTTTAGTGATGCTGGTTGAGAGATAAATAATCTTGCCTCCGCAAGATCCTGCAAATCCATTGGCAGGATAGACGCACCAACGTCAGTGTTCTCGCTCAGGCCAACATCCCCAGCATCGAAGCTTTGACCACGCTCGATCAGCTCCGATGGACGGGCCACATCGTCCGCATGCCCGATACGAGACTCCCAAAACAAGCGCTCTACTCGGAGCTCCGACACGGCAAGAGAGCCCCAGGTGGGCAGAGGAAACACTTCAAGGACACCCTCAAAGCCTCCTTGAAAAAAGTGCAACATCCCCACCGACACCTGGGAATCCCTGGCCCAAGACCGCACAAAGTGGAGGAGAAGCATCCGGGAAGGCGCCGAACACCTCGAGTCTCTTCGCCGGGAGCAAGCGGAAGCCAAGCGCGAACAGCGGAAGGAGCGCACGTCAACCCAAGCACCCCACCCACCCGCCCCCTTCAACCACCGTCTGCCCCACCTGTGACAGAGACTGTAGGTCCCGCATTGGACTCATCAGTCACCTGAGAACTCATTTTTAATGTGGAAACAAGTCATCCTCGGCTCCGAGGGACTGCCTAAGAAGAAGAAGAAGAGTAGCCAGGGCATGGTGGGAGAACGTCCCTGCTTTTCTTCGAAATGGTGCCACGGGATCCTTTACGTCCAGCTGAGAGGGCAGACGGGGGCCTCGGATTAACACAAATAAAACCTAGGGTATTTGAAGACTCCTGCCCAAAGACTTTAGGATTTGCAGTAAAATTGAAAGGGCTTCCAAAAACTGTTAGATGGCATTCTGAAGAACGCATTACGGTTCCGACACAAGCATTTGGCCTTTCATCTCTCCTTGTCTTTTCCTCTATCCTCGCTCTGTGTCACGCAGACGAAACTTTTCATCACAGTCCTTGTAATATTCATAAATAAATCATATATTTATAATGAAATACCATAAAGCATTTCCAAAGCCTCTGCCTTTTAGGCTTCCTCAGGGGAGGAAGCAGGAATCAAAGTATTTTCCTTCATTCCCCAAGGAAGCCCCAGTGGATGAAGACTTGGTAAAATTCTCAGTTCTCTGTGTGCTCTACGGTGGTCCATTATAAAATATACAGTACCTTTTATTCCAAACACCCAAATCCTTTGATCCGATGCATTTTAAAGTTAAACTGGTCGGATTTTCTACCCGTACACCATCACAAGAGCCAGTGGTCATTTTACTTTGAGAACTTTCAGGTAACATTCAGAAACTTCTCATCCGCTTTAAACCTTTTCGAAAAGCTTTCATCTGCACTTCAATCCTTCAAACTTATTGCAAACTCGGTCTGTTAAAATACAAGATTTGAGGGATGGGGCAAGCCTTAGAAGTTTTAGATATATATATATATATCACGTGTTTGCATGTTTGCAAAATAAATTGTGGCACTTCGCTAAAGAATATACAAGCAGAGATGGAGCTGAGTGGAACTTATTTCAGATCAGTAGTGAGATCAAACAGTCGTTAAAAGAGCATTGCTTCCTCGCTGTGTTAACTAAAAACACACAGATATTAAATACTGTATAATATGTCATGTTATAAAAAGGATATAGAGGCACTGGAGAAGGTGCAGAGAAGGTTTACAAGGATGATACCAGAAATGCGAGGGTACACCTATCTGGAAAGGATGAACAGGTTGGGTCTCTTTTCTCTTGAAAAGAGAAGGCTGAGGGGTGACCTAATAGAGGTTTTTAAAATGATGAAAGGTTTTGATAGAGTAAACACAGAGAATGTTTCCACTTGTGGGGAAGAGCATAATATAAGATAGTCACCAAGAAATCCAATGGAGAATTCAGAAGAAACTTCTTTTCCAAGAGAGTGGTGAGAATGTGGAACTCGCTACCACAGGGAGTGGTTGAGGCGAATAGTATAGATGCATTTAAGGGGAGGCTAGACAAGCATATGCGGGAGAAGGGAATAGAGGGTTACGCTGATAGGGTTAGATGAGGAAAGACGGGAGGAGGCTCGAGTGGAGCATAAAGGCCGGCATGGACTGGTTGGGCCGAATGGCCTGTTTCTGTGCCGTATATCCTATGTAATATTCACCCTCTTCCAGGCTCCATAAAGAACTTTGAATTATAATATGCACCTTATTCTGTCCATTCTAGCCCATTAGTAAAGGAGTCGACTATAGGGTCAGCATGCCCAGGCTGTGCTCCCAGTTGAGAGTTGCGCTGAAGAGCAGCACAGCTAAGAACTGGTCCCGCCATATTGTTGCCCTATCTCCAAGCGTAGCTCCCTGCTAGAAGTGTGGGATTGCCGAACACACCCATATTTATTGAACCATCAAAGTTTACAGCACAGAGGGAGGCTATTCAGCTCCCATCGTGTCTGTGCCAGCTCTTTGCCAGGGCAGTTCAAAACTAATCGCATTGTCTCACTCTCTCCCCATATCCCTGTCTCCTCTCTTCAGACACGGGCTGTCACCAAAACATAAAATTATGTCCAACGCACTAATGGGCTACCAGGCCCGGTCTTGATCCTCGGCCTGTGCTGAATTACCCCGGCCGCAGGTAGGTGCTACAGATGAACTGAGAGTGCCCACTCCGTGCCCAACCCCCTGCCCCAGGTTAGCCAAGTTGCCAATCCTGATTGAAACCCAGCTGGGGAAGTGCCCGTGTGTGGATATTGGGTCAAGGCAGGATTAACTGTGACCCCTCCTGTGGTCAATGGCCACTCTCGGACAAGGCTGACATGTAAAGAGAAGCTCTTGCTTGGGGCACTCAGGGCGCTTGCAGCTGGCATTTGAAAACTTTCAACCTATTGAGGGAGGCCCGGTTCAAGCCTAAACTCCAGATTAGAACGGAGAAGGTACTATCCAGTCCGTCTCCTTTGTCTTTAAATTGCTCATATGCCTCGAACTTTTTGCTGTGTTAAAGAAAAAAAAGAAAGACTTGCATTTCTATAGCGCCTTTCACGACCACCGGACGTCTCAAAGCGCTTTACACCCAATGAAGTACTTTTTTGAAGTGTGGTCACTGTTGTAATGTGGGAAACGCAGCAGCCAATTTGCGCACAGCAAGCTCCCACAAACAGCAATGTGATAATGACCAGATCATCTGTTTTTGTTATGTTGGTTGAGGAATAAATATTGGCCCCAGGACACCAGGGAGAACTCCCCTGCTCTTCTTCGAAATAGTGCCATGGGATCTTTTACGTCCACCTGAGAGAGCAGACAGGGGCCTCGGTTTAACATCTCATCCGAAAGACGGCACCTCCGATAGTGCAGCACTCCCTCAGCACTGCACTGGGAGCATCAGCCTAGATTTTGTGCTCAAGTCTCTGGAGTGGGACTTGAACCCACAACTTTCTGACATCAAAAGGCAAGAGTGCTACCCACTGAGCCACAGCTGACACTCAACTGACCACAGTTGGTATTTGTGAAATATTATTTTACATTCATTCACCACATACAAGAAGATTGTGCATGTCTTTCATTCAACTGGCCATTGTAAAGTACAGAAACCCTTTGAGTAAAATAAACGCGCACACAAATATTTCATATTTGCCTTCGGGATGGTAAGATCAGTGCAGCGATATATATAGTTGTATTTTAGTAGTGCCTAGAGCACAGTAGTTTTATTTCCAGTTTTTGTTGCCTGGTATGTTTCCTGACTATCTAGTCACTGTGTTTTTTGGCGCGTTTTTTAATTAGCATTTCAAGCTTCCCAAGTAGCCATGGGCAAGGGGCTGAGTATCAGCGGGGCAATATCAATGGAAATCAGGGTAAAGGACTAGGCTGCTACTGCCACAAAAAGAAAAAAGTTGACCGTGATGAGACCAGTAAAACTGAAATGTTTCAGTCAATTTTCATTACTCGTACTTTCCCACTCCAGAGACAACATCTCTGGGTACAAAACCTAGGCCGACACTTCAGTGCAGTGCTACACTGTCGGAGATGCTGTCTTTTGGATGAGACGTTAAACCGAGGTCCCATCTGCTCTCTCAGGTGGACGTCAAAGATCCCATGGCCACTATTTTCAAAGAAGGGCAGGGGGAGTTCTCCCCGGTGTCCAGGCCAATATTTATCCCTCAATCAACAAAACAGATTATCTGGTCATTATCACATTGCTGTTCACAGGATCGTGCTGTGCGTAAAACTGGCTGCCGCATTTCCTACATTACAACAGTGACTACATCGCAAAAGTACTTCATTGGCTGTAAAGCGCTTTGGGACGTCCTGAGGTCGTGCAAGGCGCTATATAAATGCAAGAGTTTCTTTCTTTAGGGGTAGGATTATAAATCGGGCCAATTCTATTCGGCTCACGGAAACAGTGGCCCGAAGAATTCAATGGAATTTGGTGTAAGGATTTATGTCACGCTAACAAGGGAGCAGTACCCCTCAGCAAACATCGGTGTCAGTTCGGGACACGAGCCTAGAAATTACCTTGTGCCGGCCTGCCGGTGAGTGATGGGCTCCAGAACGGGATAGGCCCAAGGCACACCCAATATTGGGCCATGGGCCTCCCTCATTGAAATGAGGCTGGCGAGTTGCGGATGTTGACAGCGGTCCTCTGGTAGGTCCTAGGAGGCGATTTGGAGGGTGGGAGGGAAAGCGATAGTGGGGGAGGGGTGGGGGGGCATTTGGGAAGTGGGCCAAGCGGGAACCAGCAATGGCCTTTGGCACTGCAATGAAGCTTTCTCCGCCCGGCTGCCCATTCAGGTAAGTATTTTTTTTTCAAACAAACTTACCATTTTGGTGGCAGCCGCCAGTGGCCTCTCTAAGGACTGCTGGGTTAGGCCGTAGTCAGACCACAGTTTCCTGAACTCAGCTTGCCCGGCCTGGCACCTGCTGCGTTTAAGGCAGAACAGTTTGGAAAAGGGGTCTCAGACAGGCATTAGGCCCCTTACTCATACATGCAAAGGGCCTAACGCCTGTTTCAGGCACGGGCCCTGGACGCCTCTTTTTCTGCCTTTACCAATATGGCGGACGGCGCACTTCCGGCGCGGAAGGTGCGTGCGCAGGCCGACTGCCATGTCGGTCGCGGCATCAACCAAGTGCTCGGCCACCGTTTCGAATACGGACAGGGTCAGCGAATGGCAAATGCCAATCTTCTTGCCCAGTTCCACGGTACAAGCTGCCCCAGTGCAACGGCGAGCCTGACAGGGAGATAATGTTTACAGTACCTGCATGTGGGACTATGGCTTCTGACCAGCAGCAGGACTGCCCGCAGGGCCTATCCTAGAATAAGCATTTCATACGCTCGTGAATTTTCTAAACCAATATTAGGCACCCTGTGTTGGCAACAATGGTTTAGAAACAGTTCTCAGTGGGCACACACATGTTCATCCAGACACACTGGTGCGACCACAGAACTACCACAAGCTGAACGGATAAAAAAAGCCAGCCTTTCTTTTCATTAAATGAATTGAGGGACACAGAGATATTAATAGATTTGTTTATTCATATGGTGATCAAGAAGAGAGCATAGCGATCTTGGATGATGTAGGGATAGGGGATGTCTATATTCGCTTATATTCGCTAGAGTTTAGAAGAATGAGAGGGGATCTCATTGAAACTTATAAAATTCTAACAGGACGAGACAGGCTAGATGCAGGATGGATGTTCCCGATGGTCGGGGAGTCCAGAACCAGGGGTCACAGTCTAAGGATAAGGGGTAAGCCATTTAGGACTGAGATGAGGAGGAATTTCTTCACCCAGAGAGTGGTGAACCTGTGGAATTCTCTACCACAGAAGGCAGTTGAGGCCAATTCATTAAATATATTCAAGAAGGAGTTCGATATATTTCTTAAGGCTAAAGGGACCAAGGGATACAGGGAGAAAGCAGGGACAGGGTACTGAATTTGGATGATCAGCCATGATCGCATTGAATGGCGGAACAGGCTCGAGGGGCCGAATGGCCTACTCCTGCTCCTATCTTCTATGTTTCTATGTCTACAATTCAGGTAGTGAAGGGGGCTTGACGGGCCAATTATGTGGCCTTCCTCGTTGCAAGTTTTCCTTACGTTGGCGCAATCAAACCTTGGAGAACAAGCTCAAAGAACCATCAACATAAAGCTTCTGAACAACAGACGCTTTAATACATACTATCCTGAGAGGCGAGAAGGATTAAAACTAGTTTGGCCAAATATGCGGCTCTGCTTGCTCGCGGTACTTTGTTCTGCATTTCAGATGTGGATAATCCAAATGTTTGGACGAGGTCCAATCTCTCAAGTCAAAATGTATCCAAATTGTCGGACCACATGGTGTGACAAGCGGCGCTGCTGAATTCTACAGAGCCAGAGCAAGGCAAGGCAGACGCAGCGAGGCGATGTGCTCAGGCAACTCATCAATGGCAGATCGTTATCAGGGGCTGTTTAATAAAACATGTCCTGCTGGTGCCACGGCTTACTCTGTGCCTTCAACTGCTACGGTTGTGGAAGCAGAACCGATGAGCAAAGCTTCTTATTTCACCCAGGATTAATGTTCTCGACGCTCAGAGATCTGAGCCAGCCTGTAGTGCCTCACCTCTCGCACGTATCCCGGCACATCCATGTGTGTCATAGGGCTGATCTACAGGGAAACTACAGAAGAGTCTGGGGGGAAAGGGAGGGGGGGGCGGGGTGGTGGCGTTGGTGTAGGCTACAAGCAGTCATGTACAGTACAGTGCGAAAGAAGACAGAATAAGAATTGCAACACGCAGTATTACTTGGGCGCTGCAGGAAGATCAGTCTTGCTCCTAACGAGGAGGATCAAGTGTGTGATTGATTGTTGAACAAGACTTGCTGAGCTCAAAAAATAAAATCGATCATGCGCTCAGTCTCACAAGTTTTAAAATAGACCAAAAAAAGTTCTCCCTATAACAGCAGTGGAATGCTTTATCCCTCACTTATCTGACTGGTTGACTGGGCTGTCGTTGACAATCGCTGTGACACCATTGAGGCCCATGAACGACAGCAAGGCGAGGGGCAGAGTCATTGTTCTAGTGGCGATGGCACTTCTCTCTGCTGTTGAGCACAGAATAAAAGAAAGACTTGCATTTCTATAGCGCCTTTCACGACCACCGGACGTCCCAAAGCGCTTTACAGCCAATGAAGTACTTTTGAAGTGTAGTCACTGTTGTAATGTAGGAATACAACAACAACAACTTGTATTTATATAGCGCTTTTAACGTAGTAAAATGTCCCAAGGCGCTGCACAGGAGTATTATAAGACAAAGTATTTGACACCGATCCATATAAGGATAAATTAGGGAAGATGACCAAAAGCTTGGTCAAAGAGGTAGGTTTTAAGGAGCGTCTTAAAGGAGGAAAGAGAGGTAGCGAGGCAGAGAGGTTTAGGGAGGGAATTCCAGAGCTTGGGGCCCAGGCAACAGAAGGCACGGCCGCCAATGGTTGAGCGATTATAATCAGGGATGCTCAAGAGGGCAGAATTAGAGGAACGCAGATATCTCGGGGGGTTGTGGGGCTGGAGGAGATTACAGAGATAGGAAGGGGCGAGGCCATGGAGGAATTTGAAAACAAGGATGAGAATTTTGAAATCGAGGCGTTGCTTAACCGGGAGCCAATGTAGGTCAGCGAGCACTGGGGGTGATGGGCGAACGGGACTTGGTGCGAGTTAGGACACGGGGCAGCCGAGTTTTGAATGACCTCAAATAGGGTGGAATGTGGGAGGGCAGCCAGGAGTGCGTTGGAATAGTCAAGTCTAGAGGTAACAAAGGAAATGAGGGGCAGGAAAAGACCAACTGGTCCATCAAGCCCACCCCACACTCATGATGGCCGGAGCATCATGACCAGACACTTCCTACCATCATCCATTTCCCGCAGCCATGTAATCTCCAGGGAGAGGCCAAAAAACACCAGGGCCAATAAAGGACAAAAAAAAAATAACCTGGAAAATTCCTCTCCGACCCCCCCCTCAGGTGATCGAAACCAGTCCAGGAGATCGCATGGGCCATGAATCCTAGGAATGAGTGATCTAAATGAAAAAGATATGGAAGCACTTCTCTCAAGCTTCCTTGTCGTGTGAATCTTGCCGCTTTGGTCCAAAGTAATTCTGCTGCTCTACTGAAGAACAACACACCCACTCACCAGAAGGGTACAGTCAGCCATTCTACCTCTGCTGTCACTACTCGCGATGTGTTTTCTGGTCGAGGTCTGGTACTTGTACGGAACAATCACTCGCAAGCACCAGTCTTGGCTCTTTATGTGGAGAGGGGGCGGTTGTTATCTCACAAGTGTAAGAAATCTATAACTCAAAAGCAACAAGCTTGCAAGCAAATTACTGTTAAAACAAACTGTTTTGCCAAGGGTAGAGGAATTTTACATATAGAGATGTACGCTCTATGAAAATCTGGTGTCTAGCATATGCCACATTTCAGACAGTTCTACTTAAAGCGTCAAAAAAAGGAAAGCCAGTCGACGGAAAAGTAATTCTTACACGAGCCTTGGCCTCTTCAGGACACTCCACGACTCCCGCCGCGGGACGGCCATCGCAGTTGGCCCCACGCGGACCTCCCGAATCCAGAAGTTAAAATTCCATCACGGCGCCGATGATGTCATCAAGCCGTGACGCTTCAATGTAAATTAGGCCCCCACCTGCTGAGGGGGCCCTCCCGTGCCAGAATTAAGGCAAGCACAGATGGCGGGGATGGCAATGCATCAGGAACGTGACCAAATAAACCCCCGCACTCCACACCATCTTATACCCTGTCTATACTATTTGCCGCTGGGTGGGCAGTTTAAAATTAACCCCAAAGATTCTTTCCAACTGATCACCCACTCTGTCTAATCTAGCAGTGACAGATTCTTGGTATGTAGATGCGATGCCTCAAGTCTAATTGGCACTAGTCAGACATGGCTCAGTGGGTAGCACCCTCGCCTCTGAAGACAGAATGTTGTGGGTTCAAGTCCCACTCCAAGAGACTTGAGCACAAAAATCTAGGCTGATACTCCAGTGCAGTACTGAGGGAGTGCCGCACTGTCAGAGGTGCCGTCTTTCAGATTAGACCTTAAACCGACCAAGGTGCCATCTGCCCCCTTGGGTGGACGTAAAACATGCCATGGCACTATTCGAAGAAGAGCTGGGGGAGTCCTTCCTGGTGTCCTGGCCAATATTATCCCTCAACCCACATCTCAAAACAGATGATCTGGTCATTATTACAATGCTGTTTGTGGGACCTTGCTGTGCGCAAATTGGCTGCTGTGGACGGGAACTGAGGCAGGTAAATGGAGTTGAGGTATATCAGCCATGATCTAATTGAATGGCGGAGCAGGCTCGAATGGCACATTCCTCATCCTATGTTCCTACGAGAATATATAAATAAATCTGTTGAAACAATTGACAGTAGTTGGATTGGATACGTGTGATCATCAAGTGTAAGATTCTAAAATCCGTAATAAAGCCGCTGCTACTTTTGGAGATCGAAGTTCAGAATGAATTGTAAAATGGTCATGGAATACTCAAAATGTAGGAAGTCAGCATGTGTTCTTTGTTTGTGAAGACACAAAATGGCGGAAGTCAGCAGGGGCTCCTTTGCCTGGTGGTCAGCATGTGGTCCTTTGTTTGTGAGACCACATGGACAGGAAGGAGAAACACTGGGTGAAGAGGAAGTCCCGCCCCCACACACATCACAGGAACATGAACGTGTCATGCAGAAGGAACTCCAATCAGGGAAGGTTTGGAGTGAAACTGACCTATCAGAGGAAGGCAGATGGTGATATACATGGGAGGCCGGCAGAAAGGCCCTCTAAAAGAAGCAACACAGAGGCGGGAAGTTCAGAAAGAAGAAAGAAAAATGAAGAACGGACGAACAAAGAAAGCTGGCCAGTCTATGTTTGCAGCTTACAACTTTTCTGGACCGATCACCCAAAGATAAAGGAGTATGTATAAAAGTCGGACATAGAGCTTAGATATTGTTAAAGGGTACTTTTATGTACGGTTGACTTGGGATAAGTTGCTGGGGAGGTACTTTTATGTGCGGTAAATTGGAAGCATATTGATTGCGAGAGAATGCTTCTATGTACACTTGAATTTTGAACTGTAGTGGAATAAAGACCAATTTTATTGATCACATACTTATCTGTCATTGTTACGCTTATTCGTAATTCTCGAGGTCCAAACAATAGTAAGAGAAAGGCTTACATCAAGCAACTGTAATTTGCCCAAATAGCTCATTTTGAATGGGCATCCTTCAAAAATGAAGAACTTGCAAAGAACAAGTGAAGAGATGCATTGTGAAGCGTTTCAATGCAGGTATTGTACAAATATTAGGAGTCGTTTGACTGCATAAGTTCCACACCCTAGAATCTTAGGATGCGGCAGCACAGTTGGCTCTTTGAAAGAGTTATCCAATTAGTCCCACTCCCTGTGTCACACTGTTGCTTGTTCCGGTTTTTTTTTGTTGTCAAAATTAAATCATAATACTCAGCACAGCGAGTATTACTAATCATAAAGATAACCTGATTAGTCAGGAAAAACTGAACAGGCTGGGGCTCTTTTCTCGGTGACCCGATAGAGGTCTTTGAAATTATGAAGGAGTTTGATAGGATAGACATGGAGAAGATGTTCCCACTTGTGTCCAAAACTAAGCGAAATACATATAAGAGAGTCACTAATCAAGCCAATAAATAATTCAGGAGAAACTTCTTTACCCAGAGAGTGGTGAGAATGTGGAACTCGCTACCACAGGGAGTGGTTGAGGCGAATAGCGTGGATGCATTTAAGGGGAAGTGGAGTAAGTACATGAGGGAGAAAAGAATTGAAGGATATGCTGATGGGGTATTCACAAGGCTGATACCTGGGATGGCAGGAATGACATATGAGGAGAGATTGGGTCGATTGGGCTTATTGGACTTATACTCGCTGGAGTATAGAAGAATGAGAGGGGATCTCATCGAAACATATAAAATTCTGACAGGTCTGGACAAACTAGATGCAGGAAGAATGTTCCCGATGGTCGGAGTCCAGAACCAGGGGTCATAATCTAAGGATAAGGGGTAAGCCATTTCGGACAGAAATGAGGAAGAATTTCTTCACCCAGAGAGTGGTGAACCTGTGGAATTCTCTACCACAGAAGGTAGTTGAGGCCAAGTCATTAAATATATTCAAGAATGAGTTAGATATATTTCTTAAAGCTAAAGGTATCAAGGGATATGGGGAGAAGGCAGGTACAGGGTACTGAGTTTGGATGATCAGCCATGATCTCATTGAATGAGGGGCCGAATGGCCTACTCCTGCTCCTATCTTCTATGTTTCTATGTCAGATGAAGTCGGGCCAGAGGAGGCTCGTGTGGAGCATAAACACCACTCGGGCTGAATGGCTTGTTTCTGTGCTGTAAATACGATGTCATGAGATCTTATTCGGCTTTGCAATCACCTTCCTCCAGTTAGTCGCTTGTGCTTCATTCGTGTTGGTCGGAATTGCACTGAGGCACCAACACGCAAACCGACAGGCAGATCCTCTGCCGCAGTAGAACAATCGCTCACTCTGTGTGCCGCTCCAGTGTAATTGAATGTAATCCATGGGCAACATTCGAAAAGCAAATAGCGATAATTAATCTTTAGAGTGTTTTTTGTAAGTAGCAGCTGATGTTAAAAACGTCCAGAGGTCTATTAGGGTGTTAATTTTCTCTGCTTATACCAAGCCCATCAAAGCCCAAAGCCTTTTAACATGCCATTTGCACAGGCATTGGCTGAAGTATACAGCACTCAGCTGTGATTCCAGATAACAGGATGTGTTTGTACCTGATTGCATGGAATAGAATTTTTTTTAGAAGATAAAAAAAGTCATTATTTTTCCTCCGCCTCCCTCCCCGCCCCCCCCCAACGTATATATCAGTCACATTTATTCACTTTGTTACCATTTCCCTCAATCCCTTCTCTCTTTCCAGGAATAGATCTGATATGTGCAATACGTGCTTCACTGATCTTGCCTCGTAACTTCTCCTATAACTCTGTTATCCTTTCGGTGAGTTAGAATCGTCGGGGGCTGATTTTAACCCGACCCACCCAGCGGAAAGCGGGCCGGTGGGCAATTCCAATCGCCCGGGTTACTTACCCGCCATCGAACCGCCCAGATCGAGGCGACCACAATTTTGATACTGGCTTCTGGACCGGTGGCTAAACCGTCTGCCCAAAGCCGACAGTGTCCTTCTTTAAATATGCAGCTCGGGCTCCGATGACTTTGTCGATCTGCTCGCCAGCTGTACGAAGTGTCAGCCGTGGCTCAGTGGGTAGCACGCTCGCCTCTGAGTCGGAAGATTGTGGGTTCATAGTCCCACTCCCGGGATTTGAGCACATGAAGCTAGGCTGACGCTCCCAGTGCAGTGCTGAGGGAGCGCTGCACTGTCGGAGGTGCTGTCTTTCGGATGAGACCCTAAACCGAGGCCCCGTCTGCTCTCTCAGGTGGACGTAAAAGATCCCAAGGCACTATTTCGAAAAAGAGCAGGGGGAGTTATCGCCCGGTGTCCTGGGCCAATATTTATCCCTCAATCAATAGAACAAAAACAGATGATCTGGTCATTATCACATTGCTGTTTGTGGGAGCTTGCTGTGCGCAAATTGGCTGCCACGTTTCCTACATTACAACAGTGACTACACTTCAAAAAGTACTTCATTGACTGTAAAGCGTTTTGGGACATCCGGTGGTCGAGAAAGGCGCTGTATAAATGCGAGCCTTTCTTTTTTTCTTTTTAGTCATTCTCCTGTGTCGTGGCGCACAAGTAGTCAAGACCAAGTGTAGACCTCAGGTAAGGCAGGGTGAGAGAGCGGCAGTAATTGGATCAGGGTGCGCTGGTGTCAAATGTTTAATAATACAATGAGTCAGATTTGGCTGAACAGAGAGCGGCGTCTGAACGACGGTATTAATGTGCAAATCGTCCAGCAACTTGTGGCGAGGCAGAGATACCCCGTGAATTGCGAATCGCCGAGAGCTGCTGGCCGATTCGCGCCACTCCGCCGTTAGCTTCGCGCAAACGGGATCTCGTGCTTAACCACCCCGTGAGTTTCATGAAGTTGCTGCATTTTTCATATTAACTGCCCATTAAACGCGCCGCTGAAAGTTAAGTTTAGTAATTACACAGAAACATAGAAAAATAGGAGCAGGAGTAGGCCATTCGGCCCTTCGAGCCTGCTCTGCCATTCAATATGATCATGGCTGATCCTCTATCTCAATACCATATTCCCGCTCTCCCCCCATACCCCTTGATGCCTTTTGTGTCTAGAAATCTATCTATCTCCTTCTTAAATATATTCAGTGACTTGGCCTCCACAGCCTTCTGTGGTAGAGAATTCCACAGGTTCACCACCCTCTGAGTGAAGAAATTTATCCTCATCTCAGTCCTAAATGTCCTACCCCGTATCCTGAGACTGTGACCCCTCGTTCTAGACACCCCCCCCCCAGCCAGGGGAAACATCCTCCTTGCATCCAGCCTATCTAGCCCTGTCAGAATTTTATACGTTTCAATGAGATCCCCTCTCATTCTTCTAAACTCTAGTGAATACAGGCCTAGTCGACCCAATCTCTCCTCATACGACAGTCCTGCCATCCCAGGAATCAGTCTGCTGAACCTTCGCTGCACTCCCTCTATGGCAAGTATATCCTTTCTTAGTAAGGAGACCAAAACTGCACACAGTACTCCAAGTGTGGTCTCACCAAGGCCCTGTATAACTGTAGTAAGACATCCTTGCTCCTGCACTCAAATCCTCTTGTAATGAAGGCCAACATGCCATTTGCCTTCCTAACTGCTTGCTGCACCTGTATGTTTGCTTTCAGTGACTGGTGTACAAGGACACCCAGGTCCCTTTGTACATCAGCATTTCCCAATTAATAGTGGAAGTACCCTTTTAACGATGTGACAATTGTTAATGGCTGCCAATCAACCTCTCTTACCCAGAAAGTAGATAAGTATAAATGATGGCGTCTCATTCGTTCAGGTTGTGAGTTGTTTGAGGTGATTTTTAAAAATCAAACTTTAAATTTTTACTTCTTTTTCTTACTTTTCCTTTTTAGTCGCTTTTTTTCTCTCTCTCTTAATCCAATCCTTCTTTCCCACTCTTTCTTCTGACATTGAATTCGCCCTCCTTCTCAGTCTTTCCGCTGTTTATATCATAGGATTACACAGATATACGGCACAGAAACAGGCCATTCGGCCCAACCAGTCCATTTCTCAGTCCATTAATCTCAGTGGTGAAGGAGGTACACTGCTTGCCCCATTGCTCGCCAAGGTCCCAGATGCCCTGTTGCCCTCGTTACCAACTCGCACTTCCAGCAACTTTGGGGGCAAAAAATAAACATGCATCAACAAGTTGAACTAACGGGCCACACTGTGAGATGCCCCACTCCAGCAAAATCTGGGTCAATAGATACATAATATAAAATATATACATATTCAGTCCCCATTGTTAAATTGTGCATTCAGTTCTTATTTGTATTTTATTTAATTCCTGTATGGGATGTGGGCGTCGCTGGCAAGGCCAGCATTTATTGCCCATCCCTAATTGCCCTTGAGAAGGTGGTGGTGAGCTGCCTTCTTCAACCGCTGCAGTCCGTGTGGTGAAGGTGCTCCCACGGTGCTGTTCGGGAGGGAGTTCCAGGATTTTGACCCAGCGACGATGAAGGATCGGCGATATACTTCTAAGTCAGGATGGTGTGTGACTTGGAGGGGAACTTGGAGGTGGTGGTGTTCCCATGCGTCTGCTGCCCTTGTCCTTCTAGGTGGAAGAGGTCGCGGGTTTGGGAGGTGCTGCCGAAGAAGCCTTGGCAAGTTGCTGCAGTGCATCTTGTAGATGGTACACACTGCAGCCACGGTACGCCGGTGGTGGAGGGAGTGACTGTTTAAGGTGGTGGATGGGGGGCCAATATTGAGGTTTTATGTTATTATTTTCAGTCAAATAACAAAACTTATCTGATGCCCATTTTTCAGGGTAAACCTGGTGAATTTCAGTTTCTGAACTGGCCAAGGAACCATCTCAATCGCAAGTCTAAGGCTGAAGAAAGTGGGACAATAACAGCAATGTGGATTCTGCACCGTCGCCTTTTCCTAAATTCATTCTCGGGGTGTGGGTGTCGCTGGCAAGACCGGCATTTAAAGCCCATCCTTAGTTGCCCTGGGGAGGTGGTAGTGGGCCGTCTTCTTGAACCGCTGGTGACTGAGGCCCTTGCTCGGCCACTTCAGAGGGCTGTTAAGAGTCAGCCAGGTTGGGGTGGGACTGGAGTAAGGACGGCAGGTTTCCTTCCCTAAAAGACATTAGTGACCCAGTTGGGTTTTTGTGACAATCCAACAGCTTCATGGTGACTCTTACTGATACCAGCTGTTTAATTTTTTGTAAACTGAATTGAAATTCTCATACTGTCTTGGGACCTGAACTCAAATTCTCTGGGTTACTCGTCCAGTAACATAACCACTACATTATCGTACCCTTAGTACCAAACATTGGCCTACCAAAGAATGTTCACCACTCCCACCCTCTCACCCAGCACTTTACTCCTTACCCGCTGTCTCCATTGAGTGGATTCCAGCCGAACGTATTTGAAGGCAAACGGTGAATCTAACAATATCACTGCCTTCTCATAAGCGGCATTTGTAAAAAAAAAACAGGCCCACTGCATGGAAATGTGTTGCTTTTCCTTGAATTTTTTTCAGCTTGGTCCCATGTGGCAGATAGACAGGCAAAGGGGGAAAAAAATCATTCTGGGGAATTGGGGAATGTGACAGACATTTTTGCTGAACCACCTTCTAGTGAAGCCACACCCGGTGTGAAACCAAAGGGAAACCGAGAGGGTCATTTTAACCTAACCCTGCCCAGCGAGAAACTGGCGGGATCAGATCATTCACCCGATTTATCTTCCACTCAAGTCACAGTTAATCCCCAAATATTTGACTGACCTGCAAATTCTAACCAACACCAACTTTTATCTCAGGAAGGAGGAAGATGAAGGAGCTCCTATAGAAATAGCTTATAAGACAATATTGCGGCAGCAAATTGTGTCAATGAGCAACATTCCCGTTAAGCTGCATGGCCGCACAGTGCTCAAGGGATCCCGCACAGCTGGCTTGCCGGCTTTTCAATGTAAGGGGCTGCATGGCGCCAAAAAAAATGAGAGGGAACATTGATCATGAGGTGTTGCTTATGTTAGATTAGGAATTAGCCATTTGGTAAATAAACTCTCTACTTAACGTTAAACCAAGTTTCTGTTTACCTTTTCTGATGGATGTTAAAAGTCCTTGGGCT
This sequence comes from Squalus acanthias, assembly GCA_030390025.1. Taxonomy (NCBI): domain Eukaryota; kingdom Metazoa; phylum Chordata; class Chondrichthyes; order Squaliformes; family Squalidae; genus Squalus; species Squalus acanthias. The sequence continues at coordinate 59,461,678 of CM059443.1, read as the reverse complement.
AGAAATTCATATCGCCTAGGAATGGGCGGTATAATTAGAAAAGTTGGTGAATTAGCCCCCAGCACTCACCCACCAACAATCTCTACCTACCAACACTCACACCAACATCTCACACCTTGCACACAATGAGAGCTATACAACTACGGCAGGCACATCACCCAAACACATTGCTCCACACTCACTCACACACTTTCCTTTCTCTTGCAGGCCAAGGAGGCTCACAACAGGAGGGAGTAGGAGTGCACAGACGGGGGACAAGTCAACATCCAACCACTGTCTGCGCTGGAAAATAGAGTGCTGCAGATTATTGGGCACCAGGTGGTGGGCGCCGTGGCCACTGGCGACATTGACCCCCTTGGGGACAACAACGGTATGTTCATCCTTACTCCTTCTTCTCACATCCCACTTCCTCCTCACCCCACAAGCATTTCGCACTTTCCAGCTAATCATGCTGTATGCATGCATTTCTCCCTTCCTGCCCCCCTCCCCTCACCTTAACCCGACTCTTGTGCCTTTATGCTTTCAGATAATCAGCAAGCACCTGAGCAGCCTGTCCCTCAGGGCACCGTAGAGAGCGAGGCGGGAGAAGAGGAGGAGGAAGAACACAATGTGTCACTGCATGTCTCACCCGCAGGCACCAGCTCAGATACTGGCACTACGCGTTCGTTAGAGGCTAGTATAGTAGCGGGATCTGCACAAGGTGAGGCACCGGGGCCGAGTGGGCTAGAGCAAGGCCAGGGGAAAAGAGTAGCTCAGGGGCCAGCTCCCCGGAGGGCGAGTTTGCACGCGAGTTTTGCTGCACAGGACTCAGATGAGGACCTCGATGGGGAGGCCTTTAGAAGAAGGGTGATGGGCATGCACACGGAGATGATAGATGCAATGGCAAGGGTGCCCGAGAACCTCTCGGCAATGATAAGGAACATGGAGGAGTCCGCCTCCAACATTGCACAAAGCTCTGCACACACCATGGAGCCTATCATTTCCAGTCTGCAAAGGATGGTGGACTCCCAGAGAGACCGTGGCGACCCAGACCTGATGTCGCATGTGATGGGCGATCTGGCAGCTTCCATTGCAGCACAGGCAGAAGCGACGCAACGTCTTAGTGCTGTAATGCAGTCTATGCTTGGTGGCATCCAATCTCAGACTGCTCTCATGCAGTCTCAGCTTGATGCCATGCAAGCTCTGACTGCTGCCATCATGGCTGGGTCTACCAACATCCACCGGGGCTTTCACAGTGTCACAGCAGGCCAGCAATCTGTGCTCCAACAGATTGCTAGGGATGCTGAGGTGCTGCCCAGGGGAGTGGCAGTGGGTCAGTGGAGCAGGAACCTGTTGTCCTCTCTCAGGATGGCAGCATTCCTGCTCCCACCACTGGTACTCCACCATTGTCCTTGTCGCTGCCTGTCATCCAGCCAGCACAGACTGCTGCCGCCCATGCTGAGGTGGTGCAGTCTACAGCCGGGCCTTCCAGGCCCAGAGCTGGTCGAGGGCGTCCTGAAGTCTCCCACATGGATACTCAGCAGCCTTCCGCCAGCTGTGCTGCAGCCACTGGGCCAACACTTCATAGGAGCACTAGAGTAGGCAAAGGCACAGTAACGAGAGGCACTAAGGGATTGAACAAGGGTGAATAGTTCATATTTTTGTTGTAAATATATGTTCACTGATTATTGATAAATTTATTAATTCAGTTTGGGTTCTTTTGTGGTGTCTCTCATTTCAGCTTTGTGCTGTGAAATGGCCTGCGACAGGGATGGAATGGTAGGGATGTGGTGAGCAACGGAGATGTGAGGTTTAATTCAATCAAACCGCAGCCTGATGAGGCGGTCACGGACCGAGTCCGCCCTTCCGGAAGGCCGATTGAGTGACCGCCTCCACCCTCGCTCCTGTTTCTCCTCCTCATCCTCATCGTCTTTCTCTTCCTTCTCCTCTCCCTCTTCCTCCTCCTGAGGTGGTCCCGCAATCCCTGGTGGCAAGGCCCTCATGATGGCCAAGTTGTGGAGCATGCAGCAGACCACCATGAAATGGGACACCTGCTCGGGAACTGGAGGGCTCCTCCCGAGCGGTCAAGGCAGCGGAACCATTGCTTTAGCACCCCGATGGTCTGCTCGATGATGTTCCTGGTGGTGACATGGCTCTCATTATATGGGTGCTGGGCAGAAGTGTTGGGGTTGCAGAGGGGAGTCCTGAACCAGGTGGATAGCAGATAGCCCTTGTCCCCGAGCAGCCAGCCGCGAGCTTGACGTGGTGGCTGGAGGAGTGCTGGCACACCGGTCTGGTGCAGGATGAAGGCATCGTGGCTGCTGCCAGGATAGCGGGCATTGACATTGAGGATTCGCTGTCTATGGTCGCACACCAACTGCACGTTAAGTAAGTTGCGGTTACGGAAGATCTCAGGATTGTTATGAGGTGCCCGCAAAGCGACGTGGGTGCAGTCAATGGCGCCCTGCACCATGGGGAATCCCGCTATCCTGGCAAAGTCACATGCACGCTCGTCCTGCTTCTCTCTGGTGATGGGGAAGGAAATGTAATCCCTTCTCCTACTGGCAGGCGGCCCCCAAAAAATGGCCGCCCGGCGATAATTAAAGGGCAGGTGCTGGGCGGCCATTTTTTGGGGGGCCGCCTGCCAGCACCTGCCTCCTCTGGCCTCCTCCTGCCGGGTGCCGGCCGCGATCCATCAGTTTCGCAAGAGGCGTTAGCGGTGCCGTGTCCGGGCGCTAGTTGCTTTATGCCCCGTCAGCGCCCCCTCGGCGCAAAGCAACCAAATTTATCCCCCCAAATTTTTTCCCCCCTTGGCTCTGTTCAAAGTTTTCCCAGTGTCCTGGCCAACATTCCTCCCTTAACCAATACCACAAAGCAAATGAAGTGGTCATCTTCTCATTACGATTCCGAGATGTTGCTGCTGCAGAATGGCTGCCGTGTTTGCCGAAATGATAACACTTACTGCGCTTCAAAAGTGATTCACCGTGTGAATTATCCAACTCTGCTTCTCCATCATTTTGCTGGACCGCTCTGTGCTGTCAGATTGCCTGACTGACATGAAGTCATGGCGGAGTTAAAATCTCATCCATCTGCACATCAGGACAATCAAAGCCCTCATTTTCACCCTGCCGTAAACTCCAACTCCCTTGCCGCTGATTATTTCTTTTCCTCAGCTACTCGCTCAGGCTAAATTGGGCCAAGTGATATCTTGGCATCCTGTAGGACCCAAAGTTGAGTTTCAAGCCGCACTTTCTATCCATCACCAAGATTGCTTGATTTCTCCAAAGTCCTCCAAGCATGACTCCCATCCCCCTCCTTCGATAAACTCCAATTCGTTCAAAACTCAGCTGCTCGGGTCCTGTCCAGGTCAGGATGGTGCGGGGCTTGGAGGGGAACCTGGAGGTGATGCTGTTCCCATGCGCCTGTTGCCCTTGTCCTTCTACCACAACAACAACAACTTACATTTAAATAGCGCCATTAATCTAGCAAAACATCCCAACGCACTTCACAAGAGCACGATCAATAAAAAACATTTTTGACACCGAGCCACAAAAGGAGATATCAGGACAGATGACCAAAAGCTTGGTCAAAGAGGTAGGTTTTAAGGGGCATCTTAAAGGAGGAGAGAGAGGTAGAAAGATGGAGAGGTTTAGGGAGGGAAATCCAGAGCTTGGGGCCCAGGCAGCTGAAGGCACGGCCACCGATGGTGGAGCCATTAAAATCGGGGATACGCAGGAGGCCAGAATTAGGGGAGCGCAGAGATCTTGAAGGCTTGTAGGGCTGAAGGAGGTTACAGAGATGGGGAGGGGCGTAGCCATGGAGGACTTGAAAACAAGGATGAAAATTTTAAAATTGAGACGTTGTCAGAATGGGGGTCCACGTAGTGAATGAGACTTGGTGCAAGTGTTGGTAGAGGTCGGGGGTTTGGCAGGTCCTGTCGAAGAACCCTTTGGCGAGCAGCCAGATTATCAAGGAAAGTTCTACTCTCTCTCTTTTTCTTACACTTATGATACTTTGAGGTCTGAAGTGTGAAGTACTAGCAGATGCCCCATGGTGTTACGCACAGTGAGGCAGAGGATATGCTGTTTTAGAACGATCGAGGTGTGATCAGCAAAGTGCGACAGAGAAAGTGTGCCAGGAAAAATGGTACAAGAATATGACACTTACAGGAGGTGCACGCTATCTGCAAGACTTCTAGGGGGAAAAATTCGGTATCGCCCATTTTGGGGCGCTAATATCGCCTCCGACTGCAAAATTCGCCTCTATCGCCCCCTGGAGGTGATTTGAGTGCTAAATCAGGCTCTACACACCTCTTAAGGTGCAAACGTCTGGGAGCGAGGCGCTACCTCAGAACGCTACCGAAGCTCAGGCGATGTCAGTTACCATGGAAGCCAGACAGACTGGCGTCGTCCAGTTCTTAAAGGGGAGGGGCCATCTTGCTGGCCAGCCACTCCCTGCTCATTGCAGCCTTGAATCTCGGCCTGGAGAGACCTCGAAAGCAATTGTGTTAGATGCACTAATAGATAGGCCCAGGGAAAGAGCTCGGCGCTTCGGATCCTCAAAAGTGGTGCTGAGGGCCAAAACTCCTTAGGACAGCGTTAAAACTAAAAATGTTGCCGACAAGAAAAGGCAGGAAGCACCCGCCTTTAAATAGCGCTCCCCCAGCCCCTTCCCGACTTGAAAACGTTCCCCTCTACCTGTCGTTCCTAGCGGCAGGCGCTAAGGCAGGGGGTGCGACTCAATATCCAGTCTGGGGCGCTACCGGGGCGTTGCACGCTTGACTGCCGTCACGATCTGCAGGCGCAGGAGATCGTGGCGGTAGTGTTTAGCGCCGCCGCAAAACGACTGGTCAATTTCGGGAGCGGCGCTAAAATCGCCACGCTCCGGCGCTAGCGCCCCGTTAACATCCCCTCGGAGGCGCTAAAGGGAGGCGCTAAGCAACCGAATTTTCCCCCCCTAATGTATTAATAGATTTATACACATAAATAATATACCATCCAAACAGTCAACGATGCTTCTCATTCAGAAAGTACGTCCTTGCTGGCCCAACATGATGTCTACAGTTGGATACCTTGCAGTAGGACTGTCCTTAGATGGTGACATCTCTGCTTGCATTTCATGTAAACATCCAGCACAAATCCAATGCAAATCCAATCTTCCCCGTCTTAAGGTCAAAGGAAAGTGAAGTGTAACTTTCCCAGAGGTCAGCGGGAGAGCAATTTAAATGATGTCTTTTGCAGCCCCAATGGTCTTAGGTGGTGCCTTGGCAAATTGCTGCCAGCTATTGATCTCTATAAAAGTTAGCTGATGGCTTCAATGTGAGGAAGTCATTTATTTCTAATAAAAAGAGCGCCACTAATGTACAAGTTTATAGTCAGATTACATCAGTTATTGAGCTTCTTAGTGGCTGATCGCTGTGGGAAAGAGATTGATAGGGTGTACAGGGTGAAAGTGTATCACATTGCAATGCCTATAAAAAAAATCATTATGATTTTTTCTTCCCCCTAATGTTTTTGTTCTTTTTGTATTCATTCAGGTGAGGAGTGGAATTGTTAAGCTTGTGCTGTGCTGTGACTGGCTGCCTTGTGGACTTGTCAAGACTCTTGGTGGCACCCGTGTGGTTTGGGTTGGAACGATGCAATAAAATTATCAACATTTTTGCAAATATTTTCGCAGACGGTGCTCCAATGATTGATGTTCAACCTTTCCCGCTGCACGTTCATATTAAATTGAGTGTTCAGAGAAATACGCAGCCAGAGCCTGGTTTATTACCACAAAAAGCAAAATACTGCGGATGCTGGAAACCTGGGGGGGGAAAAACCCATCAAATGCTGGAAAGACTCGACGGGTCAGGCAGCATCTGCGGAGAGAGAAACAGAGTTAACGTTTCAGGTCGCTGACCCTTCGTCCGAACTGGAAAAAGTTAGAGATGTACAAATGGAAATCCCGTTGGAGATCTGTCTGCAGAATGATCTATACACGTATTAGACTCTGTTCTGTGAAGAAAAAGGAAAGAACGATTGAAAGAAGGAGAGAAAAGAATAAGTGAATGTGAGAGAAAAGCAGAGAGTTCAGGAAGACTAACCAACAAAACGGAATAAAGTCAGGGAGAAATATTGAAAACAATAAGATACATCTTTCCATTTCTCACGACGTTCAGGCTTGGGCTGATAAGTGGCAGGTAACATTCGCGCCACAGAAGTGCCAGGCAATGACTATCTCCAGCAAGCGAGAGTCTAACAACCTCCCCATGACTTTCAACAGCATTACCATCGCCGAATCCCCCACTATCAACATCCTGGGGGTCACCATTGACCAGAAACTTAACTGGACCAGCCACATAAATACTGTGGCAACAAGAGCAGGTCAGAGGCTAGGTATTCTGTGGCGAGTATCTCACCTCCTGACTCCCCAAAGCCTTTCCACCATCTACAAGGCACAAGTAAGGAGTGTGATAGAATACTCTCCACTTGCCTGAATGAGTGCAGCTCCAACAACACTCAAGAAGCTCGACACCATCCAGGACAAAGCAGCCCGCTTGATTGGCACCCCATCCACCATCTTAAACATTCACTCCCTCCACCACCAGCGTACCATGGCTGCAGTGTGTACCATCTACAAGATGCACTGCAGCAACTCACCAAGGCTCCTTCGGCAGCACCTTCCAAACCCGCGACCTCTTCCACCTAGAAGGACAAGGGCTGCAGGTGCATGGGAACACCACCACCTCCAAGTTCCCCTCCAAGTCACACACCATCCTGACTTAGAAGTATATCGCCGATCCTTCATCGTCGCTGGGTCAAAACCCTGGAACTCCCTCCCTAACAGCACTGTGGGAGTACCATCACCACACGCACTGCAGCGGTTCAAGAAGGCGGCTCACCACCACCTTCTCAAGGGCAACTAGGGATGGGCAATAAATGCTGGCATTCCCAGCGGCACCCACATCCCATAAACAAATTTAAAAAAACTTGCTTGCATAGAATTACATAGTATTTACAGCATAGAAACAGGCCATTTGGCCCAACTGGTCCATGCTCCACACGAGCCTCCTCCCACCCTACTTCATCTCACCATATCAGAGTCTGTGCGCAAACCAATATCCAGACTGGCAGGAACTGGGGAGTAGTACAAAGCAATCATCCTCTTATTAACTTTACTTCACATTGCAATTCCTATCTTGGCTCCATACATAAGCTATTTATCTCAGCTGGTACCCTCCACTACTTCGACGCCAGATTAATCTTTGCTGCTCACAGCCTTCACCCCATTATAGGTAGGGGCCCTTACACTCACATTGCCCCTCATCTTTGAAAGCTTCTGCAAGACCACTTTGCCCTGGTGTCCCTCTTCATTCTTTCAGCAGCCTCTTAAAAACCTCTCTCATCCACCGCGGTCAGTTCCCTCCGCCAACTCCTTGAACTCTTCCCTTCTGCTGCTCAGCAAACCTCCTCATCTTCTTGCAAAGCTTTCGGAGACGTACTTGGCTGCTGTCGGCTAAGGCTTTCTTATAACAATTCTGGTTTCAGTCACGCAAACTCCCATTTATTTATCATCTTTCACAACCTCAGGGCGTCCCAAAGCACTTTATAGTCAATGAAGTACTTTTCGAAGTGTAGCCGCTGTTATAATGTAGGGAACGCGGCAGCCAATTTGCACAGAGCAAGATCCCACAAACAGCAATGTGATAATGATCAGATCATCTGTGTTAGGTGTTGCTTGAGGGATACATTGGCCAGGACACCGAGGAGAACTCCCCTGCTCTTCTTCGAATAGTGCCATGGGGGTCTTTTACATTCACCTGAGAGGGCAGATGAGACCTCGGTTTAATGTCTCATCTGAAATATCGCGCCTCCGACAGGGCAGCGCTCCCTCAGTAGTGCCAGTGACACCCATATCCTGAGAATTATTTTTATTTTTAAATAACCTCTGGATTGCTAGTCCAGTACCTTAACCACTAGACTACTGTCTTAACCACTGGGCAGCGAGCACACAGTAATAATACTTCCATTTATCTTGTACCTTATCCCATCAAAATGTTTAAAAGTTCTTCCCAAAGACAATACTTTTGCGCAGTTATGTAAGCAACCATAGCAACCATTCTGTGCCAACAATCCCACAAACGCCAATGGTATGAGTGACCAGTAAATCTATTTTATTTTGTGGGGAGGCATTGGTTGAGGAAGAAATGTTATCCAGGACATCGGGAGAACATTCTGAATGTGAAGCGCGAGACCTTTAATATCCATCTGAACAGCAGATGAGACCAAGTCCTGCTAACCCATCACGTGATGCCTGTCCTTGATGACCTACATTGGCTCCTAGTCCCCAAATGGTTGGTTTAACAGGGGCCCATGGGAGGAAATCAGATGACCAAACATTGGCCAAGGACAATATGGACTTGGATGATCTGGCAGTTTTACCCAACCTTTGAGCAGCAGACAGGTCTGTGGAGTAAATGTTCCCCTGGAGTGAGTATTACCTCAAAGCATCAGAGCTTATACTTTAATATTTAGCTAATGAAGTGTAAAGAGATGATAAAGTAGCCAGAGTCCAGCAAGTCAGGAAGGTTAGTTAGTTTAATGTTTTTTTAATTAGGATGAATAGTTTCTAACGTTATGATGGACTGTTTGCATCCATCAAGTGTTCAACACTTCGGAAGTATTGGCTGTTCACTCGCCACATACATAATTCTTTAACGCATTGTCATTTGCATTGCACAAGAGAAAAACAAGAATTCAACACATCGGGAGAACCAGGGCCGGCTGAACCCAACGCAGCAAATCCAGAGGATATCTGCTCAGTGTTGTGAAAGGCAAGTTTAGGACATATTGCTTTACAAGGAGAATGATCGGCTGCAATGAAGTTGCCAGGAAGATTGGTTGAGGCCAGAATATTGGATTCATTGAAGAAATAGTTTGAAACTGCAATAGGGAGACAGCAAGGAACTTTGAAGGGATGAGATCAAATGGCCTGAAGGGATATTTTCATCTACACCTAGTTTGTGATCACAACAAGCACCAGCACTCAAGAAGCTTGACACCATCCAGTCCACTTGATCAGCAGTCCATGTACTACCTTAAACATTCACTCCCTCCTCCACCAGCGCACCGTGGCTGCAGTGTGTACCATCTACAAGATGCACTGCAGCAACTCGCCAAGGCTTCTCCGACAGCACCTCCCAAACCCGCGACCTCATCCACCTAGAAGGACAAGGGCAGCAGGCGCATGGGAACACCACCACCTCCAGGCTCCCCTCCAAGTCACACACCATCCCGACTGGGAAATATGTCACCATCCCTGCATCATCGCAGGGGAAAAATCCTGGAACTCCCTCCCTAACAGCGCTGTGGGAGTACCTTCACCACACGGACTACAGTGGATGAAGGCGGCTCACCACCACCTTCTCAAGGGCAACTAGGGATGGGCAATAAATGCCGGCCTTGCCAGTGAGGCCCAGATCCCAAGAATGAATATTAAAAAAAAAATTTGATCCCTGTTTAATCCATAAGGAAAGGGCAAAAATTCAACCTAAGTAGTTCCCATCTCTAGCAGGAACGGTAGCAGAGTGGTTATGTTACTGGACTTGTAATCCAGAAGGCCGCGACTAATCATCCGAGAGAGGTAAGTTCAAATCCCACCACATGCAGCTGGGGGAATTTAAATTCAGTTAATTAAATAAATCTGGAATAAAAAGCTAGTATCAGTAATGGTGACCATGAAACTATCGGATTGTCGTAAAAACCCATCTGGTTCACTCATGTCCTTTAGGGAAGAAACTCCCTCGAGAAGGTTGGCCTTACCTGGTCTGGCCTATATGTGACTCCAGACCAACAGCAATGTGGTTGACTCTTAACTGCCCTCCGAAATGGCCGAGCAAAAAACTGCTACGAAAAAGAATCACTGTGGGAGTACCTTCACCAAACGGACTGCAGCGGTTCGAGAAGGCGGCTCGCCACCACCTTCTCAAGGGCATGATGCGGAGATGCCGGTGTTGGACTGGGGTGGACAAAAATGAGAAGTCGCACAACACCAGGTTATAGTCCAACAGTTTTATTTAAAATTACGAGCTTTCGGAGCTGTTGCCCCTTCGTCAGGTAAAATGAAAAAAAATCCGCGCAGAACATTCTGGAATCAAAAGAACACAGAACTGGTTTTCAGGAAGCAGTGAGCTCGATGCTGGCGTGGCTGTCGCGCGAGGCCATTGAAAACAGACAACCCTCAGGAGCCATTCTCAAATCTTTCTCAGACTTGGCTTCACTAGTGCCTGGAATAGAAACAACATGCAGGTAATCAGAGCATTTCCAGCTGTGAGCAGTACTGTAAACACAACAGCTTGGATACTCATTATAAGCAATAAATAAATTATAAGCATATGTAAATGGAATCTTGGTCCTGGTGAGATTCTATTCATAAAAAGTAACACAAGGTTAAAAAAATAAACAGAGGATACTTGATAGCAAGCTGTTAAATAACAACAACTTGCATTTATCTAGCGCCTTCAACATTATAAAGTGTTCACAGGAGCGTAATCAGACAAAATTTGACGCGAGCCACATAAGGAGATATCAGGACAGGTGACCAAAAGCTTGGTCAAAGAGAGAGGTTTTAAGGAGCGTCTTAAAGGAGGAGGGAGAGACGGAGAGGTTTAGGGAGGGAATTCCAGAGCTTAGGGCCCCAGGCAGCTGAAGGCACGGCCGCCAATGGTGGAGCAATGAAAATCGAAGATGCGCAAGAGGCCAGAATTGGAGGAGCGCAGAGACCACGGAGAGTTGTAGGACTGGAGGAGATTCCAGAGATAGGGAGGGGGCGAGACCACGGAGGGATTTGAAAACAAAGATGTGAATTTTAAAACCGGACCAGGAGCCGATGTAGATCAGCGGGCACAGGGGGGGATGGACGAACGGGACTTGGTGCGAGTTGCGATATAGGCAGCAGAGTTTTGCATGTTCTGTACAGAATTGTTCAGTATCACTTGCATCTTACCACGTCAAAACACTTGACACGATTAAGTACTTTGCTACAGAGACAAACTGAGGAGCTATTTTAGACCAAAAGTAACCCACAAGCAGGAATGAGATGAATGAGCAATTAATTTATTTTTGCGTTTGGTACAAGTTAAGGTAGGAATATTGGCCAAGACACCTGGAGATCCCCCTGCTCATGGATTCAGTGATGTCTACCGGAACCAAAGTTTGTCATTGTGACAATAAGGAAATTCATGGAACCAAACAGCACAGAAGGAGGTCATTTGGCCCATCCTATCCGTGCTGGCTCTGAAGCAGCTATCCAACTCGTCCTACTCCCCACAGCCCGGCAAATTTTTCCTCTTTAACTCTATATAGATAGACAGATTTTTTGAGCAACAGGGGAGTCAAGGGTTATGGGGAGCGGGCAGGAAAGTGGAGTTGAGGCCAAAATCGGATCAGCCATGATCTCATTAAATGGCGGAGCAGGCTCGAGGGGCCGAATGGCCTGCTCCTGCTCCTATTTCTTATGTTCTTAGATCCAATTCCCTTTTTTCTGTCTTTATTTCATGCAGTTTTTTTTTAAATAGCCTAAATTTTAATGAAAGCTTTAGTTCCCGATCAAGATTCAAAATGGGAGACCATCGGCGCTGCATCAGAAGGAACACAGTGAATGCTGTTGTTCAGAAACCAATTAAGCGAAAAGATGCGCTGGTGGCTGGAACAGCTTATTTGAAATGTTAATATAAGCTCTGTTTAGAGGAAATGTATGTTGGAAATGACAAGATTCAAGCATTAGCACCTCATCTAACAAGGCGCAAGATTTAGTAAACTCTGTTTACATGAAAAGAAACAGTAAAGCATGAAAATCAAAAGTCCCATGGCGCAATCTACTGCTCAAATATGAATAAACTGGAAGTTACATTGTCCGTGTGCAACATCTCATCTTGAAAGTCTGTCAAGAGGCAAATTTATTTCTTCCAAAAGTCCTGTTGTTCATCAGACGCTAAGAGACACCATTCTACAAAGGAAATACTAACTGCTTCGAAATTCATTGCCGTCATGTTGTGTTGGCTTCTGTGCATTACTTAACTCGCAGATAAATCCGATGCAGCTGTTTTAGCCCGTCTGAACAAATATGATCCACCTTCAGAAGGATTTGGCGAATGCACTCCCCAGTGCAATAAAGCACAATTAGGAGCGAATTGTTGAAGCTGGGCGCGCTGTACCATATGCAGCAGGTATGGGTCCTGAGGTGACTTGGTCAGCTCATGAAAAAGGTCACCTCACCATTAACACAAGACAGAAGTGTTGGGAAATTATATCAACCATCCCATCCCGCAATGCATTACTCCCTCATTACTGTGCAAAGCATGGATTGTGAGCTCCAAATCCTGGTATGGACCTCAAACCTACCAACTTCTGACTCAAGTCAAGACCATGTCCAACTGAGACAAGCTAGCATGCAAGTAAATTACATTTTTATCTTTGTGTTATATTTCAAGCTACGTTATTGTAATTGGGGAAGGTAATTTTTAAGTAACATATTTTTTATGTGAAGCAGTTTTCATTTTCATAAGACCAATGACATCTGCCACGTTGAAAATCTTGTAACTAACAACCTTCCCCCTCCCTCCCCACCACACGCAATATGTCTCCCCTCTTCTCCTGAAGACACTGACTAAACCCTGGGTAGCGTTCCACAGATACCGGCAGCTGTCCTAGTCCTCGACCAAGTGGCCATTCTTCGCATGCAAGCCTAAAACAGAGTGTTTTTTTTTATTCGTTATGTAAACAGTTTCCCGTAACAATGCAGTTGCACACTCTAGCCAGTAAGTGGCACTGTGGAGTGAGTTTCGGACATCTCACTCATAGAATCATAGAATCATAGAAGATAGGAGCAGGAGTAGGCCATTCGGCCCCTCGAGCCTGCTCCGCCATTCAATGCAATCATGGCTGATCATCCAAATTCAGTACCCTGTCCCTGCTTTCTCCCCATATCCCTTGATCCCTTTAGCCTTAAGAAATATATCCAACTCCTTCTTGAATCTATTTAATGAATTGGCCTCTACTGCCTTCTGTGGTAGAGAATTCCACAGGTTCACCACTCTCTGGGTGAAGAAATTCCTCCTCATTTCTGTCCTAATGGCTTACCCCTTATCCTTAGACTGTGACCCCTGGTTCTGGACTCCCTGACCATCGGGAACATCCTTCCTGCATCTAGTTTGTCCTGTCCTGTCAGAATTTTATAAGTTTCAATGAGATCCCCTCTCATTCTTCTAAACTCCAGCGAGTATAAGCCCAATCGACCCAATCTCTCTTCATACGTCATTCCTGCCATCCCAGGTATCAGCCATCTCCATCTTGTATATAATAATTAATGTATATTCATCAATGGGTAACTTACTAGTGTAATTATCGCTCATTTGATGAAGAAAATATTCAGAGAAGTATTAAATTAATCCATAAAATTATAATTACATCTTCTACTCCAAGTTATTGTTTCCCAGAACTGGGAAGTTCATTAGCTTCGTCAGTCTTTTTTTTAATTTGTTCCTGGGATGTGGGCGTCGCTGGCAAGGCCAGCATTTATTGCCCATCCCTAATTGCCCTTGAACTGGGCGTGGGTGCATCACAGTCTGGGACTGCCTGCACTAACCATCCGGGCAGCTGTTGGTTCCGGCAGGAGGTCCCCGATAGCAAATCAGAAGCACCAACCTGCTTTTATTTTCTCCCTCCCCAAGGCCAGGGTGCTGAGGCCAATTATGGCGGGCACTGAGGTCAGCTGACACAGCCGAGAACACAGCCGAAACCTGGGACCTGGGACCTTCTCGGTCTGCGGCACGGCCTAGCTCCACCGTGAACAGTGGGCAATCATCAACTGAGGCAGCAATGCTGGCGCTATGTATTAGCAAGTCATGAGGGAGCGAGTTTCAATTCCCAGCCCTCTAGGTCTTCTGCCCCCTTCTCAAATATCAGGATGACAATAAATGTTCTCACCGTCAACAAGCAGAGCGACCATTGACTTGGGGGGTCACAGCAATACACTCCGCGCTCGACTTCCTCAAAACTGCCAATTTCTCAAAGATAATTCCATTTTCGGCGGCAATGAGTCACAACGGTGGAAATTCAAGTACGCACGGTGTAAAATTGTGCAAATCCACCGTTTTCAGGACATTAACTGAGCCTGCCCTGGATATTGAGCGAAGAAAGGAATTAGTCCCACTTCCCGCACTTGTGTAAATTATGCCAATTTTATGAATAATTAAAAAAATGTATTGAACAGTTTGAAACCCCCCCCCCCGCCCGCCCCGTCCCAACCAACCCCCAAAACGTAAAGTGGTCTGAAGAAAGCTTTCTAAAGCTAATCTTTCCCCGCTATTTCCACCTCGAGATTCTTTCTTCATCGGTACAGTCAGACTCCCTTTGCTTCATTCTCGCTGTCACACCTACATAGCATGCTAATGACTGACTCTTCTCTCCGCAATTCATTTTTACAACCCGTTCTCCTGTCCCAATGCTCCTTTAATCATTTCTAATCATCAGTAACCTTGACACTTTTAAGATTTTTCTCCTCCCTCTGCAGCCAGCTTATTTCTAGCGCAGATAGTACACCTACGACCATCCCTGCGTGCATTATCTTTTTTTTTTAAGATTATTTTATAACAATACTCACACGTGATTCCACAGACGAAACACTGGTAATTCTGACATGAAAATGTGCCTTCTCTCTCTCTCTCTTCGCATCAAGCCCAGCCCTAGTTATCAGCCAATTGTTGTAACATTCTTAAGGGACACAGTACAGCTGATGTTCACTACATAATGGAAATTCAAAAGCTCAAATTAAACTGTCAAATCGTAAGATTTGCTGCCCGTTAACTTGTTAGAAGGCACAGTGATTCACACAAGCGAACTGCCAAAGATGCCACTTTCCTTCTACCTACTTCCTGCTCTTGCAAAATGTTCTACTGTTAAGAAACCAAAGTGAAAGAGCAAAACCAGTGGGAACAGGAGGAGGCCATTCAACCCCTCGAGCCTGTTCCGCTGTTCAGTTAGATCATGACTGATCTGGATCTGAACTCCATCTACCCGCCTTGGTTCCGACCACCAAGGTTGAAAAGAGTCGGAGAGACGGTGAGCTGAATCTGCAAGTAGTCCTTAGATGACGCCAAGCTTGGATTTGTAGACTGTAGCAGCACCTGGAAATATATCGCCGTTCCTTCATCGTCGCTGGGTCAAAATCCTGGAACTCCCTCGCTAACAGCACTGTGGGAGTACCTTCACCACAGGGACTGCAGCGGTTCAAGAAGACAGCTCACCACCTTCTCAAGGGCAACTAGGGATGGGCAATAAATGCTGGCCTTGCCAGCGACGCTCACATCCCAGGAATGAATAACAAAAAAGACTGACGAAGCTAATGAACTTCCCAGTTCTGGAAAACAATAACTTGGAGTAGAAGATGTAATTATAATTTTATGGATTAATTTAATACTTCTCTGAATATTTTCTTCATCAAATGATCGATAATTACACTGGTAAATTACCCATTGATGAATATACATTAATTATTATATACAAGATGGCGATGGAGTTGAGAGTGAGATGTCCGAAACTCACTCCACAGTGCCACTTACTGGCTAGAGTATGCAACTGCATTGTTACGGGAAACTGTTTACATACAGGATTTCTGTTCTAAGTGTTTACATAGGGAGTTTAAATGATAATTGTTGACTCAAAAATGTGAGCAACATTTCATACAACAGGAAGTTGGCTAGGAAATGGATATACACAATATGTTTAATTATTGATCTACGAAAGAAAAGAAAGTCTTGCATTTATATAGCGCCTTTCAAAACTTCAGGACGCCACAAAGCGCTTTACAGCCAATTAAGTACTTTTGAAATGTAGCCACTGTTGTAATGTAGGTAGATGGATACAGGTGCAGTGCCTATTGTGTAGGCAAAGGCAGCAACCATTTTGCACATAGAAGGAGATGAATAAAGAATTAATCTGCTTTTGGCAGTGTTGGTTGAGGAGAGAATATAACCTGGGACAACAGTGTCAATCTCCACTCTATGACAGTGCAATGCAATCTTCAATAGTCATCTGAGGCAGTGGAAAGGGCCGATAGGGCCTTAGTTTAACATATCATTCGGAGGAACGTACCTCCGACAATGCGGCACTCCCTCGGTATTTCACTGAAGTGTCATGCACACAAATTTTGGGCTTGAACATAAGAACATAAGAAATAGGAGCAGGAGTAGGCCAATTGGCCCCTCGAGCCTGCTCCGCCATTCAATAAGATCATGGCTGATCTGATCCTAACCGCCAATCTACTATCACAGAACCATCTCCTGAACCTAACAGAATTGGACACACGAAATAGGAGCAGGTTCAGGCTACACGGCCCCTGGGCCCGCTACGCTACCCACAGGGCCATGACCGATCCGAACCTAGACTCATGTCCAAATTCCTGCCCGCTCCCCGTAACCCTTAATTCCCTTTACTTCTAGGAAACTGTCTATTTCTGTTTTAAATTTATGTAATGTAATGTAATGTAATGAGACTCGCCAGTCCTGGAAATTCAAAAAAAGTTTGCTGCTCTTGATAGTGAGGATGGAAAAGGAAAGACAGGAGGAGATACATGATTCCTTTACTGAGTTTGAGTGATTTTCAAACACTAATACTAATTTTGGTGCAGTTCTTTGAAAAAATCTCTCAGCAAATAGTCTTTCGCAGATTGAAAAAAGAAAGAGGTGTCAAACAGTGCTTCTCTGAGTCAGAAGGTTGTGGGTTCAAGTCCCACTCCAGAGACTTGAGCACATAAATCCAGGCTGACACTCCCAGTGCAGTGCTGAGGGAGTGCTGCACTGTCGGAGGTGCCGTCTTTCAGATGAGACGTTAAACCGAGGCCCCGTCTGCTCTCTCAGGTGGATGTAAAAGATCCCATGGCACTATTTCGAAGAAGAGCAGGGGAGTTATCCCTGGTGTCCTGGCCAATATTTATCCCTCAATCAACATCACAAAAACAGATTATCTGGTCATTATCACATTGCTGTTTGTGGGAGCTTGCTGTGCACAAATTGGCTGCCGCATTTCCTACATTACAACAGTGACTACACTTCAAAAAGTACTTCATTGGCTGTAAAGCGCTTTGAGACATCCGGTGGTCATGAAAGGCGCTGTAGAAATGCAAGTCTTTCTTTCTTTCCTTCTTTCTTTACACAAAATGATCTGACTCAGTGATAAGGAGCAATGTAGCAAGCAACCTGACAAAATGGCTGCAAACAGGGCTCCACACAGCACCTCTGCAAATTCATTTTCTTTTTAAAATGATTGTTGAAACTGAGTGAGCCAGGGGAAAAGTGCTCGCGTTTACAATATTTACTCCCACAGTTACTCTTCCCTTCAACAGCCACCACAATGCAGCTTAATTACAGCATAGTCCTTGGGAGCCAAGCTCTTTGTCTGCTGTAATGAGGTACATGCTATCGTGAATACCCCACAATACAGCGCAAAAGCAAAAGTGAGAAGGTTGGAAGCAAAGGCCCATTAGCTTTATAACAGAGCGTGCATTATAATGAGAGTAGGATATATTTCATAATTCCGCACTGTAATTTCAAGGACAAACAGTGCGAGTAAGTCCAAGAGAGATAGGTGGGAAAGCAAGTCGTGAGGAGGACACAAAGGGCTCGATTTTGCCAGGCCCGAGGAGGCGGGATTGGAGGCGTGTGAGTTGTTAAAATCGCCAAAAATGGCGGGCGGGCCCGATCCCGCCTCCATCCCGCCTCCGAGCAATTTTCCCACATGCGTGTTTTCTGACCCCGTTTCCATCCCACCTCTTGGAGGCAGGATAGGCCCTTAAGGCCCTTAACAACCATTTAATTTACTCTATTATCCCATTTTGAGAGGCCTTTCTGATTTTAACACTTTTCCTACGTGCTGCACGTCTCCTCTGGAACACGCCAGTGAATCCTGGCGGCATCACAAGTAGATGGCTTACTAACAGCTGCAGCTCCACCATTAAAAAGGAGTTTTCAGCAATCATCATTTGCAGGTGGCAGAACTTTGTTGTCTCAGGGTCTACAGACAGAGGATCAGCTACCTCAACATAACTGAGCAGCAGTGCCAAAGGAGGCTCCGACTTTCGCGAGAGGTAGTGGGTGACATCTGCGCAATGATGCAGCAAGAGCTGGAGCCCAGAGGAGCAGGTGGACACCCCTTACCAGTGGCCCTCAAAGTCACTCAACTTTTTTGCTTCAGGCTCATTCCAGGGATCAGCAGCAGACATCAGTGGTGCCTCCCAGGCGGCCGCACACACTTGCAACACGCAGGTAACCGATGCCCTCTTTGCTATCGCTCACAATTACATCAATTTCTCCAAGGATCAAGCCAGTGTAACTGCGCGTGCGGTTGGGTTTGACAATCTGGCAGGCTTTCCAAGGGTGCAGGGCGTCGTTGACTGCACACATGTGGCCCTTAAGGCACCCCATCACAATGCAGGTATTTTTGTCAACCGCAAGGGCTTCCACTCCCTCAACGTACAGCTGGTGTGCGACCACAAGAAGGAAATTTTGCACGTTTGTGCCAAGTACCCTGGCAGTTGCCATGACTCCTTCATCCTGTGCCAGTTAGTGTGCCTCCGCTCTTCAGTCCGCCAGACCAACTTTTCGGATGGCTACTTGGAGACAAGGGCTATCCCCTGAAGACGTGGCTAATGACGCCGTTGAGGAGCCCATCCAACGAAGCTGAGGAGCGCTACAACTCCAGCCACATTTCCACCAGATCCATTATCAAACAAACCATCGGCTTGCTGAAGATGCGCTTCAGATGCCTTGATAGATCAGGTGGAGCCCTGCAGTACTCAGCAGCCAGCGTCTCCAGAATGGTCGTGGTCTGCTGTGTACTTCACAACATGGCACAGCATCGTGGCTTGCAGATGCCTGAGGAACAAATGGCTCATCACATAGCCTCCTCAGATGAGGAGGAGGAGGCGGAGAGCGACAGTGAACAGCTTGCACAGGCGCATCAACCAGCGGCAGCAGCATGCGAGCACATTGCTGGTCGGGATGCAAGGGACGCACTCATTTTAGCCAGATTTGTTTAGCCTAGACAATCAAGCACTTTTGCCTCGCAGCTTCTTACCAGACCATCGACAATGGCCAAGAACCTACGGATTCCTATCACTCTGACCACCATACTGACAATTGCAAGTCACCCTAAGCCCTCAATGTGGAAGTCCCATTAGCAAAATGACACACGCCACAACTGCAACAGTTTACTATCAGAATTTTTTATGACAATAAGCACCTGATGGCTTTTCAAAATTAAACACAACATTACACCCAAGTGACTACCCTTGTGACTACTTGTGCATTATCTTCCTCTTACGCGTGCTTCGACGTGGTGCTTCCCCTGTGGCTTCAGCAGATGTGGAGGCCCCTTTCTCACTCTCTTGCTGCTGCTGCTTCGACACCTTTGGTGGGCGTCCTCTGGGTTTGCGAGCCTGTGCGGGCTCGGCAAGAGTCTGCTGCTCCTGCGGCTGTGCAAGGGTTGAGACGCCGATCTCAGTTGGGGTGAGGACTCTGGTGGGGCTCTGACCGAGGGCTCTGCAGTGGCATGGTCGTGTGAGCGATTGGAGAGGAGCCTCCACTTCCTTGTTGTCTGCCACCAACATCTCTCTCATGGGTCAGCCCCACTTCAGAGCTAGCAAGTGGCTGGACAGCACCTTGCTGCACTGCAGGGGGGGCCATGAGGACCCGTTTCTGCACTGGAAGTCCTACTCCAGAGGACTTTCATGAAGGTCTGGTTTCTATGCTGAATAGCTGACCATCGCTCCTCAAGAGATGCCAGTCTATTCTGAACAATGACCATGTTTTCTACACTCTGGCGACTTAGCTCCTCCATGGCCATAGCCATCCTCTCCTCTACTGTAGCCATCCTTTCCACGGAGGTTGCCATCCTTTCCGTGGTGATGCGTTAATGCGCCAATGCCTCCACAAAGGCTCTGCTCATGTTCGCGATGGACTCCTCCATTCACTCGACACTTGCAGCGACCCTGGAGACAAAACCTGACAGAGACTCCTGCACCTGTTCCTGGAGTTCCAGCACCGCTCTCCTTCTGGATGGACCCGGAGGCACAGGGTCGACATGCAACTGAGCCGAGCTGGCAGAGTCCTGCGCCCTCCGACGAGGACTCTCCACTGCTGTCCCTGTCTCCACCATCTGCTGATGCTCACTTGTGAGCTGTGATACACCAGGTGACAACTCTACTCTATATCCCGAAGGTCCCACTGAGGTGTGAGTGTCTGCGCTGGTGCAGGGTGCACTTAATTCTGGTGACGGAGCGCCCTCAGAGGTTGCAGCTTCCTCTGAGGAGTCTGGAAGCTCAGGCTCTTCCTCATGGACAGAGGGGACAGGGGCTCTCGATGGTCCTGTGGGGGAGTAAAGGAAAGAGTTAGAGCTGTGAGGTCAAGGTTACATGCACATTGAATAGTGCAGATGATCATAAGTCAATGTGTTAGAGCATCAGATTCATTATCAGTGACTCATGCAATGTCAATGAGAGAGATGCCAAGCTATTCTGTCACCAGCTTGCTGTGATGCGCCCGCCTGTCCGTCCCCCACTTGGGAATCCTCCTCGATCCCGGTGATTTCCAGGGCCGCCTCCTCCGAAATGGTGAGCTGGGCTACTGAGGGTGGCCCTCCTCCTGTCCTCGCTCTTTCCCTCTTATTGTGGGCTCACTTTTCCTGCAATGAGGGACAGAAGTGGAGTTTGAGTGAGAATGCAGGTACAGGATACTGAGTTTGGATGATCAGCCATGATCTCATCGAATGGCGGAGCAGGCTCGAGGGGCCGAATGGCCTACTCTTGCTCCTATCTTCTATGTTTCTATGTAATGAAGGAGTGAGTGAAGAGAATCCACAGCATAGATGCTTAGAAGGATACCAAGGGCCCTCCCTGTGTGTTGTAAGTTGTTGTCATTGCATCACAGTAATAGAGAGTGTGAGGGCTGCATGGTCGAATAGTTAAGTGAATGTGACCATAGAGAGAGAGGGAATGGGTAAGGGTGCAGGGATGTCAGTGTCAAGTGGGATGTGGAGGATGAGGTTAGCAAAGCAGAGTGCTGGTGAGGAGAGGCGATGGGGATCAGATTGAGGGTGATGAGAAAGTCATACTCACTTTTCCTGTGCGGAGAAGGTCATGAAACCTCTTCCTGCACTGCAGCCAGGTTCTGCGGAACATAGAGATGGCATTGACCTCCCGGGCCATTTGCAGCCACACAGCTTTAGTTTGTTGTGGTGGCTTTTTTCTCCCTGAGGAATGGAAGAGCACCTCCTTATTGGTTCTTGCTCCCTCCACCAGAGCTTGGGGGGAGGGCTCATCAAATCGTGCAGCACATTTTTGCCTGCTGGTGGACATATTCGTACAAAAATTCCTCAGTACAATCAGCATAAAGATTGCAGTCTCCAGAAGAAGCAAGGCTGCTTGCAGGCCATAAAAGCAGCAGCACTGATGACGTCATCGGAGGCGACTTTCTGGATGGAAAGACTAATTGGGCCAGGGGTTCCCACACGCTGGAACTCAAGTGCCCAATTAAGGGAAAATCACACTTTTTTCCCACATCACATCGGAGTCGGGGTCCTGACAGGGAAACCACCTGAAACGCCCCAGCCCGCCCACACTGGCAAAATCCAGCCCAAAGAGTCTGCACAGGGATATAGTGAGGTTAAGTGAGTGGGCAAAAATTTGGCAGATGGAATATAATGTGGGAAAATGTGAAGTTATCCACTTTGGAAAGAAGAATGAAAAAGCAAATTATTATTTAAATAGAGCGAGACTACAAAATGCTGCGGTACAAAGGGATCTGGGGTCCTAGTACATGAAACACAAAAAGTTAGCATGCAGGTACAGCAAGTAATTAGGAAGGCTAATGGAATGTTGGCCTTTATTGCAAGGGTTATGGAGTATAAAAGTAGGGAAGTTTTGATGCAACTTTACAGGGCGCTGGTGAGACCGCACCTGGAGTACTGTGTACAGTTTTGGTCTCCATATTTAAGGAAGGATATACTTGCATTGGAGGCAGTGCAGAGAAGGTCCACGAGGAATTTAAATTCATTTAATTAAAATAAATCTGGAAGGGAAGGAAATCTGCCGCCCTTACCCCGGTCTGGCCTATATGTGACTCCAGAGCCACAGCAATGTGGTTGACTCTTAACCGCCCTCTGAAATGGCCTAGCGAGTCACTCAGTTGTACCAAACTGCTACGAAAAAGTACCTTCACCACACGGACTGCAGCGGTTCAAGAAGGTGGCTCACCACCACCTTCTCAAGGGCAATTAGGGATGGGAAGTAAATGCTGGCTTTGCCAGCGTCGCCCACATCCCGAGAATGAATTAAAAAAAAAAATCATCTTAAACATCTCAGTTAGATCACCCCTTAATCTTCAATACTCAAGGGAATACAAGCCTGGAAGGTTTTGCAAGTTCTGACTGAGCCTGAGCTGGGGAAGCCAGGGAGTTGATATAATCAAGCTCAAAGGAATGTAAGTGCTGGTGGAATCCAAAAAGGATGGCCTTGGTTTTGCCAACCTTTGAGGTTGGGCAGGCAGTAAGAGAGTGCAGCAACAGCCTTTGGATTTATGGAGGAGGCAGGAAAGTAGAGCATGGATGCCATCAACATGTAGGATGTTGCTCTCATGTTGATGATGATGTTGCCAAAGGGCTAGCATGTAGATAAAGAGGAGGGACAACCAAGAATGGATACTCTAGCGTGACCACGTGAGGAGGGAATGAGAGGCTGTTGGAGGTATGAGCAGTGCCAGGAGAGAACAGTGTCACAGAGGTGGACTGTTCAGGAGAGATGTTAGAGGAGGATAGAATGGTCAAGTGTATTGAAGCCAGCAGAGAGGTTGAGAAGGATGAGGAGAGAGAAAGCCACAGTTACAATGACGGAGCATTTCATTTGTGACTTGACCAATGGGATTTCAGTGCTGTGTGCAGGCAGAAACCATATTGGAGAATCTTGAGTGACAGAAGAGGTGGGAGAATAGTTGCAAGGCAATAAAGTGTTCCACAACTTTTTAAAGAAAGGTAAGGTTGGAGTTAGAGCAAGTGTTGGAGAGAGTGGTGTCTCCTTCCTTATTGCAAATTAATAGTTTGCCATTTGTGATTTCAAAATTCAAAGAGGATTTGCATACTTGCAACTTGTAAAACGTATTGTCCAGACAAAAGCAACCAAAGACCAGCGGAAAGTATTCAGTGCAAAGGATGTGCTTTGTTAAAAGACATTGGCCCAAAAATTCGGCCGTTCTCGGGTGAGTACTCAGTGCGTACTCACCCGTATTCATACCCGAAGTGCCGGTTTCCTGCATGCACTGCGCATGCGCGGGAAACCGGCACTTCCGGTATGGCGAAGGGGGCGGTTCCTAGGTGAACCGCGTGCGCACTAGAGGCTGCGCGCACGCAGCACACTTAGGTTTTTTTTCAGGTTTCAACGCGAGGGTAAGTATTGAAGATTCTACGCAAGTAAAAAGGAGGCGTAAGACCCCTTTTGAACAAGGTAAGTAGTTAATTAAGTATAATTTTAAATTTTTTTCAACAGGTTTATCTTTTTTAGAGACTTTAAAGAAAGGTAAGTTTATTTTTATAACTTTTAAAAAGTATTTTAATTTTTTCAAAAATTTTAATTTTTGTTTAAAGTGGTTAATTTATTCAACTATAGTTATTTTATTAATGTGATGGTTTTTTTTTTAAATTTATTTGAGGTTTAGCTGTTCTTTTGGGGCCGATTTCAATTCACAGATTTGACAGGTCTCCTGTCAAATCTATGAATGAAAGATGGTCTGCTGCCATTGGCTCTCCATGGCCCACGTGATCCCAGGGGTCGCATCGCACTAACTGTGCCCCTGGAACACGCAAGCACTGCGCGCCGGCACTAGGGAGGGGCCCAGGACCCGAAGTTCCTGCGGGGGCAAACAAGGACGGCAGACGCGGTATGTGATATCGCGCGCGATCCTTACCCCCGCGGCAAGCCTCCGAATCGAATTTCTAGGCCACTATTTGAGGACCCTTGGTGGCTTAGCAGCTAATTGTACTGCCCAGTGTATCACGGAGCCAGGAAGGCACCAGATTTGAACCTTGGTTTGTGCAAAGTTAGCTGATCTCAAACTGGAATGATTTTAGGGATGCAGAATTGGTTTCAATGTCCCTGTGCTGGGGAAAGAAGGAGGAAAAATCAGCTAGGGTTCCCGCTCCTGATCACTAGCCAGCAGCCCCTGCTGAAAGTGTGCAAGCAGACATTGGGCGGATGTGATGCCCTCAACAGTCAAGCTGGCTGCCAACATTCAAGGTTTGGACTAACATGGGAACAATGTCCACTTGGGTGAGAGGCCAAGATGGTTGAGGTGGCTGAGCACACCTATGGAAATGCAACCATGGAAAAATCAGGACAGGAGAAGGAACAAAAAAGTTTGTGCTAAAGAGAGAATGAAGCAGGTAGAACCTCGCTCGTGGTATGAGCTTATCTGGTTAATTTTATGACTCACTTGCCTATGTCCCCGGCTATACTCAGGTCATTAGGTTTATAATCTCTCAATTTCTTTCGGAAGTGTTGATATTTACCTTTACTGCTGATGAGATCATTCAGGTTGATTATTAAGCTCATGAATAATAATTTATTAAAGTCCACTTCCGACCTCCCCTGAAGTTAAATAGCTAATTATTTGAGCCATTAATGGAGTCCACTTGAAAACACATTTTATTGAACCGTATAACACTTTGAAAGGTTCACGACTTCTCTCCAATAAGAACAATACACATTAAAGACACTCACAGGCGAGTTACGCCACCAATTTGTTTCATTTTTTTACATCCTTTTAGTATGCTGATTTCACAACAAGATTATCCAGCGTGCAGCGGAGTCATACGGAACCAGGAAGATCGGAAGTTCCGTCGACACCTTACGTTAAGTAAGGTGAGCTTGGCCAGGGTTATGGAAAGGGCCAATTAACCCGGGTTTCCCAATTGCTAACCTGTGACCCCTGTCAGAATAGGATGCAGATGATGAGGACGGGAGAGGGCTGAGCCATCAGCCGCTATACAGCCCGCTGGCACTCAATGTCTTCAAATATGAGGAATGATTGCTCAGGCATGTGTAACGGAAAGCAACCATGGAATGGTACACCTGGCATGAAGTCATCGCTGTCAGAGAGGCGAGGAAACTGGCAGAGGACAAAAAAAGCATTCAGCGAGATTGCTAGATTCAAGAAGGAGTTGGATATATTTCTTAAGGCTAAAGGGATCAAGGGATATGGGGAGAAAGCAGGGACAGGGTACTGAATTTGGCTGATCAGCCATGATCGCATTGAATGGCGGAGCAGGCTAGAGGAGCTGAATGGCCTATTCCTGCTCCTATCTTCTATGATTTTATGATTCAGCCCTACCTAGCCATTTTGGCTGGACTGATAGACTACATCAAGTCTTCATAGAATTGTACAGCACAGGAGACGGCCATTTGGCCCATCATGCCAGTGCCGGCTCTTTGGTAGAGCTCTCCAATTAGTCGCACTCCCCTGCTCTTTCCCCATAGCCCTGCAAATTCTGTCTTTCAAGTATTTATCCAATTTCCTTTTGAAAGTTACGATTGAATCTGCTTCCACCGCCCTTTCAGGCAGCGCATTCCAGATCATAACAACTCGCTGCGTAAAACATCTCTCTTCTGGCTCTTTTACCAATTACCTTAAATCTGTGTCCTCTGATTACCGGCCCTCCTGCCAGTGGAAACAGTTTCTCCTTATTTACTCTATCAAAACCCCTCATAATTTTGAACAAGTTTATTAAATCTCCCCTTAACCTTCTCTGCTCTGAGGAGAACAACCCCAGCTTCTCTCCCACTCTGACCCCTCCGTCCTCGGCCTCTTACACTGTTCCAATGAAGCTCAACGTAAGCTCGAGGAACAGCACCTCTTTCAATCAGGCTCTTTACAGCCTTCTGGACTCAACATCGAGTTCAACAATTTCAGACCATAACCTCGGCCCCTATCTTTTTTTCCATTTTTTTCTCTCTCTCTCACATGGCAGCTGTTGATCATCCTGCCATTGCCATTTACACTTCATCTAGAGTCATCTTTTGTTTCTTAACTTGTCCCATTACCATCTCCTTTGCCTTGCCCCATCATCCCTTTTGTCTCTTAATCTCTTCTGCCTTCCAGCCTATCACAGACCTTCCCTTTTGTTCTTTCCTCCCCTCCCCCCTTTCCCGGCCCCTACACTTGCTTAAAAACCAGTTCCATCTCCAACTTTTTCCAGTTCTGACGAAGGGTCATCGACCTGAAACGTTAACTCTGTTTCTCTCTCCACAGATGCTGCCTGGCCTGCTGAGTATTTCCAGCATTTTCTGCTTTTTATTCCAGCTTCTCTAGTCTCTCCCCACAAGTCTTGTATTCACATGTTACCTAAGTGCCACACCATCAACCCTAACCCTGGGTGGGGGTGGGTTGGGATTCTGGCCATAACCACATACCGATTTTTAAGTCAATTGTTGGCAAATGGCTTTACAATTCGAATGGACAACAAACAACAGCCACAGGCAATGCCAAGCAACATATCCTGAAGCGATTACATTGCCCTCTGAGCAGAGGATAATGGATAGTATTCAGACAAACTCGAACATGTCAGCAATGTTAAGGAGCAGACGGCATCACACTCCATTTACTTATCACCAATATTGAAGGCTTTCAACACCAGGTGACAACATTCCTTGGGAAGATCTTTAATGCATGTATTTCATGGGACTTCACATCTTACTACTGAATGCCACTGCTCCATCATGAGTGAATTTATAACAATCTTGCTCTTCCAAATCTACAATGCTTCAAATATTCTCAGTAATTCCCTATTCAGAAAGGATATCAATAAACATCCAAACCCCTAAGGTACTACTTTTATACACTGGCGAAGAACTGGTGATCGCAAAATCGGTTGCCCGTTTTACTGCGCTGTCGGGGGTGCTGTCTTTCGGATGAGACGTTAAACCGAGGCCCCGTCTGCTATCTCAGGTGGACATGAAAGATCCCAAGGCACTATTTCAAAAAAAGAGCAGGGGGAGTTATCCACGGTGTCCTGGGCCAATGTTTATCCCTCAACCAACATAACAAAAAAACAGATTATCTGGTCATTATCACATTGCTGTTGGTGGGAGCTTGCTGTGCGCAAATTGGCTGCCCCGTTTCCTACATTGCAACAGTGACTACACTCCAAAAAGTACTTCATTGGCTGTAAAGCGCTTTGAGATGTCCGGTGGTCGTGCAAGGCGCTATAGAAATGCAAGTCTTTCTTTCTTTCTTTTTACACCTCGCCCAATTTTGTTTCTCATTGAAGTCAACCCCAGTGACTTATTTGCCAGCAAGTACTGAAAGATGGCGGTATTAACAAACAAGCTTATTGTCGTCTGTCTGCTATTTCAAATGGGTTAATAAATTTGATAAAGGAGTGGAAAGAGGAATGCCATGCTAACACATTAAGCATTCATCCCCAAATATCACAAACAATTGTTTTAGGCTATAGTCGCGCACACAAGGCATTTACTAGACCTAGGGGTTGAAAATCAGCTGAGTGGAGATTTTAAGGCCTTCATTAATGTGAACAGATATCATTCCTATTTTCTCCATTGAAATGGAGACATCAAAGAGAAAGAAAGACTTGCATTTCTACAGCGCCTTTCACAACCTCAGCATGTCTCTAAACGCTTTACAGCCAATGAAGTACTTTTTGAAGTGGAGTCACTGTTGTAATGTAGGAAACGCGGCAGCCAATTTGCGCACAGCAAGCTCCCACAAAGAGCAATGTGATAATGACCAGATCATCTGTTGCAGTGCTATTGGTTGATGGATCAATACTGACCCAGGACACCGGGGAGAACTCCCCTGCTCTTCTTCCAAACAGTGCCGCGTGAACTTTTACGCCCACCTGAGAGAGCAGACTGGACCACGGTTTAACGTTGCATCCAAAAGATGGCACATCCGACAGTGCAGCACTCCCTCAGTACCGCACTGGGAGTGTCAGCCTGGATTATGTGCTCAAGTGGAGCATGTAGGAATGTTACATAAGCGTGTTAAGTTAGAAGTAGCACGGAGTGCCGAAAGACAAACTCCTCTGGCTGTCCCTTTATTTATAAATGTGAGAAGTCGCACAACACCAGGTTATAGTCCAACAGCTTTATTTGAAATCACAAGCTTTCAGAGCGCTGCTCCTTCATCAGGTGAAGTGAAGAAATACAAATGGGCACAGCATATATAGACAGAGAACAATGCCTGTGCAGAGAACAATGCCAGACGACTACAGTTAATCTTTCTAACGGCTCTTTATCACACCTCGGCAGAGAGACAATCACGGCAAAAGGGCAGTTAGAGAGATTAACTGTAGTCGTCTGGCAGTGTTCTCTGACTATTTATGCTGCACCCATTTGTATTTCTTCACTTCACCTGACGAAGGAGCAGCGCTCCGAAAGCTTGTGATTTCAAATAAAACTGTTGGACTATAACCTGGTGTTGTGCGACTTCTCACTTTTGTCCACCCCAGTCCAACACCGGCATCTCCGCATCATGGCCTTTATTTATAGGAACAGGATAGATGGATATACAAATGCAGTTCATGATCTTATTCTGTGGACCTCGAGATATTATCACCTGGAGTTTACAAATGCTACAAAGAAGGAAAAATGGATTTCGAGGAAAAGACGCACTTGTCCACTTGATTTTAATTTTAGAATAATTCCCATCAGCATTACATTTAAATGGCACGACTGACAAGCAATCATCACAGTTGCTAAGGACCAAATTACTAGCGACTGTTATGTCTCGATTTTGGAACAGCTCTTAATTTCCAGAAAATGTTCGTCAAGCGATCAGGGAAAAAAAAATGATATAATTGCGCTTTGTGAACTTGAGGAAGAAACAGTTACAAAACCAGCCCTCTCCAGATGTGAACCTGCAACTCCGTGGGGAGCGAAAGCTTTTAAAGCTACCCTCTCAGCTCCATTAGCTTCTGATGGCTGGGTTAATAGATCTTTACTTTGTAGCCGAACCTGCGAGATTATCTATAAATGCGGAGGAACAAATTCTAGGAAAGAACAAAAATAAAATGAGCGGAAAAACAAATTGTCAACAATATTGCTGGGAACAAAAGCAACGGAGAGAAAGCACAAACTTGTTTTATTTGGCACCGTGTCCTATCAATGCCTCAACGTGCTTTACAATAAAGTTGCAGTCACTGTTGTGATGTAGGAAACGCGGCAGTCAATTTGCGCACAGCAAGCTCCCACAAACAGCAATGTGATAATGACCAGATCATCTGTTTTTAGTGATGTTTGGTTGAGGGATAAGCGATCAGCTCCGATGGATGGGTCACATTGTCCGCATGCCCGATACGAGACTCCCAAAACAAGCGCTCTACTCGGAGCTCCGGCACGGCAAGAGAGCCCCAGGTGGGCAGAGGAAACGCTTCAAGGACACCCTCAAAGCCTCCTTGAAAAAGTGCAACATCCCCACCGACACCTGGGAATCCCTGGCCCAAGACCGCACAAAGTGGAGGAGAAGCATCCGGGAAGGCGCCGAACACCTCGAGTCTCTTCGCCGGGAGCAAGCGGAAGCCAAGCGCAGGCAGCGCAAGGAGCGCACGTCAACCCAAGCACCCCACCCACCCGCCCCTTCAACCACCGTCTGCCCCACCTGTGACAGAGACTGTAGGTCCCGCATTTGACTCATCAGTCACCTGAGAACTCATTTTTTAATGTGGAAGCAAGTGATCCTCAGTTCCGAGGGACTGCCTAAGAAGAGAAGAAGATTAGCCAGGACACCGGGCAGAACTCATATAGTTCAGAATTACAAGAATTAGTATCGTGTTTGGTCTCCATGGTATGTTAAGATTCGAATGATGCTATTACTTTACTGATGAAAGATATATTTCTGGTCACTTGATGGGCATCTTTTTGAACACTACAGTGGAACCAAGTCTGTGAAGCACAGTGTAGCAAGTGATTTGTTTGGGGGTATTAGTATAAGTAACCATGCCTAGAATAGTTTTTAGAAACATTATGTGGGAGTTTCAAACTCTGGGTTGTGTTAACCTTTTTGGAGTTTAATGACAGCTTCATGACTACTAGGCTAAAATATTCTATGTGCAGTATCAAATGTATTGAATTCAATTTTACAACTTGTCAACAGTGGGATTTGAATGACAATATCTCGGTTACCTCAGACAGTGCAGCGCTCCCTCAGTAGTGCACTGGGAGTGTCAGCCTAGATTTTGTGCTCAAATCCCTGGAGTGGGACTATGAACCCACAACCTTCTAACTCGGAGGCGAGGGTGCAACACACTGAGCCACAGCTGATGTGGCACCAGTAATTCATTTAAAACACTGAGGAACCCGATAAGGTATTTATATAAATACAAATCTTTCTTGGCCTTCATGTCTAAATCCCACAGAGAAAGAAACTTTTATATTGCAAGTCCATTTAAGGTAACAACGCTACATCATGCTACCATTCATCGTTAGTTTGCTGAAATGGTGCAGCAGCGAGCAAAGCCAAGTAGTCAGACATGAAAGACGGCACACTGAAGTATTTTGACGGACATGGGTAGGCATCTTTCTGTCACACACAAACTTGGTGAGGCACAGAATTGGCTAAAGATGTATGGAGGCCATAGAAAACGCGAACTATCTGAACTCAATTGCCTTTACATCAAGTGAAGCCAGGGAATAATGAGTTTGCTGTCCATCTAGATCAATACTGCACTAATCCACTGAGGACCGAGAGTTGGTTGAGGTTGCTGCAACTGTAGCAGATTGAGGCAAATCCTCTTCCGTTGCGAACCTATAATTTATAGCACGGATGGCTTCAGAAGAGCCCTTTATCAATCTGAACATTTTTTGCAAGATTTTTTTTGCGCTGGGCTCCCTGGTTCTGCTTCACCCCACTCCACAGACTTGAGCGCATAATCCAGGCTGCCACTCCCAGTGAAGTACTGAGGGAGCGCTGCACTGTGGGAGGTGCCATCTTTCGGATGAGACGTTAAACCGAGGCGCCATCTGCCCTCTCAGGTGGATGTAAAAGATCCTACGGCACTATTTCGGAGAAGAGCAGGGGAGTTCTCCCCGGTGTCCTGGGCCAACATTTATCCCTCAATCAACATCACTAAAACAGATTATCTGGTCATTATGTCATTGCTGTTTGTGGGAGCTTGCTGTGCGCACATCGGTTGCTGCGTTTCCCACATTACAACAGTGACTACACTTCAAGAATACTTCATTGGCTATAAAGCGCTTTGGGACGTCCTGAGGTTGTGAAAGGTGCTCGAGAAATGCAAGCTCTTTGTTTCTTTCTTTTTATCCAAAACTCTAACAGTTAAATTATTGACTTACCCGCCCGCCCTGCAAACCCCCAGTGCCTATTTTCATCCTTTCACATCTATCTGGGCTGCACTCAAACTGAAAAGGCGGCAGGACATGATGGATTTGTCCAGTCAGTGAAGGTGCCTCTGAAATGGAGCCTCTAATTATTTTGATACCTCTCGTCCACTATTCAGTGCCGTGCGGTACAACCCAGGTAGAATGAGATCAGTCATTCCTTACAGGGCAGAGAGACCTCAGTACTCATTCCAGGCGAGGTTCGGATTCGAGCCTGAAGTCTCCCAGTTGGTAATTCATTTGTACTGTAGGAGTGCTTCTGCCATGTGCTGAAAGTGATGAGATGTTCCAACATTGCCCTGTTTACAGTTCAAGGCAGGTGCAGTTGTTCAAAAGCAACAAGAACAATTTTAGACTGTTCTGCCTATGGAAGCGTCGCCAGACAGCCCAGCATGTGAAAACCACATTTTTAAAAATTCGTTCCTGAGATTTGGGCGTCGCTGGCAAGGCCAGCATTTATTGCCCATCCCTAGTTGCCCTTGAGAAGGTGGTGGTGAGCTGCCTTCTTGAACCGCTGCAGTCCATGTGGTGAAGGTACTCCCACAGTGCTGTTAGGGAGGGAGTTCCAGGATTTTGACCCCGCGATGATGAAGGAACAGCGATATACTTCCAAGTCAGGATAGTGTGTAACTTTGAGGGGAACTTGGAGGTGGTGGTGTTCCCATGCACCTGCTGCCCTTGTCCTTCTAGGTGGAAGAGGTCGCGGGTTTGGGAGGTGCTGCCGAAGAAGCCTTGGTGAGTTGCTGCAGTGCATCTTGTAGATGGTACACACTGCAGCCACGGTACGCCGGTGGTGGAGGGAGTGAATGTTTAAGGAGGTGGATGGGGTGCCAATCAAGCAGGCTGCTTTGTCCTGGATGGTGTCGAGCTTCTTGAGTGTTGTTGGAGCTGCACTCATCCAGGCAAGTGGAGAGTATTCCACTACATTCCTGACTTGTGCCTTGTAGATGGTGGAAAGGCTTTGGGGAGTCAGGAGGTGAGACACTCGCCGCAGAATACCCAGCCGCTGACCTGCTCTTGTAGTCACAGTATTTATGTGGCTGGTCCAGTTAAGTTTCTGGTCAATGGTGACCCCCAGGGTGTTGATGGTGGGGGATTCAGCGATGTTAATGCTGTTGAATGTCAAGGGGTGGTGGTTAGACTCTCTCTTGTTGGAGATAGTCATTGCCTGGCACTTGTGTGTTGCGAATGTTACCTGCCACTTATCAGCCCAAGCCTGAATGTCATCCAGGTCTTGCTGCATGTGAGCATGGACTGCTTCATTATCTGAGGAGTTGTGAATGAAACTGAACACTGTGCAATCATCAGCGAACATCCCCACTTCTGACCTTATGATGGAGAGGAGTTCCTTGATGAAGCAGCTGAAGATGGTTGGACCCAGGACACTGCCCTGAGGAACTACTGCAGCGTTGCCCTGGGGCTGAGATGATTGAGCTCCAACAACGACAACCATCTTCCTTTGTGCTAGGTATGACTCCAGCCAGTGGAGAGTTTTCCCCCTGATTCCCATTGACTTCAGTTTTACTAGGGCTCCTTGATGCTACACTCGGTCAAATGCTGCCTTGATGTCAAGGGCAGTCACTCTCACCTCACCTCTGGAATTCAGCTCTTTTTTCCTTGTTTGGACCAAGGCTGTAATGAGGTCGGGAGCCGAGTGGTCCTGGTGGAACCCAAACTAAGCATCAGTGAACAGGTTATTGGTGAGTAAGTGCTGCTTGATAGCACTGTCGACGACACCTTCCATCACTTTGCTGATGATTGAGAGTAGAATGATGGGGCGGTAATTGGCCGGATTGGATTTGTCCTACATTTTGTGGACAGGACATACCTGAGCAGTTTTCCACATTGTCGGGTAGATGACAGTGTTGTATCATAGAATCACAGAAAGTTACAGCACAGAAGGAGGTCATTTCGGCCCATCGTGTCTGCGCCGGCCAACAAAGAGCTATCCAGCCTAATCCCACTTCCCAGCTCTTGGTCCGTAGCCCTGCAGGTTAGAGCATCCCAAGTGCACATCCAAGTACTTTTTAAATGTGGTTAGGGTTTCTGCCTCTACCACCCTTTCAGGCAGTGAGTTCCAGACCCCTACAACCCTCTGGGTGAAGAAATTTCCCCTCAAATCCCCCTAAACCTTCCACCAATTACTTTAAATCTGTGCCCCCTGGTTTTTGACCCCTCTGCTAAGAGAAATAGGTCCTTTCTATCCATTTTATCTAGGCCCCTCATAATTTTATACACCTCAATAAGGTCTCCCCTCAGCCTCCTCTGTTCCAAGGAAAACAAACCCAGCCTATCCAGTCGTTCCTCATAGCTAAGATTCTCTACTCTGTCGCTATACTGGAACAGCTTGGCTAGAGGTGCGGCTAGTTCTGGACCACAAGTCTTCAGCACGACAGCCGGGATGTTGTCGGGGCCCATAGCCTTTGCCGTATCCAGTGCGTTCAGCCGTTTCTTGATATCACGTGGAGTGAAGCGAATTGGCTGAAGACTGGCTTCTGTGATGGTGGAGACCTCAGGAGGAGGCCGATATGGATCATCCACTTGGCCCTTCTGGCTGAAGATAGATGCAAATGCTTCAGCCTTGTCTTTTGCACTCGCGTGCTGGGCTCCGTCATCATTGAGGATGGGGATATTCATGGAGCCTCCTCCTCCCGTTAGTTGTTTCATTGTCCACCACCACTCACAATTGGATGTGGCAGGACTGCAGAGCTTTGATCTGATCCGTTGATAGTGGGATCGCTTAGCCCTGTCTATAGCAGGCTGCTACCTCTGTTTAGCATGCATGTAGTCCTGTGCTGCAGCTTCCCCAGGTTGACACCTCATTTTTAGGTATGCCTGGTGCTGCCCCTGGCATGCTCTTCTACACTCCTCATTGAACCAGGCTTGGTCCCATGGCTTGATGGCAATGGTAGAATGAGGGATATGCCGGGCCATAAGGTTACAGATTGTGGTGGAATACAATTCTGCTGCTGCTGATGGCCCACAGCACCTCTTGGATGCCCAGTTTTAAGCTGTTCTGAATCTATCCCATTTAGCACGGTGGTAGTGCCACATAACACGAAGGAGGGTGTCCTCAGCATGAAGATGGGACTTCATCTCCACAATGACTGTGCGGTGGTCACTGCTACCAATGCTATCATGTACAGATGCATCTGCAACAGGTAGATTGGTGAAGATAAGGTCAAGTAGGTTTTTCCCTCGTGTTGGTACTCGCACAACCTGCTGCAGTCCTAGTCTGGCAGCTATGTCCTTGGTCAGCAGTGAACATAAGAACATAAGAAATAGGAGCAGGAGTAGGCCAATCGGCCCCTCGAGCCTGCTCCGCCATTCAATAAGATCATGGCTGATTTGATCCTAACCTCAAATCTAAAGAACACAAGAAGTAGGAGCAGGACCCGGCCACTCAGCCCCTGGGCCCGCTCCGCCACCCACAGGGCCCTGACCGATCCGAACTCAGCCTCATGTCCAATTTCCTGCCCGCTCCCCGTAACCCCTAATTCCCTTTACCTCTAGGAAACTATCTATTTCTGTTTTAAATTTATTTAGTGGTGCTACTGAGCCACACTTGGTGATGGACATTGAAGTCCCCACACCCAGGGTACATTCTGTGCCCTTGCTACCCTCAGTACTTCTTCCAAGTGGTATTCAACATGGAGGAGTACTGATTCATCAGCTGAGGGAGAGCAGTAGGTGGTAATCAACAGGTTTCCTTGCCCATGCTTGGCCTGAAGCCATGAGACTGCATGGGATCCAGAGCCAATGTTGAGGACTCCCAGGGCCACTCCCTCCCAGGTGTGTCACTACTTCTGGTGGGTCTGCCCTGCCGGTGGGACAGGACATACCCAGGGATTGTGATGGAGGAATCTGGGACATTGGCTGAAAGGTATGATTCTGTGAGTATGACTATGTCAGGCTATTGCTTGACTCGTCTGTGGGACAGCTCTCCCAATTTTGGCACAAGTCCCCAGATGTTAGTGAGGAGGACCTTGCAGGGTCGACTGGGCTGGGTGTGCCGTTGTCATGTCCGAAGCTGGTGCCAAGGTCAATGCCGGGTGGTCCGTCCGGTTTTATTCTTATTATTGTTTTTTGTAGCGGTTGTGTATATTTGTGGCCTATATGGGAGGACTCGGAGTTTAACCTGTCCACAGCTGGAACAAAATAGCTGTTGTGATGCCCAACACCGGGGATGGCCATTAACATTGCCCTACTGGGCAACAAAAGGGCTTGATTTTGTCTTGGGGTCGGGTTGGGGTCGTGTCATCCGCATTTCGTGTTATCCACCCGCCTGAAATTGGATGTGGGAGATTGATGCAATTTTCACTTAATTGGGCAATTGAGTTCCAGCATGTGGGAACCCATGAAACAATTAGTGGTTTCAGTCTGAAAGTCGCCTCTGATGATGTCATCATTGCTGACTGCCTGGTCTCAGAGACTGCCTGGCTGTTGGTGTGAGAGGATCTGCCTGGCTTTTGCTGTGAGTGGACCTGGATGCAAAATGAGAGAGAGAGAGAGAGAGAGAGAGAGAGAGAGCCCTTTGCTTCTGGGCAGAAAGCAAAAACCGGCCTGCTATTCTCTAATTTAAGACTGCGTATGCCTTTAAATTCCAGCCCTGCCCATCCTTCTAATTATTCTGAAGCTTAATTACAGACCGCAATCCAATATCACTGCTGTAGAATGCATTCTTTCCACCTGCTAGCAAGATGTAATTAAGATGACGTTAACAAATGGTTTAACAATTTCAAAATCTTTTCCTTGCAATTAAAAACTACAGCAGAATTTTTTTTTTTTATGTGGGAAGCAGATGCTAAATATTTCAACAGGAGTTCCTGATAACAGTAGAAGCTTACTCGAGCGAGAAGAATGGGCTGTAATACATTTTTGATGGTTTCGAAACCAGCCAATTTAGCTTAACAAAAAAGGACACCGCAGTCTTAGTACCCGGGGCTACTGTGTTGTTAGAGGTGTACAAGTTGAAAGAAATGTTACTTATAGTTTCAGTCTTATTGTGTAACTCTTTGACAGTGCGTTCCTTATTCTGCCCAGATATTAAGGTCGGGACACTGAAATAAAAATGATAGGAACTGTTGCTGAGAAGACAACAGCAATAACTTGTTTTTCTATAGCACCTTTAAGTTCGTAAAACAACCCAACCACTTCACAGGGGCGTTATCAAACAAAATTTGACACCGAGCCACATAAGGAGATATTAGGGCAGATGACCAAAAGCTTGGTCAAAGAGGGAGGTTTTAAGGAGCGTCTTAAAGGAGGAGAGGCGGGTAGAGAGGCGGAGAGGTTTAGGGAGGGAATTCCAGAGCTTAGGGCCTGGCCAGAGAAAAGCACGACCGCCAATGGTGGAGCGATTAAAATTAGGGAATGAGCAAGAGGCCAGAATTGGAGAAGCACAGATATCTCGAAGGATTGTAGGACTGGAGGAGATTAGAGAGATAGGGAGGGGTGAGGCCATGGAGGGATTTGAAAACGACGACGAGAATTTTAAAATTGAGGCGTTGCCAGACCTGGAGTCCATGTAGGTCAGCGATGGGTGAACGGGACTTGGTGCGCGTTAAGATACGGGCAGGAGAGTCTTGGATGAGCTCAAGTTTATGGAGGGAGGCTTTACTCAATACAGTCTGGCAAAATCTCCTCGGCTAAAAAACATCAGGCAAAAAAAATTACAGTTAGTGCTATTAGTAGCCGAATGCTTACCGCGTTGGCAGAGCATTCCTTCGTCTGATTCTAACCCGCTTCAAATAGTTAACGCCTCATTAACAAGGCAGGCAGAGTTAACCCTTAACGCATTGCTATAACATAGAAACATAGAAGATAGGAGCAGGAGTAGGCCATTCGGCCCCTCGAGCCTGCTCCGCCATTCGATGAGATCATGGCTGATCATCCAAACTCAGTACCCTGTACCTGCCTTCTCCCCATATCCCTTGATCCCTTTAGCCTTAAGAAATATATCTAACTCCTTCTTGAATATATTTAATGAATTGGCCCCAACTGCCTTCTGTGGTAGAGAATTCCACTGGTTCACCACTCTCTGGGTGAAGAAATTCCTCCTCATCTCAGTCCTAAATGGCTTACCCCTTATCCTTAGACTGTGACCTCTTGTTCTGGACTCACCCGCCATCGGGAACATCCTTCCTGCATCCAGTCTGTCTAGCCCTTCTATTCCTTCTTCCTGCTTTTTTCAACCTGTTTATTTCAAATGGGCTTGTGCCTCTGTTAAAAATGTGCCCAAGAGTAAGTTTTAGGCTATATTCATTCACAGCTTGAAAAGAAAGAAAGAATTGTATTTATATAGCGCCTTTCATGACCTAATGGGTTGATTGGTCGGTGACTCTGGCGGGGTAATTTTCCATGAGCGTGCCAGTGGTGGGGATTCTCACCCACGGCCAGGGCATATGGCGGGCACCTTGCCCACAATTTTCCAATCGACATCAGGCCATTCAGGAGAGAAAGGAAAGACTTGCATTTATATAGCGCCTTTCATGACCACCGGACATCTCAAAGCGCATTACAGCCAATGAAGTACTATTTGATGTTGTAATGTGGGAAACGTGGCAGCCAATTTACACACAGCAAGGTCCCATAAACAGCAATGTGATAATGACCAGATAATCTGTTTTTGTTATGTTGGTTGAGAGATAAATATTGTCCAGGACACCGGGGATAACTCCCCTGCTCTTCTTCGAAATAGCGCCATGGGATCTTTTACATCCACCCGAGAGAGCAGACAAGGCCTCGGTTTAACGTCTCATCCGAAAGACAGCACCTCTGACAGTGCAGCACTCCCTCAGCACTGCACTGGAGTGTCAGCTTAACTTTATGTGCTCAAGTCCCTGGAGTGGGACTTGAAACCCACAACCTTCTGACTCTAAAGGCGAGGGTGCTACCCACTGAGCCACAGCTGACACCAGAAGTTAGGCAGCACTTCCTCACACAGAGAGTGTTAGAAGTGTGGAACTCTCTCCCACAAAAAGCAATAGATGCTAGCTCAATTAATAATTTTAAATCAGTAAGATTTTTGCTAGCCAAGAGTATGAAGGGATAGGGAGTCAAGGCGAGTGGATGGAGTTAGGATACAGATCAGCACTGAATGGCGGAACAGGCTCGAGGGGCTGAATGGCCTCCTCCTGTTCCTCCACTTCCTCAGGAAATGATCCCCTGAATGTAGAGACTTGCGTTGAGGGATGAAAGACTGAGGGCTCGATTTTGCCAGACCCGAGGAGGCGGGAATGGAGGCGTGTGGGGTGTTAAAATTGCAAAAAATGGCGGGTGGGCCCGACCCCGCCTCCA
Organism: Squalus acanthias; assembly: GCA_030390025.1. NCBI lineage: Eukaryota > Metazoa > Chordata > Chondrichthyes > Squaliformes > Squalidae > Squalus > Squalus acanthias. The sequence continues at coordinate 59,422,966 of CM059443.1, read as the reverse complement.
TCCCGCCTCCGAACAATTTTCCCAAATGCGTGGTTTCTGATCCCATCTCCGTCCCGCCTTCAAGAGGCGGGATCGGCCCTTAAGGCCCTTAACAACCACTTAATTGCCTCTATAATCCCATTTTGAGAGGCCTTTCTGATTTTAACACTTTTCCGACGTGATGCACGCCTCCTCTGAAACACGACGGTGAAACCTGGCGGTAGCACACTTGGATTGCTGACTATCAGCTGCAGGTCCACCATTAAGAAGGAGATTTGATCAATCATCATTCTGGGGGAACTTTTAGCAGTCATAACCATTGTTGTGGAAGTTTGGAGCCTGGAGTAGTGCTGGTGGTGGTGATGGTGGTACAAAAAAAATCTGGGAGCAGACTTAGGTCTCCTGCTGCTCATTTTGCCTCCAGGTCCCTCTCACAGCAAAGGCCAAAAGCTTCCCAGTCTTTGCAGACCTTAAATGCAGTAGCAATGATGACATCATCAGAGGCGACTTTCAGATTGAAAAAGCTAATTGGGTCATGGGTTCCCACATGCTGGAACTCAATTGCCCAATTAGGGGAAAATCGAATAATTCTCCCACATCCAATTGGAGTCGGGTGGCTAACACGAAAAGCGGATGACACGACCCCAGCCCGCCCCAATGACAAAATCGAGCCCTGAGTTTTGGAACTTCAAGGTCTTAAAATAGAAGTTCAATCTTAGCATCCACAGGCAAGCTTTCAACTCTCGGTATAATAGAAAGGAACGTGAACTGAGACATGGCAGTGAGTTGCGAGAGATTGGACCAGAATACGGTTGCCAACCCTTCAGGAATTAAAGATTAAGGGGTAAAAATTAGGTCGCACCCCATTTGGGGCGCAAATATCCTCTGGACGCAAATTTTAGCGCCTGGCGCTAATTATCGGCACTGACTGGAAACTTCACTTTTACCGCCCCAGGAGGTGAGTGGAGCGCTAAATCAGGCGCTGCACACCTGTCTTAAGGCGCAAAGGCCGAGGAGCGAGGCGCTACCTCAGAGCGCTGGCGAAGCTCATGTAATGTCAGTCAGCAGTGGAACACACACACAATGGCACGGGCCAGTTCTTAAAGGGGATGGTTAATCTTGCTTTCCATCCACATCCTGTTCATTGCAGCCTTGAATCTCGGCCTGGAGAGACTTGCACATCAAATGTGCTGGAAATAACAATGGAGAGTACCAGGCAAAGAGCTCAGAGTGCAGCTCCCACAGTCTCTGCTAAATCGATACAAGGAATGGCAAATCAAAATGAACCTGCAAAGTGCTGCTCAGTACCCAAAACTCCTTCACACAACGTTGAATCTCTCCAGAAGTCTCTCCCTCTCTCTCTCAGAATGCGTAGTTCAAAAATGCCACCAACAATAAAAGACAGGAAGAGGCCCCCTTTAAATAGCGCCCCCCCCAGCCCCACAGCGATTGATAGCGTTCCAGTCTTCCGGTCGTTGGATGCGCCAGGCGGTAAGGCAGGGGGCGCCACTCAATTTCCGCTCCGGGGCGCCACAAGGGCGTTGCACCATGGAATGACGTCACAATCTGCGCGCGCAGGTGGTCGCAGCGGTAAGTTTTAGCGCCGCCGCACAATCTCTAGTTAAGTTCCCGAGCGGCGCAAACATCGCTGCGCCCGGGCGTTAGCGGCTTTGCGCCCCATTAGCGCCCTCTTAAGGCGCTAACGGGAGGCGCAACCAACTGAATTTTTACCCCTAAATCTCCTAGACACTGCGACAACCAACCCAGGAGGAAAAATCATCGGGCCCTTTAAAAAAATTGTATTTTTTTCTGTCTATCATTTATTAGTTATAAGAATATTGGAGATGGGGAGGGGGGGAAAGGCTCTTGAACAGGGTGGGAGTTCATGGGATGAAACCTCTAGGAATATGTTCAACCAGATTTGGCAACTCTAACCCAGGAGTTGGGCATTCCTCGGAGGAAAGATACATTTTTTTCTTCTTTAGGTACCAGGAGGCTTGATCGGAATATATATTTCAGAAGGAAATTAAAAGCGGCACTGTGAAGAGATATATTAGTGGGGGCAGCCACGATCATCCTTTGTGTCTCCTTTCATTTGCATGAGGGATTGTACATCAGGCTAGCCTGCATGCTGATGTGGAGGCCTCGGTGCTGGGAAACAGCGAAGTTACAGTCCTTTTCCCTTCAATCATACAGATGTGTGGGGAGCAGCTTGGCATGGAAGTATTCCCACAGGCTTTAATTTTTCTTTTAACTCCCTTTATTGCAACGGCTCCTGCCATAGGCTGCTGTCATTTCCCCGCTAACTCTCATGATAGAATCATAGAATAGCACAGCACAGAAGGAGGCCATTCGGCCCATCGAGTCTGTGCCGGCTCTTTCGAAGAGTGATCCAGTCAGTCCTACTCCCCCGCTCTTTCCCCATATCCCTGCAATCTTTTCTCCTTCACATATTTATCCAATTCCCTTCTGAAGGCTACTATTGAATCTGTATCCACCGCCCTATCAGGCAGTGCGTTCCAAATCCTAACCACTCGTTGCGTAAAAAAGTTTTTCCTCATGTCGCCTCTGGTTCTTTTGCCAATCACCTTAAATCTGTGTCCTCCGGTTATTGACCCTTCAGTCACTGGAAACAGTTTCTCTTTATTTACTCTGTTTCCCACATTACAACAGTGACTACACTCCAAAAGTACTTCATTGGCTGTAAGGTGCTTTGAGATGTCCGGTGGTCGTGAAAGGCGCTATAGAAATGTAAGTCTTATTTATTATTTACTATTTATTTATCTAAACCCGTCATGATTTTGAATACCTCTATCGAATCTCCTCTTAACGTTCTCTGCTCCAAGGAGAACAACCCCAGCTTCTCCAGTCTATCCACGTAACCGCTATCCCTCATCCCTGGAAGCATTCTAGTAAATCTCTTCTGCTCCCTCTCCAAAGCCTTCACGCCCTTCCTGAAGTGTGGTGCCCAGAATTGGACACAATACTCCAGCTGGGGCCGAACTCATGTTTTATAAAGGTTTAAGGTTAATGGCGTCTTTGCCCATGGGCATGACCTTTTTCTTGAAGAGGAAGAGTTACTTCCAAGCTGATGTTTCCGGATTTTGGCCAAGTTTGGGATTCAGCAAGTTAACCTGAAGTGGTGGAATTGAAGTCTGGATTTTGCCCTGGTATTTATTCCTGTGTTGCGCGTGAAGGTTAAAGTCTGTGATTCTCTTCACCGTATGTTGTAACCCAGGGGGTGATTTTGCCAGCCCTGGGGAGGTGGGTATGGAGGTGGGACTGCCGGGAAAATGGCAGAATTTGGGGGCGGGTGCCCAACCTGCCCCCAACCCGTCTCCGTGCCATCTTCCCAGGAGGCGGGTAGCCGTCCCAAGCCTGGTCCCGTCTCCTTGGAGCTGGGAGAGATTAAAGCCTAATAACTGCCTGTTAACAGGTAGTTAACAGGCAGAAAATAGGATTATCCCCTTTTTGCCCTCACAAGTGCAGGCTTCCCGAAGGCTCCGAAACCTGCCAGCTCAGCTCAGCAAGTATTGGGTCTGCGGGGGTCGGCGGGGGGGGGGGTGTGGGGGGGGGGGGGTTGCAAAAGTGTGCTGTGAAGGTAAGTGATGGGTGCAAGAGTGCAGAGGTGAGTATCTGAGGTAAGTGCAAAGTGTTATTAAAAGTGTACTTACCTTTGTTTCTTCCTGCAGGCTTCAGTCGGTGTGTATGTGGAGAGTCTCGGACCTCCATGTTGCAGATGACAGATGGCCGTTGCATTCTCAGATGCAACAACCATCTCATTTCTGTAAAAGAAAGAAGGTTGATGAGGTCTTGTATGCAAGACCTCATCAAACTATAGAGAATGTCACTGTTTGACAGCTTCACAGAGCTGTCAAATGATGACAATTCATCTGTCAAAAATTATTGACAGATGAAACACCATACGTTGACGTGCTCTGCAACTGGCTTTCCCTTAATTGGCCTGCTAAGCCCGCTGGGCGGGGTTAACAAGGTCAAGCTAGGGAAAATAGCGTGGGTTGGCCACAAATCAGTGGAGGCGGGACTAAAACCCGACAAGCAGCAGTACCGCTTCCAATGCGCCCCCATTCACAAAATCGACCCCCAAGAGTTAAAAGAGTGCAGAAATCTGGAGCTTTTTACCTTTGTTACTTCCTCAGAAATCTCAAAAGGAACTAGAAAACCCATGCAGTGAAAAACCAAGCTACTTTAAAGTCTTTCCCTCAAAGCTTTGTTTTTTTAAATTCATTCTTGGGATGTGGGCGTCGCTGGCAAGGCCAGCGTTTATTGCCCATCCCTAGTTGCCCTCGAGAAGGTGGTGGTGGGCCTCCTTCTTGAATCGCTGCAGTCCGTGTGATGAAGATACTCCCAAAATGCTGTTGCGTAGGGAGTTCCGAAGATGAAGGAAAGGCGATATATGTTCAAGTTGGGATGGTGTGCGACTCGGAGGGGACCGTGTTCCCATGCACCTGCTGCCCCTCGTCCTTGCAGGTGCTGGAGGTTGTGGGTTCGGTAGAAGCTGTCGAAGAAAGTTCTTTGTTCAATTTAAAGGCATGTGGCACTATTGCCAGTGTCTGACCATCGGAAACAATGAGGATTTTTGAGCAGAAGATTTTCATATATTGCAAACCACTGCAATAAAGAAAGCTGGTGTTATTTTTCTACACGATGACTCAAATGGAGGTGCCATTTCTTTTCAGAAAGCAATGGCTATGAGTAGAAATAAATGAGACTTTACATTCCTGTAGCACCACAAGCTCTCTCAAGCCACTTTATCTTTCAGTTGACTGTGGGTGGAGCAGTTTGTGTTGCCATTCTGGCACAGCTCAAAATCCCAGCTTTCGCACACAACCCCCTCCTCTCTCACCTGATCGAAGTAAGCTCACCATCTCCAAATAGTTACATTGGAACAGGAGGAGGCCATTCAGCCCCTCAAGCCTGCTCCGCCATTTAATTGGATCATGGCTGATCTGTATCTTAACTCCATCTACCTGACTTGCTTCCCGTAACCCCTTAATACCCTTTCCCAACAAAAATCTATCAATCTCAGTTTTGAAATTTTCAATTGACCCCCCAGCCTCAACAGCTTTTTTGGGGGGAGAGTGTTCCAGATTTCCACTACACTTTGTGTGAATAAGTGCTTCCTGACATCACCCCTGAACGGCCTAGCTCGAATTTTAAATGTTATTCTCCCTTGTTCTGGACTGCCCCCACCAGAAGAAGTTAGCTTGCTTTCAGTAGAGTTTGCGAGTGAGTCGTCCCACTCTATGATCTCAACATCTTTTCATCCAGATGCATTGCACAATTCCAGCTTCAATTCATTGACCAGTGCAGAAGAAGGAGATACCAAGAGCCCCTCCAATAGCTTCAATGCAGGGCTTCAAGCTAATTCATAGTCCTCCTGTTGCTGAAATAGCCTCCTGTAGTCCTCCCATTCCTCTTGAGCTAAGAGACCATTCTTATTGTCTTAGTTACCTTTGACAAGCTGTCTTTTTCTCTTGCAAAGGTGAAAATTTGATGCCTGTTCCTAAACATAAGAACATAAGAAATAGGAGCAGGAGTAGGCCATGCGGCCCTTCGAGCCTGCTCCGCCATTCAATGAGATCATGGCTGATCTTCTGCCTCAACTCCATTCACCGGCCCTATCGTCATATCCCTTGATGCCCTTACTAGTCAGAAATCTATCGACTTCTGTTTTGAATATACCCAATGACTGAGCCTCCACAGCCCTCTGGGATAGAGAATTCCAAAGATTCACCACCCTCTGTGTGAAGAAATTTCTTCTCAGCTCAGTCCTGAATGGCCTACCCTTTATCCCGAGGCTGTGGCCCCTGGTTCTAGACTCCCCAGCCAAGGGAAACATTCTCCCAGCATCCACCCTATCAAGCCCTGTAATAATTTTGTATGCTTCAATGAGATCCCCTCTCATTCTTCTGAATTCAAGAGAATACAGGCCTAGTTTACTCAATCTCTTCTCATACGACAGTCCCGCCATCCCAGGAATCAATCTCGTGAACCTTCGTTGCACTCCCTCTATGGCAAGTATATCCTTCCTTTGGTAAGGAGACCAAAATTGTACACAGTACTCCAGGTGTGGTCTCACCAAGGCCCTATATAATTGCAGTAAGACTTCTTTACTCCTGTACTCAAATCCTCTTGTAATGAAGGCCAGCATACCATTTGCCTTCCTAATGGCTTGCTGCACCTGCACATTCACTTTCAATTAATCTTCAACCAGGACCTTTTTGCGCTGCCTGACGATCTTCGTGATGAAGTGTTTGCTCACCGCCTTCCAGAGTAGACAGCGCCCATCACTTTTACAGCCACATCGGCAGCGCTTGCGTCGGTTTCTTTGCAATTGCGATCGAGGCGATTCGCACGCGACGTACCCCACATCAAAGCCAAGCAGGAGAACAGAAACATGACTGAATTGGCAAGAAGGTAGCGATGACAGGCAAGGGGTGGGGAGGCACTAAATCAAGTGCAGTATAGCTCTCACTCACACCCAATGTTTGGAAGCCATCCAACAGGCAAGTGTTGTAAGTGAAGCCTATTTGTTTCAGTCAGGCTTAGATATCCCAGCACCTCATCTTTCGATAAGGCACTTTACAGCCTTCTGGACTCAACATAGAGTTCAATAATTTCAGATCATAACCTCAGCCCCTATCATATATATATTTTTCATCCACACTTTGTGTCTGTGTCTTTTTTTCTTCTCTCCCACATGGCAGCTGTCTTTCATTCTGCCAGCACAATTTACACTTCATCTAGAGCCATCCTTTGTTTCTTAACCTGTCCCATTACCATCTCCTTTTGCCTTGAATGTCTCTTAATGTCTCTTAACCTCTCCTGCCTTCTATCCTATCACAGACCTTCCCTTTTGTTCTTTCATCCCCTCCCCCCTTTCCCAGCCCCTACACTTGCTTAAAAACCTGTTCCATTTCCTGCTTTTTTCCAGTTCTGACGAAAGGTCATCGACCTGAAACGTTAACTCTGTTTCTCTCTTCACAGATGCTGCCTGACTTGCTGAGTTTCTCCAGCATTTTCTGTTTTTATTTTAGATATCCCAGCCTTATTTTACCCGGGCATAATGGTCGGTTATCCTAAAAGGGCTTTTAATGCCAGATTTCAGAGATCTTGGCAACAAAGCCACAAACAATTTTTATTAGATCCCTGCAGATACAAATTGATTTGGAGCACGATCGGTTCCTTCGGTTGTGAGGGCAGGAAAGGCGCTAATTAAATTCTTTCTCGCGTTACGCTTGCTGTCACTGCAAAGAAGGTCAGATTTACAACCTTTGGATATATTCATCTGCAGAGGGTTTTTGATTTAAAGACCGTCTTGGTCCTCGTTCGAGATTACTCCAATCCCAGGGAGAAAGGACAAGCTTATTTTGGGAGCCAGCTTTCTTTTGGAACAAGCTACAATCGTTATAATGCCTCAAGCTAGACGAGCACATGAGGGAGAAAGGAATAGAAGGATTGGGTGGATGCGGGAAGGATGTTTCCACTGATGGGTGAGACTAGAACTAGGGGGCATAATCTTAGAATAAGGGGCTGCCGTTTCAAAACTGAGATGAGGAGAAACTTCTTCACTCAGAGGGTAGTAAATCTATGGAATTTTCTACCTCAGAGAGCTGTGGAAGCTGCGACATTAAATAAATTCAAAACGGAGAAAGACAGTTTCCGAGCTGATAAGGGAATTAAGGGTTATGGGGAGCGGGCAGGGAAGTGGACGTGAGTCTAGGTTCGGATCAGCCATGATCCTATTGAATGGCGGAGCAGGCCCGAGGGGCCATATGGCCTACTCCTGCTCCTACTTCTTATGTTCTTATATGCTGATAGGGCGAGATGAAGCAGGGTGGGAGGAGGCTCGTGGGGAGCATAAACACGGCATAGACCAGTTGAGCCGAACGGCCTGTTTCTGTGCTGTACATTGTGTGCCATTCCATGTAAAAGCTCAATTTGGCTGCTGCATTTCCCTACATAATAACAGTGACTGACATGAATCTTGTCATTCATGTATGAAGTAATACTGGGCGGCCTGCTGGTGGCGCTGTCCAGGGAGAGTATAAATACTCGGGCATGGGCCCAGCTTGCTTCGGACATTCCTCAACAGGAACTAGTGAAGGACACAACTAGATCTCCATGTTGAAAAACAGTTGATTAAAGCTTTGTTTAACGCTTAGACCAAGTGCCTAGTAGTTTTCTTACATCAGTGACTACACTTCAAAAGTCATTCATTGGCTGTGAAGCGCTTTGGGGCATCATGAAGATATAGGACATCGGTCTCAGGATACGGGGTAGGACATTTAGGACTGAGATGAGGAGAAATTTCTTCACTCAGAGGGTGGTGAACCTGTGGAATTCTCTACCACAGAAGGCTGTGGAGGCCAAGTCACTGAATATATTTAAGAAGGAGATCGATAGATTTCTAGACACAAAAGGCATTGAGGGGTATGGGGAGAGAGCGGGAATATGGTATTGAGATAGAGGATCAGCCATGATCTTATTGAATGGCGGAGCAGGCTCGAAGGGCCAAAGGGCCTACTCCTGCTCCTATTTTTCTGTGTTTCTATATGAAAGGGACTGTACAAATGTGAGACTTTTTCCTTTCATCTCTTTTTTCAAACGTTTTCCTGAAGTTTCTGGGTTCGATGCTAATTCTTTTATTGTTGCCGGGACAAGGGCGAATGCTGCTGCGAACCACTGACAGAAAACAGGTCGAGGAATTTGGAGACTCCCCCCTCACGCCTCTCCTGCCGTGAAATACCGGTTTCGGATGTTTAGAGACGCTCCCTCAACACCGGGAAGGGCTGCAGCTGTGTTTGCAGCTCAGCAGCCGGGTCGATCCAAACTGGAGGAACGAGACGGCCTGAAAGACAAGGGGGAAATCTTAACCTAACTCACCCCCTGCGGGAAACTGAGGGGGACCCGATCGGCCGCCTGTTTTAAATGGCATCGATGGAAAGTATAAATCGGGCGGGGGCGGGGGCGTAAAACGGGCGGTCGATCCAATCCCTGTTGGGTGCGTTCGATAAAATTCACCCCCAGAGTTTGCAGGTGAGCTGCTGAATACTCCCGTGTGTAAAGTTTGTCTCCAACCATAATAAACCCAGTTATTTCCTCCTTCGCTCCTGGCTCATTGGGAGCCCTAAAAAAACCAATAATGGTCCAGTCTGTCAGACCAGCTGTTTATACTGTGGCTGATCGAACGAACAAGGGCGTGGTGCCATGCTGGAAAAGCTTGACCACCAGCATATACCCGCTGGGATCGCATCCTCTCCGAATCACAGAATGACACGGCACGGAAGGAGGCCATTCAGCCCATCGTGCCTGTGCCGGCTCTTTGAAAGATTCTCTCCAGTTAGTCCCACTTCCTCCTGCTCTTTCCCCGTAGCCCTGCAATTATTTTATTTTCAAGTATTTATCCAATTCCCTTTCAAAAATTACTATTGAATCTGCTCCCACCGCCTTTTCAGGCAGCGCGTTCCAGATCGCAACAACTCGCCGCAAAATAAAAAATCTCTTCCTCTCCCCCACTGGCCTTTTTTTTTTACCAATTGCTCTCTGGTTACCGACCCTCCTGCCAGTGGAAACAGTTTCTCCCCATCTACTCCAGCAAAACACTTCATCATTTTATGTAATTTTTAAAAAAAATATACCTGCCCTCTCACCATAAGAGCTTGCTGCTAATAAAGTGGGATGATGACGTCGTTGAAAATCGAGATACATCTCCTGTGGCATTGCCCACAGAAAGTCGGCACAAATGTCATTCCCATCAGGAGTTCAGAGTGATGCTGTGGTTCTCGGCATGGGCTTATCAAGCCCCATCTAGTGGGAGAAGTGCGCATTTGCAGGTGTCAACTGCAGGACCGGTGGCTTTGCAATGGGAAAATCGCCCCACTTGGTTTGAAAGAATGCTGATGCCCAAATAAGGGAGTGTGCGACAGCAAATTTAATACATTGTCGATCTACACAGCGGCTTATTTTTATTTTATTCTTCCACGGGATGTGGGTGTCGCTGGCAAGGCCAGCATTTATTGCCCATCCCTAATCGCCCTCGAGAAGGTGGTGGTGAGCCGCCTCCTTGAACCGCTGCAGTCCGTGTGGTGAAGGTGCTCCCACAGTGCTGTTAGGGAGGGAGTTCCAGGATTTTGACCCAGCGACGATGAAGGAACGGCCGATATACTTCCAAGTCAGGATGGTGTGTGACTTGGAGGGGAACTTGGAGGTGGTGGTGTTCCCATGCGCCTGCTGCCCTTGTCCTTCTAGGTGGAAGAGGTCGCGGGTTTGGGAGGTGCTGCCGAAGAAGCCTTGGCGAGTTGCTGCAGTGCATCTTGTAGATGGTACACACTGCAGCCACGGTGCGCCGGTGGTGGAGGGAGTGAATGTTCAGAGTGAATATTTAAATCAAAGGTTCCACTTCCTTTCAAGCGTCGTGTTTTTACACGTGAGAAAAGAAGTCTATGTGAAGGTCAGCACTACACAAAGCTGCTAAAGAGGATGGCGGATTGTTGGACAGTTGCAGGAGGCAGGAAGAGCGAGCCTTGTTTGTTTCCACCAGACTCTACAGTGCTGGGAGCTGCACGTTGAATTGATTCAGGATAAATAAATAGCACCAAAGATATGTTAATGGAGTTGGGTGGCCGTGCCTTCAGCTGCCAAGGCCCTAAGCTCTGGAATTCCCTTCCTAAACCTCTCCACCTCTCTCTCTCTCCTCCTTTAGGACGCTCCTTAAAACCTACCTCTTTGACCAAGCTTTTGGTCGCCCATCCTAATATCTCCGTATGTGGCTCAGTGTCAAATTTTTTCTGCTTACAACTCCTGTGAAGCGCCATGGGGACGTTTTTACTGTGTTCAAAGCACTGTATAAATACAAGTTGCTGCTGTTGTTTTGTTTATTCCTAAATGGATTCTGTTTTATGATCATTAACAGGAGCTGAATGGGACTTAAGTTTGTATTTCCTCATCATCTTCCGAACTCTGCAGTTTTTAATGTGTCCACAAATAACAACAACTCGCAGTCACACAGCGCCCTTAACGTAGTAAATCGTACCCACGGTGCTTCACAGGAGCGTAATCAGGCAAAAATTGACACCAAGCCACAGCAGAGGACACTAGGACAGGTTGGTCAAAGAGGTAGGATTTAAGGCACGTTTTCAAGGAAGAGAGAAGGGGTGGAGTGGGAATTCCAGAGCTTCGGTCCTAGACGGCTGAAGGCGCCAATGGTGGGGCGATGGAAATTTGCATTATAAGAACTTAAGAACATAAGACGTAGGAGCAGGAGTCGGCCTTTTGGCCCCTCGAGCCTGCTCTGCCATTCAGTAAGATCACAGCTGATCTGATCTTGGCCTCAACTCCACTTCCCTGCCCGCTCCCCATAACCCTTGACTCCCTCACCATTCAAAAACCTGTCTATCTCCACCTTAAATATATTAATTGACCCAGCCTCCACAGCTCTCTGGGGAAGAGAATTCCAAAGATTCACGACCCTCTGAGAGAAGAAATTCCTCCTCATTTCCGATTTAAAAGGGTGCCCCCTTATTCTGAAATTATGACCCCCTAGTTCTAGATTCCCCCACGAGGGGAAACATCTACCTTGTCGAGCCCCTTCAGAATGTTTCAATAAGATCCCCCCTCATTCTTCTAAACTTCAATGAGTACAGGCCCAACCTGCGCACCCTTTCCTCATAAGACAACACCCCTCATCTCCGGAATCAACCTGGTGAACCTTCTCTGAACTGCCTCCAATGCAAGTATATTATGTCATTGAAAACACCAGCAAAGTCTGACCAGACTGGTGCAAAATCGATTCCTTGCGCTGATTGCGAAGAGGAGCCGTAGTAAACCAACCCGAGCAACAGATGGTCTCTTCACCTGTGTCAAATAAACCACCTCACACTGTTCAGCTAATTATTGCTGGGTGGCCCTTTAAAGCATGAGCCGTGAAAACGCTGCATTTCAATCAAGGTTCTTGCTGTAAACAAGGTTTATTATTTGCACATAATTATACCCTTGTGCTCAGTTCAATAATCATCGCCGAATACCTTTCAGTCCTATGATTAAGCGCTGAAGGCAGCGTTAATCTTTGTTGCATGGTAACAAATTTGCATTTATGTAGCGCTTTTACTGTTGAAAATGTCTTGATGTTCCCCCCACCCCCCGCCCCCCCACAGAGGAGCAAGGGACGCAGAGCAGTCTGTCAGGAGTTAGCAGAGATGACCACAAGTAGAGCAGCAGAGACTCTTTGAAGCCAGAAGAAAGGCAGCAAGGTAGGAAAGACTGTAGAAATAGCCAAGTTATGGCTATCTCTGGTCACTTTAAATAATCAGGTTCGAGTGCAAACCGATATGGTGGGTATATTGTGTTTAATCAGAGTTTAATACGGAATATAACACATTAGTTATACAGCAAAAACTTACGACCGTGACAAGAAGCTGATACTGATCCGATCGGACAGACGGTTGACACACGTGAGCAATTCTCTTCTTCCTTTTGTCTAGAACCTCCTTCTCTCTCTCTCTCTCTCTTTCTCTCTTCCATCTGTGAGTACAAGCATTCAGGAGGTCACTTTTATTCTACTTTTAGGGGTGGGCCTGAACCGGGATATTGACAAGACCTTTTGACTAATAGAAGTTCCCCAAAAACCTTAATATCCAATGGGACCTCTAGTTCTTTATCTCGATTCTTGTGTCGAAGCCCGCCCGAAAGATGTCTTACGATTTTGGCCACTTGTCTTTCTCTGTTTATATTATCCCAGCGGTTCCTTCCTGGGGAATTTGTGTCTTATCTCTTTCGTCCGTATCCTCCTTTGATCTCATGGGGCCCAACTAGAAACCTGTTCGCTTCAGAGTGTTACCTCCTTTATGACGCAGCAAATGTTTACATTAACTTCCCCAAACTTCCTTCCGTTATCTTCGCAAGCAGTTCTGTTGAGCCAACTTCAAATCCTACCTTAGCATTATACACAAAATACATAAACAAGGTTCAAGTCTTAACTTAAAAACAACAGAGAATCGCTGAGCAACAGGGAGATTGTATATACTATACCCTCCGTCGGAAACCAAAACATTGGCACTTCTAAGCATCTATCTGGCCCGAGGAGACTTTCCGTCTGCAATTCGAACACAACCATTTAAACACAGCATTTTTCGCCTCACAGTTTTAATCGCATAAGCATATACATTTTTAGGCATCTTTAGTTTCTAACAAGACCCAAGTTCTAGAAAGTAGGGCTGAGACAGCTGAAGATGCTGTTGGAGATGGTGGGGAGGCCGGAGGTGGAGGAGAGCATAGCTCCAGTTGGATTATAAAGTTGGAGGAGACTGCAGAGATAAGTTGAGTGGAGGCTGCGGATCACCCGAGAGGGGGGGTCGGAGAGGAATTTTCCCAGATCTTTTTCTCCCTTATTGTCACTGGTTTCCGCCCCCCCCCCCTGCCCGCCACCCCCCGGTCAGGTTTTTTTTTGCCCCTTCCAGGAGCAATGTTCCTGTTAAACTGCGTGCCTGTGCAACGGTCTGGAGGTTCTGCGCAGGCCGCACGCTGGCTTTTAAATGGAAGAAACTGCGCATGCGCGATAATTTGAATGGGCCGGGCAGCCCGTTAAAGGGGCCACGCACCCAAAAACAAAATTAGCGGGATCATTGCCCAGGAGATGACATGGCTGCTAGGACTGGTGCGGGGGGGGGGTGGTTGCTGGGGGGTGGGGGTGTGTTAGGGGGTGAGAAAGGTCTGGTCAGGAGGGTCCAGGCATCATGTTTGTGGGCGAGCTTGTTGGACCAGCTGGTCTTTTCCTGCCCGTCATTTTTATATTTTAGACTTTTGTTAAAAAGTCAGAACCAGGTTATTCTTCTTCTTAGGCAGTCCTTCGGAACCGAGGATGACTTGCTTCCACGCTAAAAATGAGTTCTCAGGTGACTGATGAGTCCAATGTGGGACCTACAGTCTCTGTCACAGGTGGGGCAGATGGTGGTTGAAGGGGCGGGTGGGTGGGGTGCTTGAGTTGACGTGCGCTCCTTGCGCTTGGCTTCCGCTTGCTCCCGGCGAAGAGACTCGAGGTGTTCGGCGCCTTCCCGGATGCTTAGAAACATAGAATCTAGGAGCAGGAGTAGGCCATTCGGCCCGTCGAGCCTGCTCCACCATTCAATACGATCATGGCTGATCATCCAAATCCAGTACCCTGTCCCTGCTTTAATCCCCACAGTACACATATCCCACCCTACCCCTGTAACCCCATGTATTTAATTCCCCCTAACATATCCCATCCTATCCCCATAACCCCCCATATTTAATCCCCCCCTAACACTAAGGGTCAATTTATCATAGCCAAATCAACCTAACCCGCACATTTTTGGACTGTGGGAGGAAACCGGAGCACCTGGAGGAAACCCACGCAGACACGGGGAGAATATGCAAACTCCACACAGACAGTCACCCGAGGTCAGATTCGAACCCGGGTCCACTGGCGCTGTGAGACACCAGTGCTAACCACTATGCCACCGTGTTGCTTCTCCTCCACTTTGTGCAGTCTTGGGCCAAGGATTACCAGGTGTCGGTGGGGATGTTGCACTTTTTCAAGGAGGCTTTGAGGGTGTCCTTGAAGCGTTTCCTCTGCCCACCTGGAGCTCTCTTGCCGTGTCGGAGCTCCGAGTAGAGCGCTTGTTTTGGGAGTCTCGTGTCGGGCATGTGGACGATGTGGCCCGTCCATCGGAGCTGATCGAGCGCGGTCAAACCAGTTATACCAAAGAACAGGTTGTACCATTTAATGTCCACTGATGCAACATAAGAACATAAGAATTAGAAGTAGGCCATACGGCCCTTCGAGCCTGCTCCACCATTCAATAAGATCATGGCTGATCTTCGACCTCATCTCCACTCTTCCCGCCCGATCCCCATATCCCTCGATTCACTCAACTGAAAGAGAATTTTTTTTTTTTAAATTTGTGAAATCTGTATGAAGGGTCAAAGTGCAGAGTGCCACCCAGGCTGAAAAGAGTTCAAGACAAAATTTGGGGGCTGATTAAACCGAGCTTCACTCTGCTTCTTATCTATGTTATCCCGACTCTCAACTGTGCAAAACAAAAGAAAAAAATCCATTTCCCAGTAGTGACATCCCTTATCTCAAACACCAATTCACAAAATAAAAACCTCTTCGGCAATTGCAGAATCTTGCAGCACAGAAGGAGGCCATTCGGCCCATCGTGCCTGTGCCGGCTCTTTGAAAGAGCTCTCCATTATTAGTCCCGCTCCCCCCTGCTCTTTCCCCATATCCCTGCAAATATTTCCCCTTCAAGTCTTTAGCAAATCCCGTTTGGAAAGTTACTGTTGAATCTGCTTCCACCACGTCTTTCAGGCAAGTAGCTAAGTTACTTTATGTCACGGACATGACCATCGCTGTAACATTCAAACAGGTCAATTCGTCCCTTGACCCTGGGTATTCTCAGCTGATTAGGGTTAGACGAAATGGGGTGGGAGGAGACTCGTGTGGAGCATAAATGACAGCATAAACCAGTTGGGCCGCATGGCTTGTTCCTACGCTGTAGACTTCATGCAAGTCTATGTATTCTCAAGGCGACTAAAAGACATTTGTCTGATGGGACTGCGCATCGCCCACCTTCAGAGGAGTGCAGTGCCATCACCGCAGTAACTCAGCACGGACCCCACTTCATTCCTTCCCGTTAATCGCCACAATATTTCTCCCATCTTAGATGCTTCCTTCGCGAGCTAGATTCACAAGTATATCAAAGACGCCACCTAAATATCTCCAGCAAAGAGTGTCTCTGTAGATTATCTGTGAAATATCATTCCAGTGGGTTATGTAAATATAGAGAGACATCTCGTTAGAATTTTAAATGCAACACAGTCCCAGAGCCAGAAATTCATTAGACTGTCTGTTGACAAAGATGATGTGATTTCTTCAGGTTCCCCTGATAGGATGCAAAAAGTCAGAACCTCAATTCAATGTTCCATTTATAAAATGATAGAGGTGATGAACGAAATAGATTTCTCATCTCATTTTTTTGATAGCTAATGTGCGACTCCGCCAGATATACTTTCACCGCGCTTTATTCCTATGATTTGAAAGGATTTCTCTTGGCCGCAAAACAACCATCATTCTATCGATGGCGGAGCACCGCGCTAATGAGTTCACCCAGGACTTTGCAATTTTTCTATTGGGATTGCACAGGCAGAAGTTCGGAAAGTACAATATATGTCAAACTCGAAATTATGTTTTTGAAATTCTGCCGTAGACTGCGGGAGGATATAGATTGTGAGGAAAAGATTATCTCAAAGTTAAGTGGAATGAAGCGGCACAAAAAAATTTCTATTCTATTCCGACGGCAAAAGTACGTCGTTTCAGCTTTGTGTTCATGTTCTGCGGTGAACACAATGGACCGGATTTTCAGGTGGAAATAACGGCGAGGATTTACGTTGACGCGTTATTTACGTGGAAACCTGACGGCGGCTTCCGCCGACCGAGCATGCCGTTATTTACGGGGAAATCAGGAAGTTGCTGTCCGAGAGGCGTTGCTCCTCGAAAAGCAGCGCTGTAACGGTGTCTCGTCGTCTGACTCGCCATTCAAATACATTGGACGCCGTGAATTCCTGTACTTACCCGATACGTACGTTTGTTCGCTGCTGACCGCAAAAATCCGGCACCTCGGGTTGAAATTCCTCTTTGTACTATTTTTCCTCTTCTGGTTCTTCAGTTGGCATCAAATTTATTTCAGAAGAGTTTGACATGAATGCGTGAATCGATGCACTAAAAATCGCAAACAGAGGAATTTCCATCTCCTCTATAACCCCCCTGTGTTAAAGCACTTGCTCCACAATGGGCTGCTTGGCAATCCCTGATATAGCACTAAGCCATAATGAAGGTCTTCGGTTTGATTCCTGGTCCGTGCTGTTAGCTGGTCTTAGCCTTGTCATTAGTTGTCGCACAACACCAGGTTATAGTCCAACAGTTTTATTTGAAATCACAAGCTTTCGGAACGCTGCTCCTTCGTCAGGTGACTTTACCTGATGAAGGAGCAGCACTCCGAAAGCTTGTGATTTCAAATAAAACTGTTGGACTATAACCTGGTGTTGTGCGACTTCTCACATTTGTCCACCCCAGTCCAACACTGGCATCTCTACATCATTGTCATTAGTTGGGGAAGAAAGAGCAAACTTGCATTTCTATAGCACCTTTCACGGCCTCAGGACGTCCCAAAGCTCTTTACAGCCAATGAAGTACTTTTGAAGTGTGGTCACTGTTGTAATGTAGGAAACACGGCCGCCAATTTGTGTCCAACAAGCTCCCACAAACAGCAAGGTGATAATGACAAGATAATCTGTTTTAGTGATGTTGGTTGAGGGATAAATATTGGCCCAGGACACCGGGGAGAACTCCCCTGCTCTTCTTTGACATAGTGCCCGTGGGATCTTTTACATCCACCCGAGAGGGCAGACGGGGCCTCGGTTTAACGTCTCATCCAAAAGATGTCACCTCCGACAGTGCGGCACTCCCGCAGCACTGCACTGGGAGTGTCAGCCTAGATTTTGTGCTCATGGAGTGGGACTCTGAACCCACAACCTTCTGACTCAGAGGCGAGAGTGCTACCCACTGAGCCACAGCTGACACCGAACTGTAAAGCACCTTACCGTCCAGATTCAAAGATGAAGAACTGTCACCTGGGCCAGCTATCAGAGCACTGCCAGCTCCGTGAAACTCTTCCCCAAACAAGAAACAGTCCTTTCAGGAAAAGGAGGAAGAAATAGAGAAAGGTACTCAGTACCACTTTAAAAAAGCAAATCTTATTACCACTATCCCTGTCAGAAGTTTGACAGTTTAAAAGCTTTTTTTTTTAAAGTTCCCTGACCCTAGCTGTTTTTTGAAATGCTAACTTAAAATACTGTTGAGTAGATACTGGGTGAAGTGACAAGGAAGGGTTACTGAACCCAGTGGCAGGAAGGAACTGAATGAAGATTAGTGGATGAAATCTTCAGATCGCGATGCTTCAGTGATTTAAGAGGGAAGATTTCTCTTGTAGCCAAAATCAGATATGTTTATAAAGAATGTGTTAATGATTTTGCTCAAAGTAACAAACCGAGAGAAATCCCTCCCCTCCAGTCAGTTTAACGACATATGTTAATTCATCTCAGTCAGACGGGCTTCCCGAGCTCCAGCTCTGTGTGTTGATTTCTTTAATATATGCAAGTAAAAGGTAGCATTCCGGCTGCGATAAAACGTTACATAGCGTGGAAAGTTAGTCAGTAATATTTTTATTGTTGTAGAAAATTAAATGTATCGAGTATAGTCATCAAAATGGCTCGTGTTCAAAGATTATCCATTGCTTTGAAGTGCGCAAAATGCATCAGGAAGAGCATCAGAGAAGAATAATGAGGACCCATGGTTAGTACACACAGAGCAAATGCAATGCAAGTCAAAATGAATCCCATTTCAAATTTGAATTAGCTTTTACTGCCTCCTCCTAAAAGAAAATGAAAGACTTGTGCAGCCCCTTATTGCATATAGAATAATAGATATTACAGGTACAGGAAGAGATTGGATTAAGAGTGAGGAAAAAAGAGACAGAAAGGAAAAGTAAGAAAAAAATTTTAATTTTAATTTTAAAAAATCGCCAAGAACAATTTACTACCTGTAGGAATGAGAGTCCACAGTTTCAATTGTTCCATGTCTGGGCCAAAGAGGTTGAGTCGCTGCAGGAATATAAACCCAGTCATTAAAAAGGGTCCTTACGCTGTTAAGTACCGGATCTAACTTTCTGCGGCGAGTTTAATTTGTATTTACGGCGCAAATCCAGCAATTTCTAGACACTCACGGGAGGTTGAGGGCCAGTTGCCATTTTCGCGAGGCTAACGGTGGAGCGGCGCAAATCGGCCAGCAACTTATGGCGATTCGCAACTCACGGGGCAGCTCTTCCTCGCCACAAGTTGCGGGACAATTCGCGCACTAATAACGGCGAGCGCCATTAAACTCGCAGCTATTTTGTCGGAAAATTCTGGCCCATTATTTCCTCACCTTCTCCACACGATAGTAGCACGGGTTAATCACATGTTTTAGAAAGGCAACATTTTCAAGGTATTAATTCATTGATTGCAGAAAAATCCACCTGTTTAATTCACTCCAAACCGTACATAATATATTGTAACAGCACTCAGATAAAAGGACTACAGGGCTGTTGTAAAGGTGACTTTATTATCTAACTACTCAGACAGATCAGAATCACAGTGATTTCAGCTAGAAGATGATTAGCAACTTCGATGACTTCTTTACTAGCTGTCCCCAGGTTTGTCTACATTAGGCTTTATATAACCTCAGTTAGGAACTTTCCATTACTTAGTCACATATACAATTGTAAGTATCACATGAATATACTCAGCATATCAAAACCAATAGCTATAATTACCGATAGCATCATGCAACTAAAATCAGTGGCAAATTACAACGGGAACAGTTATTAAAGGCTTACTCCAAGATGACAGTTTGTAGGAGTCTGCCAACCCTATACCCATTTATCTTTGCTTTTTTTTTAATTCATTCATGGGATGTGGACATCACTGGCAAGGCCAGCATTTATTGCCCATCCCTAATTGCCCTTGAGAAGGTGGTGGTGAACCGCTGCAGTCCGTGTGGTGAAGGTGCTCCCACAATGCTGTTAGAGAGGGAGTTCCAGGATTTTTACCCAGCGACGATGAAGGAACGGCCGATATATTTCCAAGTCAGGACTGTATGCGACTTGGAGGGGAACTTGGAGGTGGTGGTGTTCCCATGCGCCTGCTGCCCTTGTCCTTCTAGGTGGTAGAGGTCGCGGGTTTGGGAGGTGCTGTTGAAGAAGCCTTGGCGAGTTGCTGCAGTGCATCTTGTAGATGGTACACACTGCAGCCACGGTACGCCGGTGGTGGAGGGAGTGAATGTTTAAGGTGGTGGATGGGGTGCCCATCAAGTGGACTGCCTTGTCCTGGATGGTGTCGAGCTTCTTGAGTGCTGTTGGAGCTGCACTCATCCAGGCAAGAGGAGAGTATTCTGTTGCACCCCTAATTTTGTTACTTTAAAACGTTTTTACGGTGCTCGACAGATGAATCAAATCTGCAATGGCTACCATCATTGGGTTGAGCTTGCATGCCCATGTTGGTAATGACTATCTAATGTGTGGGGCCTTCCTACCTCTCCCATTGACATGAAAGGCACATGAGTCAGTACTGAATCATCATACAGACATTCAGAGCACACTGATTCCCACAGCTGTCGTAAGCGCCCTGTGGTGACGCAAAGGAAGTATTTTTGTCTGTAGCTAACACTTGAAAATCTCAGCGGATGTACAGAAAGTTCTAAGCTGCCAGAAAACTCAGTCTTTTGATAGAGTGTTGAAACGGGCGTTGGACAACACGTTTTAGGAGGATTCACTGTTTTTAAAACATAATACAGACTTTTGGTTGGTCCAGTTTGTGGCTTAGATCGTCGGAAGTCAAGAAGGCAGGAAGATCTCTGGAGGAGGGCAGATAGCGGTTGGAGATTCTGTCCAAGGAAAGAGAGAGTGAAATGAGATGACTGTCTAGAACACACAGCTGAAGATGAATAAGCTGTAGCAGCTGTCGAACAATTCTCTCAGATTTGGCCGTTACCTTAGGAGATTTCTAGAGGAGGAACTGTAGCTTTTAAAGCTCTTTGGAATAATTTGTCCGTGACTACACATACCACTCTGGGTGCAGGTATATGGTGTATCAGTAAAACAGGTTTATTAAGCATTAAACATCCAGTACAAAAAAGTAATAGTTAACAAGAAGATAGTCGCAGTCTGTTCATTGAACCCCTGCGTTCATTCCGAGTGACTGTGGCGCGGCCTCTTTATTCTCTTGCTGTGTTCTGTTGACTGAAGCTTCTTCTTCTTCCTCTGGCTTCGCGCTGCTTTTGGTGTTCAATATCTGCATTTTTATACCCTTTTCTCCCATTTTGCCTACGTGGCAGTAATTAGCTTCTCTGACACCTAATAAATGTCCCATCTCTCCTTGCCAATCATCTTATGACCTCGTTAGTTCCACTAGGCCTCTTTCTGTGCATAACAAAATACCCTGATCTAAGAACTTCACTTTACAGAACATCCTTGAGGTGTTTTCTAAACAGTTTGTCTATTCTGCAGTTTCTAAAATGAAGGATGTCTCCAACTCCTATCTCTCTTCTCTTGCTCTTATTTCTTTTCCATAACATTACCAAACTCCATGTCCCCGACAGTCTCCGTGTTTATTCAACACCACATTCCATTACTTCAGTACTTTAAAACAGAGGTTTTTAGTCAGGTTGGCATAATTTCCCATCCTGCTATGTTCTCAGCCATTCGCCATTTTATACAGGCTTTTTAGGTTTTTAACATACAATTTCACATATTATAGTTATATAATAATGGTTATAGAATTGTAATAATGTTTACTAAATCCTACAGGTACACTCTATCCTACAGCACTTAGGACTGTTTAGAATAATAGGTAGACTAGAAAAAGGTCTGGACAAACTAGATGCAGGAAGAATGTTCCTGATGGTCGGAGAGTCTAGAACCAGGGGTCATAATCTAAGGATAAGGGGTAAGCCATTTAGGACAGAAATGAGGAAGAATTTCTTCACCCAGAGAGTGGTGAACCTGTGGAATTCTCTACCACAGAAGGTAGTTGAGGCCAAGTCATTAAATATATTCAAGAATGAGTTAGATATATTTCTTAAAGCTAAAGGGATCAAGGGATATGGGGCGAAGGCAGGGACAGGGTACTGAGTTTGGATGATCAGCCATGATCTCATCGAATGGCGGAGCAGGCTCGAGGGGCCGAATGGCCTACTCCTGCTCCTATCTTCTATGTCTATGTTTCTAACTTCTGTGTGGATCTATAAGTCAAGTCCAAGTGATGGAAATTAGTTACCAGAGCTGAAATCTGTTTATTATTTTATCTTTCTAGGAATTTAGAGGTCAGTTCTAGAGTCAATGTATCACTATTATATCCCTGTAAATTTGCAGGGCTATGGGGAAAGAGCAGGATTAATTGGACAGCTCTACCAAAGAGCCGGCACAGGCACGATGGGCCGAATGGCCTCCTTCTGCACTGTACGATTTCTATGTCTGATGCCAACCATGGGCACAGAATATCAGAAATTGTTCTATTGCAAAGAACTGACATCCTTCACAAACAAAACAAGAGATGGCAACTATTTTAGTCCAAACAATACATGAACTGGGTAATTGTGGATCAGTTTTTCCAACCAGGGAAAAGCCAGCTGCACTTTATAAGGGCATGGTCAAAGTTCACGTAGGGAGCATTGGGGTCGCAAAGGTCAGTCCGCATGGTCATTCAGGCAGCGGGTCCTACCTCCTGACACTCCGAGGAAATTATTAAATTAGCGATGGATGGGTTAATAAAATAGAACTAGATTTTCCGACGGTGCTTGATAAACTTCCACATCCATAGCTTTTAAAGAACATTGAATAGATGGCAGTCGAGTGAGGCAGACGGAAAATTGGTCTTGCAATTTGAGGCAAAGGATGATGAGAAATAGGCCGTTTCTGAGGAGCAGTAACAAGTAGAGGCTTAAGGGGTCTGTTTCAGGCCCTCTACATTTACACTATTTGTAAATGGCATGAAGACAGACACTCCTGACAATTGGACCAAGCTATCTGCGCAGCCGACAAGGAGAGGGGAGAGAGATACGTCGAAAGGGATCTGGACAATTTAAGTTGATGGCTAAATAATGGCCGATAGCATTTAATGCAGACAATCTCGTGGAATGCACGTGATACAAGAAACATGACATGTGCTCGCAATAAATAACAACATGGCATGTCCACTATATTTCAGCTGTTTCTCAATCTCACTGTCCACCTTTTTTCTGTTACGTTGCAGCTTTGTATTTTCTACGTTGTACTTTTAACCCTCGGAGTATCACAGACACTTCAAATCACCTCTGAATGCTGCCCATCGTGCACAAATGGTTTCAGTTTAAAATGTACCCTTGATTGACTTTCTAAGCCATCGCGATCTTTAGAGGTTTGGTACTTGACTGGTTAAAAAAGGAGATTGGTTATTTTTGAACGCATCAGAGGCCATTTTGTTTGCCAATATTTGTACCATCTCCCAAAATGGATGGCTGAACCCAAGAGGCTCAGAAAATAAAGACAAGCGTAGGTTGAGAGAAAGGATGAGGAAGAGAAAAGGGGAGGGAGGGTCTGAATGGGAAGACAGGCTGAGCCAAAGGATTATACTATGTTTGGTTTTATTTGAAGTTGTATTTTAAATGTTTGCTTTAGTTGCATAGGGTTAATTCTAACAGGACTAGACAGACTAGATGCAGGAAGGATGTTCCCGATGGCCGGGGAGTCCAGAACCAGAGGTCACAGTCTAAGGATAAGGGGTAAGCCATTTAGGACTGAGATGAGGAGGAATTTCTTCACCCAGAGAGTGGTGAACCTGTGGAATTCTCTACCACAGAAGGCAGTTGAGGCCAATTCATTAAATATATTCAAGAAGGAGATAAATATATTTCTTAAGGCTAAAGGGATCAAGGGATATGGGGAGAAAGCCGGGACAGGGTACTGAATTTGGATGATCAGCCATGATCTCATTAAATGGCGGAGCAGGCTCGAGGGGCCGAATGGCCTACTCCTGCTCCTATCTTCTATGCTTCTATGTTACAGTAATAAAACCGCTCCCGAGATCCAGATATAATTAGGACTGGAATGCCAAGATTTGTTTCAAGAGAAGGATATGCTGACGGGGTGAGATGAAGAGGGGAGGGAGGAGGCTGGTGTGGAGCATAAATACTGGCATGGACCATGACGTAAGAAAACTACTAGGCACTTGGTCTAAGCGTTAAACAAAGCTTTAATCAACTGTTTTCCAACATGGAGATCTAGTTGTGTCCTTCACTAGTTCCTGTTGAGGAATGTCCTAAGCAAGCTGGGCCCATGCCCGAGTATTTATACTCTCCCTGGACAGCGCCACCAGCAGGCCGCACAGTATTACTTCATACAGGAATGACAAGATTCATGTCAGACCAGTTGGGCCGAATGGCCTGTTTCTGCGCTGTAGACTCAATGTAATTCTTCATCTTATGTCACCTCAACTAGCCGATACTCATATCTAAGGCACTTTAAAAACAAACTTACCTTAAGGCTAGACAATTTATTTTTCTCAAAACAATGCATCAATAGAAACTCTAGAAATAATGGAAAAATGCAGAATAAAATACTAGCACTAAAAAGGCCCCATAAATATTGGTTAAAAAGCACCATGCAAAGCTCCTTTGCCGCAATCCCAAATAAGTGCACAAGGAAAAAAGAATCAAACCCAGGCCAAGTCCCATGGAATTGTGTAACGCGTTCATTTACATATTTTGCGTCAGATCTGGGGCCCTAATGAGGCTGAGGCCCAAACGGGCCCAAACACTAGAGCTGGCAGATCGCAGCCCAGTAGGGAATGGGCACTGGGCCTGCTCGCCCAACCCTCCATCAACCCTGCGCTCATGGTGTCCCTCTTCTCTCCCGCACATAAATCCACTCCATAGTGAGGAAAGCCAAGGAACATACGAAACTGATGGGTGGGAAATGACCACCTGGTCCACCAAGCCGGCTCCGTATCCATGATGGCCGGAGCACCCGACTAGACACTTCCCCACACCGCCCCTCTCACCCCACCAACCACTCTCTCCCCTTCCCCTGCAGCCGTGTAATCTCCTGAGAGAGGCAACAAACCAGAGAGGGAAAAAAAACAGCGCCAATAAGGGAAAAAATTCTCTGGAAAATGTCTTCTCCGACCCCCCCTCAGGCAATCAAAACCAGTGCAGGAGATCACATGGACCAAGTGTTGTCTATAAAGACCCTTCCCTTCTATGTGTCAGCTGTGGTAGCACCCTTGCCTCTGAGTCAGAAGGTTGTGGGTTCAAGTCCCACTCCATGGGACTTGAGCACATAAATCCAGGCTGACACTCCCAGTGCAGTGCTGAGGGAGTGCCGCACTGTCGGAGGTACCGTCTTTCTGATGAGACCTTAAACTGAGGCCCCCGTCTGCTCTCTCAGGTGGACATAAAAGATCCCGCGGCACTATTTCGAAGAAGAGCTTGGGAGTTATCCCCGGTGTCCTGGGGCCAATATTTATCCCTCAATCAACGTCGCTAAAAAAACAGATTATCTGGTCATAATCACACTGCTGTTGTGTGCAAATTGGCTGCCGCGCTTCCTGCATTACAACAGTGTCTACACTTCAAAAAAGTACTTCATTGGCTGTAAAGCACTTTGGGACATCATGAGATCATGAAAGGCGCTGTAGAAATGCAAGTTCTTTATTTATATGAAGAATTCTTTATTTCTCGCTGTCTCGCTCTCCCTCACTTTCTTTCCATTTCTCTTAGTACATTACGGCTTTCTGCTTGACTTTTATTCGGTGACTCCAAAAGCGAATTGAAAATGTGTATTCTAAATCCACTTTCATATAAAAGAAGATGTCAAAGACAGTCTCGGGTGTCTCCGAGAACAATGCCATCAGCAGTCGGATGTGTCGGCTAGATGGCATTCTGTCATTCAAATCAAAGTCATTTCTACCTGAAAGTGTACTTATTATATTTATGACATAGATGAATATGTTGCTGTTTCGCTATTTTGTATTTATTTGGAGAAGCAACAATTCCTACGGGTTTCAAAGACTGTTGCCTTCTGCCTGTGTTATTCCCCTTTACGTTTCATAGTCCTGTCATAAAATTCAAAGTATTGGAAATAAATTTTGTCAAATAAAATGACAGTCGTAATAAAGGAGCCGGCTCTCATCTTTAATTTACCTTGTGAAAAGAAAATGACTTTGTAGCATTCGGATCTAGAACATTAACAGCAGCAGTGACTTTAGTGCGATTTAAGACGAGATGTGCAGGGGGACTGATAAAAATTAACAAGCCAGTTGAGGGGGTTTGAATGAATTGACTATTTTTTTTGCGATGCTGCCATGGCCAGATTTCATAGCGCAGCACCATGTCAGTGGGACTGAGCTGAAGCCAATTCTACTGACCATGTTACAGGGGAAGGAAGGCTAGCGCAATGATGATGAATTCAGGCACAACCGAACAACTATGGCTCCTGATTTGAGGAAAGCAACAGCTGAAGAAGTACTTTTCTGAAGTGCGGTCACTGTTGCAATGTAGCGATCATGAGGAGGTGCTAAAGAACCTGGGTTTCAAATCAGAGAAGGGGGTCAAGCTGGCCCTAAATTAAACTTTCCAGATTATGAAAGGAACCGAACACAGGCCACACTGCTCACGTTAGTAAAAGGTCTAAATATATGGGAGACACTTTGGCAGCGATTTTCTCCTCGGTGTCGGGATGGGGGCGGGTCAGCTGGTTTCTGGGTTCCGGTCCCCGCCCCCCCCCCCCAGCTGCCTCCACTCCGCAGACGTGATTTTCCCTTAATTGGCCTTGTTGAGTCCGCCCTTGCCGGCCAATTAACAGGAAGCGGGTCTGATGTCATCATTTGATGACGTGTCATCTGCCGGCTTCCTTAAAGGGACCACGCACAATTTTTTTTTTGACAGTTGATTTCTCAGTGTTTGACAGCATTGAGGTGTTGAAAACACTGACAATCACTGCACAAAGGTGAACGCTTGTACCCAGGCTCTCCAATGACTCCCTCCATATGCTGGAATAGATGGCAGCTGCAGGTGAGATGACAGAAGCGATCTGTCACTGGTGAGAGAGGTTCTCCCAATGAGGTGGCACTGGACATACAGTTGGATTTAAAAACTTGTAAGCTAAAGAAATCTGTTTATGTATTAAAAATGCAGTAACCAACATTTTCTTTGCTCTGAAACTCACCATGTGCAACATTGCATCCTTCACACCATTGCTGCAGCTGTTATCATTCCACAAAAATTACACCAAACTCACAACACGCCACACTTACCTGGCGTGGTGTCCGGACGTCGGGAAACCCGACCCAGAAGCGGGAAAATCCCAAAACAGGCTGAAAACTACTGACAAGTACCTGGTCGTAGGCAGGTAATTGCCTTTAATCCGTTTCGCACCATTAGGTGTCGGGTCCATTCGCAAATCGGGGACCTGATACTTGGGAAGGTTGTTTGGAGGCGGGTTGACGGCGGGTGCGGAACCCGCCATCAATCAAAGCGACTTTAACCTCTGACCCGCCTCCAAACCAATGAGTGCCGGCCATAATCACGGCCTTTGAGTCAATAGTAGGAAGTTAGAACTAAGAAGCAAAGTCAAATGGAAATTGAGATTAGTTACCATGGGGAGGTCATTGAAGTAGACCGCACAAATCAGTTGTAGAGACAAGGCGGGTGGTGGGGGTGTAATTTTAACCCATCCCGCCCAGGGCTGGCGCGCAGTTAGAACAGCTGTGCAAAGACTTACCACCTCCTTCTTGCTCAATTCCCGCCCGCCGCCATCCTGGTTTTTTTGTTCTTGAGCAGAGGGGGTTTCAAAGGAAATCCACCTCTCTCTTTTTGTATTGATGGGAGAGGGGCCTTTTCCTCTTTGCTCAATAATCAATTAAAATTAAAGAATGGAGGTGCCTCTCAGAGAGGGAGAGACAGAGAGAGAAGGGAGTGGGGTGGAAGGAGGGGGGCCGCAGGGGCGGGGTCGCCACTCACGATGGTGGGTGGGTGCTTGCAGGGGTGCACTCTCCAATGGAATCACAAAGTCTAATACGATGATGTTCTTCTGGTGGGGGGGGGGGGGGTGGGAGAAGGTGTCTTCACCTGGGACAGTGGGAAACGCCCAGGCAGGTCTTGTTGATGGGATGAAATGGAGACTTCACCCAGGCAGCTCCAGCTGTCCCGGGCCAGCCAATAGGGGAGGGGTGTTTATTAGTGCTGTGTGTGACCCAGTCATTAACCAGCCATCTTAACTGGGAGAACATGATCTTCACTGCACACCAGAACCACCAAACAGGCAAAAAGGGCCTCAATTTGATATCACATCCAAAATACAAAATGAGGTAAAGTTACTTGATAAAGAAAGACTCGCATTTATGTAGCGCCTTTCACGACCACCGGACATCTCAAAGTGCTTTACAGCCAATGAAGTTCTTTTGGTGTGTAATCACTGTTGTAATGTGGGAAACGCGGCAGCCAATTTGCACACAGCAAGCTCCCACAAACAGCAATGTGATAATGACCAGATAATCTGTTTTTGTTATGTAGATTGAGTGATAAATATTGGCCCCAGGACACCCGGGATAACTCCCCTGCTCTTCTTCGAAATAGTGCCTTGAGATCTTTTACGTCCACCTGAGAAAGCAAACGGGGCCTCAGTTTAACGTCTCATCCAAAAGACGGCACCTCCGACAGTGCAGCACTCCCTCAGCACTGCACTGGGAGTGTCAGCCTAGATTTATGTACTCAAGTCCCTGGAGTGGGACTATGAACACACAAGCTGCTGATTCAGAAGCGAGGGTGCTACCCAGTGAGCCACAGCTGACACTGTGGCTGACAAAGGGGTGGTTTGATGAGGCTGCCTTTTGTGGTCCAAGTAACTTTTTCTTCTGAGGCAGTCCCTCGGAGCCGAGGATGACTTGCTTCCACGCTAAAAATGAGTTCTCAGGTGACTGATGAGTCCAATGCGGGACCTACAGTCTCTGTCACAGGTGGGGCAGACGGTGGTTGAAGGGGCAGGTGGGTGGGGTGCTTGGGTTGACGTGCGCTCCTTCCGCTGTTTGCGCTTGACTTCCGCTTGCTCCCGGCGAAGAGACTCGAGGTGTTCAGCGCCTTCCCGGATGCTTCTCCTCCACTTTGTGCGGTCTTGGGCCAGGGATTCCCAGGTGTCAGTGGGGATTTTGCACTTTCTCAAGGAGGCTTTGAGGGTGTCCTTGAAGCGTTTCCTCTGCCCACCTGGGGCTCTCTTGCTGTGTCGGAGCTCCGAGTAGAGCGCTTGTTTTGGGAGTCTCGTATCGGGCATGCGGACGATGTGGCCTGTCCATCGGAGCTGATCGAGCGTGGTCAAAGCTTCGATTATGGGGATGTTGGCCTGAGCGAGAACACTGACGTTGGTGCGCCTATCCTGCCCATGGATTTGCAGGATCTTGCGGAGGCAGCGTTGGTGGTAACTCTCCAGTGCTTTTAGGTGCCTGCTGTACATGGTCCATGTCTCTGAGGCATACAGGAGGGCGGATATCACTACTGCTCTGTAGACCATGAGCTTGGTGCCGGGTTTGAGGTCCTGGTCTTCAAACACTCTCTTCCTCAGGCGACCGAAGGCTGCACTGGCACACTGAAGGCAGTGTTGGACTTCATCATCGACGTCTGCCCTTGTTGACAGAAACACAAGAATCGTGATTCACCCAAACCTCCGTACGATTTTGCTCCAATAAAAAGAAGCTAAGAACCTAACCACTTGAGCTGGCTTGCAGCATTGAGCTGTTGTATTACTAAATTAAGTTCTATTCTTACCAACCTTACTACAGTAACTCTACGAGATTAGTGACAAGGGTTTTAGCAAGTGGTACATTTTGTACTAACAACTGCATCTTACGCTCCCATGGCACAAG
The DNA here is from genome assembly GCA_030390025.1 of Squalus acanthias. Taxonomy (NCBI): domain Eukaryota; kingdom Metazoa; phylum Chordata; class Chondrichthyes; order Squaliformes; family Squalidae; genus Squalus; species Squalus acanthias. The sequence continues at coordinate 59,393,458 of CM059443.1, read as the reverse complement.
CCAAAATTGAAGATATTTCTTCTGAAATCCACAGAAAATGCAGCTCAAACAACTGCAACCTGTGGCCCATGTTAAAGAACAAATAAAAATACTCACAAAGTTAAGCAGCGCCAGTGCAAAATGTGACTGACCACATTTCATTTCTGAATTATTTTTAAACTCTAATCTATATCAGTAACTTCAGAACAACCTTGCACGAATGTCTTCTTTGTTTTTGCTAATGTGAGAAGTCGCACAACACCAGGTTATAGTCCAACAGCTTTATTTGAAATCACAAGCTTTCGGAGCACTGCTCCTTCGTCAGGTGAAGTGAAGAGATGCATATAGGCACAGCATATATAGTCAGAGAACACTGCCAGATGATGACAGTTAATCTTTCTAACTGCCCTTTATCACACCTCGGCAGCTAGAAAGATTAACTGTAATCATCTGGCAGTGTTCTCTGACTATATATGCTGTGCCTATATGCATCTCTTCACGTCACCTGACGAAGGAGCAGCGCTCCGAAAGCTTGTGATTTCAAATAAAGCTGTTGGACTATAACCTGGTGTTGTGCGACTTCTCACATTTGTCCCCCCCAGTCCAACACCGGCATCTCCACATCATTGTTTTTACTAGGAAGGGAAAACTCTCTGTTCTCCCTCTTGCTCCAAGGGCTGGGTTTTGCCAGAATACACGCTTCATGTAGCGGCGTGGGCCGGCAGTCCACTTATAATCAGTGGTCTTCTTTAGTCCGCTTCCAGAAAGTGCCTCCAAGCCTCAGCTTGCCATCTCCCCAGATGGCAGTTGTGATCGTGAACTAGCCCAGAATCAAATCCCCATCCTTCCTCTCCATGACACCACAGGGCAACTTTTCCTGGTTCGCATCCCTGGAACTTGGCGCTCCAGCAGAGGAATTTGGGCAATGCGTCCTGATTGTGGACCCACAATTTTCCATCCTTTACTCTTGCAGGCGAAGATTTATCCCCGCGTGTTGCTACGGCACCATATTTCTCAGATTTACTGTAACAGCAGCAGAATTGATGACTTGTGTGTCAAAGCCTTTCAAGGACAGGATTTCAAATGCCCTCGCTCTAAAAGTGAAGTTGTCGTACATTTTGCCTTTCAGAGCACTTCCTTCCTCTTGATGTTGTGCCAAACTGGCTTTTGGAGTTGCTGTGTGAACTACCACCAACATTAGAATGACGGGAGGTGAGCTAGATTTACCTCTTTGTGATGTTAGCTGGGGTTTTTTTTTGACACACTCAAAAACAGCAACACCACATTTGGACTTAATGGTCAGTCTGCTCGCAATGAAATGGACTCTGGAGTCGCTAAAGAGGAATTTAGATGCTATGATTGGAGGTGATGGTGGGGGTGTACTCTTTTGATGCACACAAAAACAAATAAACTGTAACTTAACTTAAAACATTAAAGGAAACTTAATAAATTAAATTAAAATTTGGTTGCCGGGGGTGATGATGCACTCCAGTCCCCGCGGTGACCGTCGGTCGCGGACGGTCTCGAGCGCGCCGGCGGACACTGTGTGCTCCGCCTCCAGGACCACCCAGGCGCCAACGTGGCCGTGGAAGAGAGGCGGGACAGTCGTGCCGAACGACCCCCTCGACAGCCCGCTGCCTGGACCAGTTGATGGCCGCTTTGGCCAGGCCCCAGGAGCAGTCCCACGAGGAGGTTTCCCCCCTCCGATCTGCCCGCTCCCCTCCCGCACCAGGTGACCAAAGATCAGGAGCGTGGGACTGAAGTGCAACCAAAAATGGAGGAGCAGCCCCTTCAAATAATGGAAGAGGGGCTGCAACCTCTCACACTCTACATAAACATGGAACACGGACTCCTCCAGGCCGCAGAAAAGGCAGGTGGCCTTGGAGTCCGTGAACCTACTTAAAACCTAGGGTGGGGGTGTAGGTTTTAATGGAAGGAGCAACTATAAAATCTGCCTCAGCTGCGCTTTCCTCGTGATCAAACCCAAATACAATTATGCAAATCAACCAGTTTACTGAGCTATCAGTGAAATCATTTGACCGTTCATAATCCAGACCAGCTGTGTTTCCACTGTGCAAGCGAAAACAGAACTCCGCTTTCTCCATGTTCCAAAAAAAATATAGGGAGCTCTAGATGACAACTGCATTTGGACTGATCATGGCAGTTTTCAAATGACCTAAATCCATTTTAATGGCTCCGCAACCAGGAATTACAGTTCTGGCCGCCATATTATCAAAAGGATATAGAGGCACTGGAGAGGGTGCAGAGAAGATTTACAAGGATGATACCAGAAATGCCAGGGTATACATATCAGGAAAGGATGAGCAGGCTGGGTCTCTTTTCTCTTGAAAAAAGAAGGCTGAGGGGTGACCTAATAGAGGTCTATAAAATTATGAAAGGTTTTGATAGAGTAGACACAGAGAGAATGTTTCCACTTGTGGGGAAGAGCAAAACTAGAGGCCATCAATATAAGATAGTCACCAAGAAATCCAACAGGGAATTCAGAAGAAACTTCTTTACCCAGAGAGTGGCGAGATTGTGGAACTTGCTGCTACAGGGAGTATTTTTGTTATTCGTTCATGGGATCTGGGCGTCATTGGCAAGGCCAGCATTTATTGCCCATCCCTAGTTGCCCTTGAGAAGGTGGTGGTGAGCCACCTTCTTGAACCACTGCAGTCCATGTGGTGAAGGTACTCCCACAGTGCTGTTAGGGAGGGAGTTCCAGGATTTTGACCCAGCAACGATGAAGGATCGGCGATATACTTCTAAGTCAGGATGGTGTGTGACTTGGAGGGGAAATTGGAGGTGGTGGTGTTCCCATGCGCCTGCTGCCCTTGTCCTTCTAGGTGGAAGTCGCGGGTTTCGGAGGTGCTGCTGAAGAAGCCTTGGCGAGTTGCTGCAGTGCATCTTGTAGATGGTACACACTGCAGCCACGGTACGTCAGTGGTGGAGGGAGTGAATGTTTAAGGTGGTGGATGGGGTGCCAATCAAGCGGGCTGCTTTGTCCTGGATGGTGTCGAGCTTCTTGAGTGTTGCTAGAGCTGCACTCATCCAGGCAAGTGGAGAGTATTCCATCACACTCCTTACTTGTGCCTTGTAGATGGTGGAAAGGCTTTGGGGAGTCAGGAGGTGAGACACTCGCCGCAGAATACCTAGCCTCTGACCTGCTCTTGTTGCCACAGTATTTATGTGGCTGGTCCAGTTAAGTTTCTGGTCAATGATGACCCCCAGGATGTTGATGGTGGGGGATTCGGCGATGGTAATGCCGTTGAAAGTCATGGGGAGGTGGTTAGACTCTCGTTTGTTGGAGATAGTCATTGCCTGGCACTTCTGTGGCACGAATGTTACCTGCCACTTATACTATTCGTAGTTGAGGCGAATAGTATAAATGCATTTAAGGGGAGGCTGGATAAGCATTTGAGGGAGAAGGGAATAGAGGGTTATGCTGATAGAGTTAGATGAGGAAAGACGGGAGGAGGCTCGAGTGGCCTATTTCTGTGCTGCATATCCTATGTATATGATAAAGACTGTTGTAACACCAAATGTAAATGATGTGACTGCAGTAAAAAGCACCATAATATTAAATCTACCAAAGTCAAAGAAAAATCCTTTAATATTCCCTCAACCGAAACTTCAGGAAGGACCACAGAGGCTTTCAAATTCTTAACCTGCACTGAGAAAATAGTCACGCAACTGATCTCCATGGAGGCCACGGATGGTGACATCGAACCAGCACCACAGATTCTAGTAAGTTATTGCAATTAAAAGGGTTCTACCTCCCTGCAGGAAATTTGGGGCGAAAGTGTTTATAGGCAGGAGGTTAAAATCTGTGCATTATTTTTCAACAGGTTACTGTCACAAGCAAGTGAGGTGGGCCTGGTCAAGGTGGCCATCTATAGGTCCAGGATGGATGCAGCCCTTGGGGGCTGATCAGTGGGGGGTCTCTCTGGCTGCCTCCCTCTCTTCTGTGGTCTTGCCTGCACCCGGGTGGGCCTGGAGAGGGAGCATGCGATGCCCACCGTTATATGTGGGGTCTTCCATAACCGGTGGACACCCCAAGGAGTGGGGTGTCTTATCGACACGAACAATATTAATAGTTTAAAATAAAAACAGAAAATGCTGGAAATACTCAGCAGGTCAGAGCAGCATCTGTGGAGAGAGAAACAGAGTTAACGTTTCAGGTCGATGACCCTTCGTCAGAAGTGGAAAAAGTTGGAGATGGAACAGGTTTTTAAGCAAGTGTAGGGGCAGGGAAAGGGGGGAGGGGAGGAAAGAACAAAAGGGAAGGTCTGTGATAGGATGGAAGGCAGGAGAGATTAAGAGACAAAAGGGATGATGGTGCAAGGCAAAAGGAGATGGTAATGGGACAAGTTAAGAAACAAAAGATGGCTCTAATACAAAAGCAAAATACTGCGGATGCTGGGAAGCTGAAATAAAAACAGAAAATGCTGGAAATACTCAGCAGGTCAGAGCAGCATCTGTGGAGAGAGAAACAGAGTTAACGTTTCAGGTCCTGAAACATTAACTCTGTTTCTCTCTCTACAGATGCTGCCTGACCTGCTGAGTATTTCCAAAAGATGACTCTCGACCGGTTAATAGTTTTAGAGTTTTCCTTTTGTTGAAAGGACAGTTTATATTTTGAGTTCCTTTATTGGTTGTGCCCCTTAAAAAAAGGGGCGAACTTGTTTCCGTTAATGATTCTGGGGCAACCCAGGGACCGTCATCCTCGTGGATTGTTTGGAGTCAAATACAAAAAGGAATGGAAGTGATGTGGGGATCAGTTTGATGTGACCAATCGCATTGTATTGAGCAATTCCAACTGAAAAGGGTTGTCAAGCACTTTTCACGGAGACTGTTCTCCTTCAAAGGCTCGTTCATTAGAAAACCGTTAATGGCCAATGAAGGAATTGCATTGGTCGACATGTGTAATTGCAACTTTTGCAAAACAGTGTCGTGTTATATATTATCCCTCTTCAAATTCTACAGTAATGCAACAAGTTGCATGAGTACATCACTTTAATAAGTACAGCTCCTTCCTTGCCTCTAGTGTCAGCTGTGGCTCAGTGGCTCTGAGTCAGTCAGGTTGTGGGTTCAAGTCCCACTCCAGAGACTTGAGCACAAAAATCTAGGCTGACACTCCCAGTGCAGTGCTGAGGGAATGCTGCACTGTCGGAGGTGCCGTCTTTCAGATAAGACGTTAAAAAGTTAGTATGCAGGTGCAGCAGGTGATCAAGAAGGCCAACGGAATGTTGGCTTTTATTGCTAGGGGGATAGATTATAAAAACAGGGAGGTATTGCTGCAGTTATATAAGGTATTGGTGAGACCGCATCTGGAATACTGCATACAGTTTTGGTGTCCATACTTAAGAAAAGACATACTTGCTCTCGAGGCAGTACAAAGAAGGTTCACTCGGTTAATCCCGGGGATGAGGGGGTGGACATATGAGGAGAGGTTGAATAGATTGGGACTCTACTCATTGGAGTTCAGAAAAATGAGAGGCGATCTTATTGAAACATATAAGATTGTGAAGGGGCTTGATCGGGTGGATGCGGTAAGGATGTTCCCAAGGATGGGTGAAACTAGAACTAGGGGGCATAATCTTAGAATAAGGGGCTGCTCTTTCAAAACTGAGATGAGGAGAAACTTCTTCACTCAGAGGGTAGTAGGTCTATGGAATTTGCTGCCCCAGGAAGCTGTGGAAGCTACATCATTAAATAAATTTAAAACAGAAATAGACAGTTTCCTAGAAGTAAAGGGAATTAGGGGTTACGGGGAGCGGGCAGGAAATTGGACATGAGGCTGAGTTCGGATCGGTCGAGGCCCTGTGGGTGGCGTAGCGGGCCCAGGGACTGAGTGGCCGGGTCCTGCTCCTACTTCTTGTGTTCTTTAGATTTGAGGTGAGGATCAGATCAGCCATGATCTTATTGAATGGCGGAGCAGGCTCGAAGGGCCGATTGGCCTACTCCTGCTCCTATTTCTTATGTTCTTATCTTATGTTCTTATGTAAACCGAGGCCCCGTCTGCTCTCTCAGGTGGATGTAAAAGATCCCACGGCACTATTGCGAAGAAGAGCAGGGAGTTATCCCCGGTGTCCTGGGCCAATATTTTACCCCTCAATCATCATAACAAAAACTAGATTATCTGGTCATTATCACATTGCTGTTTGTGGGAGCTTGCTGTGCGCAAATTGGCTGCTGCGTTTCCCACATTACAACAGTGACTGCACTTCAAAAGTACTTCATTGGCTGTAAAGCGCTTTGAGACGTCCGGTGGTCGTGAAAGGCGCTATATAAATGCAAGTCTTTCTTTTCTTTTTTGAACTTGGTTTCCTTCTGACAGACTTTTGCTAATGGCTGGTTTCCTCTGGTATTGCTCCTCAGTAGTCCAGCGTCTGAAGCACAGTTTGTGATGCTTTAACTACCCATTTAAGGCCAAGAGATCAGATACTTCCTGCAGGGCTGTATCCAAAGAGGCACAACCTGAGGTTAATTAGCTGTTCACTACTGTTGCTGTTGGAAGTTCCTTGAGATTGGCAGCTGCTTTGTTTTGTCTCCTTCCATTTGTGATGAGTTGGGTGCTTTTTAGAAGTCATATGTTTGAGGATTGACAGGCCCATCTTTTAAACTCTTGTGAATACTCCCAGATCTGCCGGGGGTATTGTCAGAGGTTACGCTGTTACAAGAGAGGGATGGGGACCGATGTTTTGTGTGAGAGAATTTGAAAAGAAGTTTGTAAGAGGCCTCCCAAAAGATGTGAGTTTATAAATATTGGTCGCTGGAAAATAATGTTTTCTCACCTATTATGGATAAATAAGTATAGCTGTCTAATCATTCTTTTAATTCAGTATAAACATAAAAGTAGGTGTTATAACCCTTCAGAATACACCAACATTTTTCCTTCTTGTTTTTTCACATGGCTGCTTTAATGAATTGCCTAGATAACCCCTAGTCTGTATGTAATTTTTCCTGTCATAAAATTTATGTTTTTATGCTGCATTCATGTAAACACATTTATTTTCACCTTCAATCCCTCAAATGATTTCCTATTTTCATTCAGCCATAAATTCGACATCACTTGACATTGGGAGTGGGTAGCAAGGCGAGAGGCTTTGTGAGCAGTAAATTCCAGCATACTCTGTGAATGGCTCGTCTCCTTGTCGATCATTCAAAAAAAATTGAATTTATAAACATTTATCTCCACGAGAATCCATGATTTACACCTTTTCGGGTTTGTATAGAATCATATAGGAGGCCGTTCGGCCCATCGTGCCTGTGCCGGCTCTTTGAAAGAGCCGTCCAATTAGTCCCACTCCCCCCTGTTCTTTCCCCCACAGCCCTGCAAGTTTTTCCTTTTCAAGTATTTATCCAATTCCCTTTGGAAAGTTACTATTGAATCAGCTTCCATCGCCCTTGTAGGCAGTGCATTCCAGAGCATCACAACTTGCTGTGATTAAAAACTAAAATTCCTCATGTTGCCTCTGGCTCTTGTGTAAAAATGTCTAAGGTTTCCCACCAGACTTGGCCAGAAGGAGTGGCCTTCCAAACAGCAAGCGCTGGCGTGCTCTGTTAATTTCATCAGACTCCCAAGGTCTGGCAGCACTGGGCTAAGAATGGCGTGCCTGGCGACGAACAGTTCGGAGATGGGGCCATGTGTCAGGAACGTTTCAGGGTCAGAAGTAGCTGCTAATGGGCTACAACAGGTTAATTACAGCAATTTGGACAAAGTAGGACAAAGCAGCCCGCTTGATTGGCACCCCTCTACCACCTTAAACATTCACTCCCTCCACCACCGGCATACCGTGGCTGCAGTGTGTACCATCTACAAGATGCACTGTAGCAACTCGCCAAGGCTTCTTTGGCTGCACCTCCCAAACCCGCGACCTCTTCCACCTAGAAGGACAAGGGCAGCAGGCGCATGGGAACACCACCACCTCCAAGTTCCCCTCCAAGTCACACATCATCCTGACTTAGAAGTATATCGCCGATCCTTCATCGTCACTGGGTCCAAATCCTGGAACTCCCTACCTAACAGCACTGTGGGAGCACCTTCACCACACGGACTGCAGCGGTTCAAGAAGGCGGCTCACCACCACCTTCTCAAGGGCAATTAGGGATGGGCAATAAATGCTGCCCTTTACAGCGATGCCCACATCCCAGAAAAACGAATTAAAAAAAATAATTTGAGTTGGGCTAAAAATGTGAGCCGCAGATCCCTGAAAGAGGTCCGTTCTCAAGGGGCAAAGCTCAATAGACTAACATCTAATACAGCCATTCACAGAACGCACTGACTGTCAGAGATATCTTGCATGAAGTGTTTCGACTGAGCCACACTGACCAACAGCATATTGAGAGGTGAAAGCAAGCCCTGAGAATCCACAATGGATAATGTAGTCATCATTGACCACAAGAACATGAGGTGCAGACAAAAGGACATGCATTGTTCTGGGATTCCCTGAAGAATTCCCTGACATTCTATGAAGCAGAGAATACATGGCACGATGCCAAATGCCTTCCAGATTGGCATAACTTAACATTTGGGATGCAATCTGGAGTTGCTTGGCAGCAACACAGCGTACTATCCAAACTGGTCTCATTCATATAGATCGTAACCAGCAATGCTGACACAATAGTGCAAGCTGCTCTGGCACGGATTGCTGAGGAATTTGGCTCAGTAGTCAACCTACTGACTGAACTTGTTATGAACCAGATGTCGTCCTCCACCCAACTCTGGACTGAGGCTTGTCGGGCCTCCCACAAGGTGACGCCTGGCCAAACTGCAAGGGATGATGAATCTGCTTTAACTGTCACTGTGACTAGCGTGACCTACAGCTCTAAGGCAGAGGATGCACATTGCCAGCCCTGGTCCTTCAGCCACAGCTCCCTACCAAGCGGTTGCTGAAGCATCGACAGCAGCAAGGAACATAGAACAAAGACTTCTACTTCATGGTCCATCCTACTGCTCTAAGTAACACAGATAGCACGGCTAAACGAGGAGGAAATGAATGTGAATCCTTTTGTTGAAAAGTTCATGGGTGAAAGGTCTATCTCCATCAGAGTATTGAATTTTAGCACTGAGCCTTAAGGTGTGTCACCAGAAAGGCTTGCGTTCCCTTTGACCCATGGCACCTACTTACTCAGCCGAGAAGAACTCAGCAAGTGAAATGAATATCGGAATGAGAAAAGTGCTACTTGCTGGCATTGTCATCCTTCATTTAAATGGAATATGAGGGGGGAAATAATTCTCTAGCTGTGTCATCCCTCACCTTAATGAGCACTAAAAAATAGTGACTTGTACTATTTCTTTGCGAGCCAGACGAGATTTGACTGAAAAAGGCATTTATGGATGTGCAGCCGATGGGCGATACGTAGGTCTCCGCCTGCCAGCTGCACTGGGGATATAAATGTCCCCGTGCTCAGGAACTGATGGGGTCGGGGGATATAGACCCGCCTCGTACTGGATTGAGAGAGCAGGGTTCCACCTCACCCCTTCTTCCCACACTTCCACTGACTCAGCAACTTGACCTCTACGTTCCACAATGGAGCCCAACCCGACCAGCACCCCACTGTAGAAGTGAATTGGGGGGTGGGGGTGCAACTCATGGAGGACACTCTCCTCAAATGGGAGAGGAACGTCAAAGCACCTTTAGGAAAGTCAGAATGGACGCTGGATGGGGAATAAAGGACCCATTCCTTATTATCTCAGGCAATTAAATGTAATGCTGCGGTATTTAATCAGAATTCATTTTCACTTTTTTGGAGTTGTGCCAGTTTTATTACCGCCAGGAAAGAATTGATGTATAAAACGTACATATTTTGTTAAATTCAGATTCGGGGATGACAAACCCAAGTTATGAATAATCAGCCATTTAAGTGATGTATGAGACAATAAATTCCTTGTGCGCTGGTTTAATGCCGAGAGCCGCAGGCAAAGAACCCTCTTAAAGGAGCATTGCTGTCTTGGTCAAGTATCTCACAGGACCTTTTGCAAAACTTAATTGGCGCAGAATTTGCTGGAGCAGGGGGTGGAGTGGAAAGGCGCCATGCCCCCTTTGATTTTTTTTCGCCCTCGCCCTTCAGCTCAAATTTTTGGCGTCGCAAATTGCTGGAAGTGCGAGCTGATAAGGCGGCATCTGGGACTTTTATCAGTCCAGTACCAATCTTGTGACCTGAGGACATTTTCAGAATAGGTTTGCTGGCATTTATTTATTCTTTTTTTCACTGTTTAACTTCATGCTTTTTCTGAGTGTGTTTTGGGAGCAGGCAGTGATTATTTTTTTTTTATCCTCTGCTTATCCCTAACCCTTCATAAAATGGTTTCAATTTCATGCTTAATTAAGGACAATGATTCTGCTGGGAATGACTCACCAGGTCCTTCTTAACTGGGTTTTTTTCTTTGTTGTTAAGTATTGAATTGCACAAGTCTCCCGCTGAATATCTTGACTTAACAAAACCTCAATAATGGAAAGCTCGCATAATTAGAAAGGTTTAAGTAGCCTTGGCAAGTTCTTAATAATTTTGAACGGATAACGTTTTTATCTGATCGCTGTGCATTAGTGACGCCATATACCCAGCAGAAAGAGTTCCTTTTGATCAGTATCTCTGGAGAAATCATAATGCTATCTTTTGGAATATGCTTGGTTTCAGTAGAAATAGCAAATGTCCAGAGGTGTCAGCCGTGGCTCTGTTGGTGGCATTCTCGCCTCTGAGCCAGAAGGTTGTCGGTCCAAGTCCCACTCCAGAGACTTCAGCACAAGAACCTAGAGTGAGACTCCAGTGCCGTGCTGAGAGACCACTGCACTATCATTGACGTTTATCCCTCAACCAACATCACTAAAACAGATGATCTGGTCGTTATCACATTGCTGTTTGTGGGAGCTTGCTGTGCGCAAATTGGCTGCTGCATTTCCTACATTACAACAGTGACTCCACTTCAAACAGTACTTTGTTGGCTATAAAGCGCTGTGAGACGTCCTGAGGTTGTGAAAGGCGCTATAGAAATGCAAGTCTTTCTTTCTTTAAACCGAGGCCCTGCCATGCCCTCTCGGATGGACATAAAAGATCCCGCGGCACTATTTGGAAGAAGAGCTGGGGAGATCTCCCCGGTGTCCTGGCCAATATTTATCAACATCACGAAAGCAGATTATCCCATCATTATCATATTGCTGTTTGTGGGAGCTTGCTGTGCACAAATTGACGGCCGCGTTTCCTACATTACAACAGTGACTGCACTCCAAAAAGTACTTCATTGGCTGTAAAGCGCTTTGGGACGTCCTGAGGTCGTGTAAAGTGCTATATAAATGCAAGTCTTTCTTTATTTCATGTTGCTAGCACATAGTGGTCAGAGAAATCCTTTCTCCTAAATTTCTTTCTGTAAGAGGCAAGAGCTTTATCACCTAGTCGGCCCACATTTTGGTATATTTAGCTTCAGAGTGAGAAGGATCCTTTGTCTACTCAATCCTTTATAAAAGTCTGCATTTTTGCAGCAACTTAATTGTCCCCTCATTAAATATTGATTTTCCACCTGCAGTGATCTAAAATGGTCTTGCACCATTATGTCTAATCTATACTATTAATTACCTATTAACGGCCTATCGGTGCAGAACCAGCTTTGAGTGTACTTTCTCCATTCTTTTCTTTTCTTTTTATGTGTTGTGGTTACACAAGGGCTGTGAGGGTGAGCTGGTGAAGACTGGACATAGGCGTGCCGGTGGACAAGCCACATGGTTCCAACCGGGCAGCTGCAATTTGCTCATTGTCTCAGCATTCAATATGGCAGCTCTGAAAGGAACCGTATGTGCAATCACCTGCTTTGGAAGAAATTGGCGACTGTGTCGTAACTGTTCAAGAATAGCCATACTGTAAAATGGCCGTTTGGTACAATGTTTTACAAGTTACTTTGCAGTGAAGTCATTACTCAAAGTCGAGCTTGGATTCCCCACGCCAAGTTGGTTGGGAATTCATCATTGTTACTGGGCAACTAGATCCAGTCCCTATTTTATCCTTACAGTGTGTTACACAATAGAACAAGTTAATATTTAAGAGCTATCTCTTCTGCTTATAATGAATGTCCTAGCATACTTTACACAAGAACAGATACAGGGAGCTAATTCACCTTATACATTCAACTCTCTGCCCTTTATTTCAATGTAAAACCTCCAAAGCATCTTAGAATAGAATCATAGAAAGTTGCAGCACGGAAGGAGGCCATTTCGGCCCATCGTGTCCGCGCCAGCCAACAAAGAGCTATCCAGCCTAATCCCACTTCCCAGCTCTTGGTCCGTAGCCCTGCAGGTTACAGCATCCCAAGTGCACATCCAAGTACTTTTTAAATGTGGTTAGGGTTTCTGCCTCTACCACCCTTTCAGGCAGTGAGTTCCAGACCCCCACAACCCTCTGGGTGAAGACATTTCCCCTCAAATCCCCTCTAAACCTTCCACCAATTACTTTAAATCTGTGCCCCCTGGTTTTTGACCCCTCTGCTAAGGGAAATAAGTCCTTTCTATCCACTTTATCTAGGCCCCTCATAATTTTATACACCTCAATAAGGTCTCCCCTCAGCCTCCTCTGTTCCAAGGAAAACAAACCCAGCCTATCCAGTCCTTCCTCATAGCTAAGATTCTCTACTCCCGGCAACATCCTTGTAAATCTCCTCTGTACCCTCTCTACTGCAATCACATCTTTCCTGTAATGTGGTGACCAGAACTGCACGCAGTAATCTAACTGAGGCCTAACTAGTGTTTTATACAGTTGAAGCATAACCCCCCTGCTCTTGTATTCTATGCCACGGCTAATAAAGGCAAGCATTCCGTATGCCTTCTTAACTACCTTATCTACCTGGCCTGCTACCTTCAGGGATCTGTGGACATGCACTCCAAGATCCCTTTGTTCCTCTACACTACTCAGTGTCCTACCATTTAATGTGTATTCCCTTTCCTTGTAGCCCTCCCCAAATGCATTACCTCACACTTCTCCGGATTGAATTCCATTTGCCACTGTTCTGCCCACCTGACCAATTTATTGATATCCTCCTGCAGTCTACAGCTTCCTTCTTCAGTATCAACCACACAGCCGATTTTAGTATCATCTGCAAACTTCTTAATCATACCCCCTATATTTAAGTCTAGATCATTAGTTGTACCACAAAAAGCAAGGGTCCTAGTACTGAGCCCTGCAGAACCCCACTGGAAACAGCCTTCCAGTCACAAAAACACCCATCAACCATTACCCTCGGCTTCCTGCCTCCGAGCCAGTTTTGAATCCAACTTGACACTTTGCCCTGGATCCCATGGGCTTTTAACTTCGTGACCAGTCTGCTATGTGGAACCTTATCAAAAGCCTTGCTAAAGTCCATATACACTACATCAAATACACTGCCCTCATCTACCCTCCTTGTTACCTCCTCAAAAAATTCAATCAAGTTTGTCAGACATGACCTTCCCTTAACAAATCCATGCTGACTATCCTTGATTAATCCGTGTCTTTCTAAATGAAGATTTATCCTGTCCTTCAGAATTCTTTCCAATAATTTTCCCACCACCGAGGTTAGGCTGACTGGCCTGTAATTACTCAGTCTATCCTTTTCTCCCCTTTTAAACTATTAGTAGATAGGAGAACTCTCCAAAATGTAATATTCTAATTTAGTGTGTGAGCTGGGTTAGAACTTGCATTGTTCCACTTTTTTGAGCTGGTAAATTCATTCTAAGACTGCAAGCCTACAAACTTAATCCATGTGTCAGCTGTGGCTCAGTTGGTAGCACACTTTTCTCTGTGTCTAGAAGGTTGTGGGTTCAAGTTCCACCCCAGGGACTTTGAGCATATAAAGCTAGGCTCACACTCCAGTGCAGTACTGAGGGAGTGCTGCACTGTCGGAGGTGCTGTCTTTCGGATGAGATGTTAAACTGAGGCCCCCATCTGCTCTCTCAGGTGGATGTAAAAGATCCCATGGCACTATTTCGAAGAAGAGCAGGGGAGTTATCCCCAGCAACCTGGCCAATATTTATCCCTCCCTCAATCAACATAAAAAAATTGATTGTCTGGTCATTAGCACATTGCTGTTTGTGGGAGCTTGCTTTGTGCAAATTGGCTGTTGCATTTCCTACATTATAACAGTGACTACACTCCAAAAGTACTTCATTGGCTGTAAAGCGCTTTGAGATGTCTGGTGGTCATGAAAGGCGCTATATAAATGCAAGACTTTCTTTTTATTTTATTGCCTGCTGTAATCTACTAATATTTATTAGTCTCCAGCAGAATGATGCTCAAATGATTTGATTCCCAATCAGGATAGAATATTTCTCTCTCTTTCTCTTTTCTATATTTATCTATCTATATATATCTATATATAATAATCTATCTCCTCTATATCAATCAACATCACTAAAACAGATTATCTGGTCATTATCACATTGCTGTTTGTGGGAGCTTGCTGTGCGCAAGTTGGCTGCCGCGTTTCCTACATTACAACAGTGACTACATTTCAAAAAGTACTTCATTGGCTGCAAAGCGCTTTGGGACGTCCTGAGGTGGTGAAAGGCGCTATAGAAATGCAAGTTTGTTCTTTCTTTTATTGCTTCCCTCTCTCATTCCTTCTCATTCCTCCTCAGCTCCACACTTTTCTTCCTCTCGATATCCCAATTTGTGTTACAATTGAGGCTCTTACTCCAACTGTTCCTTACCCAGGACTGCAAAACTGTGGAATCCCTCACCTCCCTCGGTCTTCCCTTCCTCCCCAATCTGCAGCCTTCTAAACCCCAAGCTTGGTGTCACTTAATCGCTAATTATTAATTCAGAGGGTGAAATTTCTTGTGGTGCACAGGCAGCGGATTAAATGGAAGTTCGACTATTATTTGCGATTTTATTTTCAGAAATTCATAACTTTACTCTCTGCATTTTCTAAGCTTGGGTTGTGCCAAGCTGGTCAATATGAAAGTACCGGCAAGAATTCGGTTTAATTAACAAAGCAACTAATGAACTGGTTTTAAAGGGACATGCCATACAGAGACCTCTTACTCGTGTCACTCTTCAGTGAGCTGACAGCCATTAGATAATAGCCAAAGCTTCACAAAGAGGAGTACAAATGAGGGAGGCTGTTTGGCCCAACTGGTTCCAGAGAAACCTCGGAGCTTCTCATCACCGCACCTAACTGCCTCTTGAATGTCTGGGGTTTTTGCCTCCTCTATCCATCATAGAACCATAGGCCGCGATTTTATCAATGGAGGCGGGTTAGGTGCGGGGTCAGGTGGTTTGCGGCTTCCAGTCCCGCCCTCAGCTGCATCCGGCCCACTGATGTGATTTTGCCTTGATTGACCTTGTTGACCCCGCCCTGCGGGCTTGCCGGCCAATTAAGAGGAAGCCGGCCTGATGACATCATTTGATGACGCGTCATCTGCCGGTTTCCTTAAAGGGACCACGCACAATTTTATTTTGACTGTTGATTTTTCAGTGTTTGACAGCATTGAGGTGCTGAAAACACTGACAATCACTGCACAAAGGTGACCTCTTGCATCCAGGCTCTCCAATGACTCCCTCCATCGGCTGGAATAGATGGCAGCTGCAGGTGAGGTGGCAGAAGCGATCTGTCACTGGTGAGAGAGGTTCTCCCAGTGAGGTGGCACTGGACATGGATTAAAAAACTTGTAACCTAAAGAAAAGTGTAAATGTATTAAAAATGCAGTTCCCAACATTTTCTTTCCTCTGAGACTCACCATGTGCAACATTGGATCCTCCACACCACTTCTGCAGCTGTCATCAATCCAGAAACATTACAGCAGACTCACAACACGCCACACTTACCTGGCGTGGTGTCCGGATATCGGGAAACCCAAGCCAGAAGCGGCAAAATTCAAAAATAGGCTGGCGACTACCTGTTAATAGGCAGGTAATTGTCTTTAATCCTCTTCCCGCCGCTAGGTGTCGGGTCCATTCGCAAATCGGGGACCCGACACTTGGGAAAATTGTTTGGAGGCGGGTTGACGGTGGATCGCAACCCGCCATCAATCAAAACGATTTCAACCTTTGTCCCACCTCCAAACTCGCCCTCTAAGCGCCGGCAAAATCCAGCCCATAGAATCATAGAATGATACTGCACAGAAGGAAGCTATGCAGCCCATTGTGCCTGTGCCGGCTATTTGAAAGCGCTATCCAATTAATCCCACTCCCTGCTCTTTCCCCATAACCCTGTAATTTTTTTCCCCCTTCAAGTATTTATCCAATTCGCTTTTGAAAGTGACTATTGAATCTACTTCACCACCCTTTCAGGCAGTGCATTCCAGATCATAAGCACTCACTGTGTTTATAAAAGAAAACATTTCCTCTTGTCTCCTCTGGTTTTTTTTGACAGACTATTCCAGGTATCGATCACTCTCTGCGTGAAAAGGTGCTTCCTGAACTTTGTCGTGAACTTGTCTTTACCAGTTTGCTTCTATGTTCCCTGGTCATGCAGTTATGGTTTAACTTCCAATAGTGTTCAGGATTAACCTTTTCTATTTCATTTAATGTCTTGTATACCTCTGGAAGGTGTCTTACTCCAATTATATAGGGACTTGGTGAGACCACACCTGGAGTACTGTGTACAATTTTGGTCTCCTTACCGAAGGAAGGATATACTTGCCATAGAGGGAGTGCAACAAAGGTTCACGAGATTGATTTCTGGGATGGCGGGACTGTCGTATGAGAAGAGATTGAGTAAACTAGGCCTTTATTCTCTTAAATTCAGAAGAATGAGAGGGGATCTCATTGAAGCATACAGAATTATTACAGGGCTTGATAGGATGGATGCTGGGAGAATGTTTCCCTGGCTGGGGAGTCTAGAACCAGGGGCCACAGCTTCAGGATAAAGAGTAGGCCATTCAGGACTGAGATGAGAAGAAATTTCTTCACACAGAGGGTGGTGAATCTTTGGAATTCTCTACCCCAGAGAGCTATGGAGGCTCAGTCATTGGGTATATTCAAAACAGAAGTCGATAGATTTCTGACTAGTAAAGGCATCAAGGGATATGGCAACAGGGCCGGTGAATAGAATTGAGGTAGAAGATCAGCCATGATCTCATTGAATGGTGGAGCAGGCTCGAAGGGCTGAATGGCCTCCTCCTGCTCCTATTTCTTATGTTCATGGCCGATCTTCTATCACTTTCCTGCACTATCCCCATATCCCTTGATTCCCTTAATATTCAAAAATCTATCGATCTCTGTCTTGAATATACGCAACAATTGAACCTCCACAGCCCTCTGGGGTAGAGAATTCCAAAGCTCCTGTGAAGCGCCTTGGGACGTTTTACTACATTAAAGGCGCTATATAAATGGTTGTGGTGGTGGCGGCGGTGGTGATGGTACCCAGGAGTGTAACAATGAAGCGTCCTTGCGTTCTGAACTGGATCTCCTCTACAGCAGGTGAAACATACAGAACATTTGAGTCAGGTGAGAGATACCTTGACACGTAGTATAACTTCTGTTCACGTTGCATTCCAAAAACAGAGAACACGCGAATGTTCGCCCACTTCGGTGGGTTGTCTAACTCAACATAAAAGCTCAACCACTCTGTACCCTGTCCTATTGCCCAGGACAGCACTTGAACTCCCTCCACAGCCTTCAGCTGGTTGACTGACCTGCGATGCCCTGATTTTTATAAGACCTCTTTCGCAGCCCCCGCACAGATCAGAAGAAGGTATCCAGCACCAAGGTGTAAAGTTGTCTCTCTGAATAACCAGACCCGACTAATGAATTGTCCATTACTTCAGTCTCCGAGGGAGTTTCGCTGTAATTGAAATTCATTTACCTAACGAGGTACAACTGAGCATGGGGGCGTCTCGGGAAAGTTAATCTGTTTTAGGCAAGCTTTAGATTAAAAAAACACATCTTAAAATAACTCACATCCAAGTGCTTTCAATGTATAAAGAATCCAAAACTTAGATACTGGGAACTGAATCCAAAGAATCTGAACAGATTCTGCTGGATGGCCTCTGATTTGTAACGGTAGATTTTATGCAGTTCTGCACTGGGATAACAAATTTTGTACTATGTTTCCTATTTAGAAATATAGCTCAGCATTCTGTTTGCTTTCCTTTGCAATTGTTGGACATGGTCAGTATCGAGTTTTCTTTCTCTCGCCTGCACTCTCGTACTTCATTGGGACGTCCTGAGGTCGTGAAAGGTGCTGTATAAATGCAATGCTCCGATGGACGGTTCACATCGTCCGCATGCCCGATGCGAGACTCCCAAAACAAGCGCTCTACTCGGAGCTCCGACGCGGCAAGAGAGCCCCCCAGGTGGACAGAGGAAACGCTTCAAGGACACCCTCAAAGCCTCCTTGAAAAAGTGCAACATCCCCACCGATACCTGGGAATCCCTGGCCCAAGACCGCACAAAGTGGAGGAGAAGCATCCGGGAAGGCGCCGAACACTTCGAGTCTCTTCGCCGGGAGCAAGCGGAAGCCAAGCGCAGGCAGCGCAAGGAGCGCACGTCAACCCAAGCACCCCACCCACCCGCCCCTTCAACCACCGTCTGCCCCACCTGCGACAGAGACTGTAGGTCCCGCATTGGACTCATCAGTCACCTGAGAACTCATTCTTAATGTGGAAGCAAGTCATCCTCGGTTCCGAGGGACTGCCTAAGAAGAAGAAGAAGATAAATGCAAGTCTTTCTTTCCTTTTCTCTCTCTCTCTCGCACACTCTCTCTTCTTTCCACCCCCCCCTCAGTTCAATGCCATTCATTGGCCCAGAGTTTGCTGAAGCAGGGCATCTCCCAGCATACCCTGTTCTTGCACCTTTCAGCTCAAAACTTTTTTGCCCGCAAAATTGCTGGAAGTGCGAGCTGATAACGGCGCAGCGAGGGCAACAGGGCATCTGGGACCTTGGTGAACAAAGGACAAACAGGGTACCTCCTTAACCAATAAGATAAAATGATTGAGAAATAAACAGAGGAAGGGCTGAGAAGGAGGGTGAATTAGAGTGGGTGAATTCAATGTCAAATCAGGTACAGAAAGAGAGGGAAAGAAAGATTTGATTGGAAAAGTAAGAAAAAATATTAAAATTTGACATTTTTTTAAATCTCCAACAAAAATTCACTACCTGTAGGAATGAGGCTCCATAGTTTTAATTGTTCACTTTCTGAGCAAGAGGTTGATTGGCAGTCATTAACAATTATCACTTGGGTACTTACGCTATTAATTTCTAGACTTAACTTTCTGCGATGAGTTTGATGGGTGATT
This sequence comes from Squalus acanthias, assembly GCA_030390025.1. NCBI lineage: Eukaryota > Metazoa > Chordata > Chondrichthyes > Squaliformes > Squalidae > Squalus > Squalus acanthias. Next base: position 59,374,274 of record CM059443.1, on the reverse strand, counting down.
AATGTGCAAATGCAGCAACTTCATGAAAATCACGGGGAGGTTGAGGGCGAGATGCCATTTTTGCGAAGCTAACGGCGGGGCGGCACAAATCACAACTTGCGGCGATTTGCAATTCACAGGGTATCTCTTCCTCGCCACAAGTTGCTGGCCGATTTGTGCGTTAATAGCGGTAAGCGCCATTGAACTCGCTGTTATTTTGGCAGGAAATTATATTACCGGTTTTATTTTTTTCCCAATTGAATTTACCAACTTGGAAATATTGTTTCCCTCTTCTGTGACTCCATGACTGCTCAATCATTCTCTACTGCGCTCCCTAGTTTTCTTCAATCTGAAAATTTGACTAATTTACATTGATTCTGAATCCAGATTATTTTGGTAGATGGTACCTGGAGCACTCAGGCGAATCCCCCCCGAGTCCAACATCATCCCCAAACTAGTACCTGCTGCTTCCTCATTCAGACAATTCCTTATCCACCTCAAAGATTCACCTGGGATGCCAACGGCCTTGATCTTGTGTAGCAACCTTTCCCGTGGAACCTTATTGAAGGTTTCTGGGAGCTTTATCCTCGAACTTTCCGAAGTCTAGTTACTGGGTGGGTGGGAGGGGCGTTGTCAAGCAGAAACATCACCTCCTGAAACATTGAGGTAATCTTCCTATAGGTAATGAAGCTTGCTCCTAACAATCATTTCCATTATTTTGCCAGTTCATAGTTCCCGTTGCAAGACTAATGGGTCTGTAGTTTAGCAAGTTTTTTTTAATCCCCTACTTTGAAAACAGCATCCACGGTAGCTTGTTCAATGCAGCCTCCCTGTATTCATTGACTACTTCATAATGGATATCAACACTTTGGAGCATTGGTCCCTACTCTTGCCCAGTGCCCTTGGGTATTTTGTACCCATCTCAGGGGGTTTTCAACTCTCTAATCCCCCCATCTAGGTCGTCCGTGATGGTGATGCCAATTCATTTAACTTGGTTGTCGAACCTGCTTCTGATTACTCAATAGTGACTTCTTTGGCTGGAAGTTCATGTGTGTGGATATCAAATGGGGACAGGATCCGGCTCTGTTGAAACATCTGCTGACACTCTCTGTCTAGGTCCATGCATGAAGGATAACCACCTGGATAGGGTACCAGGGACAAAAGGGAGGAGCTGGGCTAGGTTATTCTACAAGGGACATACAGGCTTACAAACCAAATTCCAGTTGTCAATATCAAAAAGGGAACACTAACTCTGGCGGCGAGTGTCTCACCTCCTGACTCCCCAAAGCCTTTCCACCATCTACAAGGCGCAAGTCAGGAGTGTGATGGAATACTCTCCACTTGCCTGGATGAGTGCAGCTCCAACAACACTCAAGAAGCTCGACACAGTCCAAGACAAAGCAGCCCGCTTGATTGGCACCCCATCCACCACCTCAAACATTCACTCCCTCCACCACTGGTGCACCGTGGCTGCAGTGTGTACCATCTACAAGATGCACTGCAGCAACTCACCAAGGCTTCTTCGGCAGCAGCTCCCAAACCCGCGACCTCTTCCACCTAGAAGGACAAGGGCAGCAGGCGCATGGGAACACCACCACCTCCAAGTTCCCCTTCAAGTCACACACCATCCTGACTTGGAAATATATCGCCGTTCCTTCATCGTCGCTGGGTCAAAATCCTGGAACTCCCTCCCTAACAGCACTGTGGGAGCACCTTCACCACACGGAATGCAGTGTTTCAAGAAGGCAGCTCACCACCATCTTCTCAAGGGCAACTAGGGATGGGCAATAAATGCTGACCTTGCCAGCGATGTCCACATCCCATGAATTAATTTAAAAAATGAATCAGAGGGGAGATGAGGAGAACTTTATTTTATGTGGCAATTTATGATCTGGAATGCGCTGCCTGAAAGTGTGGTGGGCGCAGATTCAATAGTAACTTTCAAAAGGGAATTGTGTGTGTATATATATATATATATATATATATATATATACTTGAAAAGGAAAAAAATGCAGGGCTACGGGGAAAGAGAAGGGGAATGGGACTAATTGAATAGCTCTTTCGAAGAGTAGGCACAGGCACGATGGGCTGAATGGCCTCTGATTCTATGAGCTCTGCTCTGCTATTTAATGGAAACATTAACTCTTGAAATAAATCAGTTAGCATCCCTGTTAAAATAACAATTAAAGGAATGCCATACAAACACATTAAGCCTCCGTACACATAAACACCTCCACTGGTAATTTCCACGCTAAAGGGACCAATAATAATTGAAGAAGAGGGTGGAATAGTGTCAGAAGTCATTGATAGCTCAAAAGAGAGGAGGCTTGTCCCTGATGAGGGTGCAGCTTCTCAATGATGCCTGATGCAGCAGAATAAAGTGGTGTCAGCCAAAATGGATGACTTGGGCAAATCTTGAAAGAACCCGAGGGTTTTTCACATTCCCTGAAGTTATATTGAAGGGAGTGATTCGATGGGAATCTTCCAGTCCATGTTAAAAGAGCTATCGGAGATTAAGCAGCAAAAGCTCACGAAGGCGCATTCAACACTGGTAAAAAAAAAGCTGTTGAACCTTGTGCGGGCCCAAGGTTTCGTTGTCGTAATATTGAATTGCTAAAGAGCTAATTCTGCAAACTGCCAGAAAGACAGGGAGATCCGATTCAAAGAGAGGCACATCTCTATTTACATGGTTACAAGTCCGCAGGGAATACTCTGGCAATGGGAATACAGGAGGCTCAATTTCAAAGCAAGAATGGAAAACCTAGTGTTGTACACTGGGTTAAAGACCTTTTCATATACAAAGCATTTAGTTCACTTGTATGAGATGTAAACACTTGTTGAGAGCAGTTTAATACACAGATTAGTCAATACTCCGACAGTCTACAATTACAATCAGCATTAACACAACTAATGAGACTGGGGCATGTCTGCCAGGTGCATTAGATTTTTACGGATTTGATTTGGATGGTTTCTAAAAACCGAATGCGAATTTATTCGCAAGAGCTCCCTAATGAGAAGATGTTTCCACCTGCGGGGGAGACCAAAAGGGTCAATAACCAGGGGGCATAGATTTACAGTAATTGGTCGGAGGTTTAGAGGGGAGTTGAGGAGAACTTTTTTCACCCAGAGGGTGGTGGGGGTCTGGAACTCACTGCCTGAAAGGAACGTAGAGGCAGAGACCCTCATCACATTTAAAAAGTACTTGGATATGCACTTGAAGTGCCGTAACCTACAGGGCTACGGACCAAGAGCTGGAAAGTGGGGTTAGGCTGGAGAGCTCTTTGTCGGCCGGCACGGACAAGATGGGCCGAATGGCCTCCTTCTGTGCTGTAAATTTCTATGATTCTATGAAAACTAGGGGCCATAAATATAAGATAGTCACTAATAAATCCAATAGGGAATTCAGGAGAAACTTCTTTACCCAGAGAGTGGTGAGAATGTGGAACTCGCTACCACAGGGAGTGGTTGAGGCGAATAACATAGATACATTTAAGGGGAAGCTAGATAAATACATGAGGGAGAAAGGATTAGAAGGATATGCTGATAGGTTTAGGTTTATAGGGTGGGAAGAGGCTCGTGTGGAGCATAAACACCGGCATGGACCTGTTTCTGTGCTGTACATTCTATGTAATGCCTCAGTTGGTTATGGCAGTGTGTAACTGAGCCTGCAGACCTAAGATTGCACTCTCTGGGCAGTGCTGAGAAACTGATTTCGGGCAGGCTGGGGATAGGAGTGTAACACCGGGCCTCAGGGACCCAGTACTGTAGACAGGGAAAAGCCAATTCCCTGTTTAACTGTTGATAAAAGTGGACATCAGGTATGGACAGATTGACCTTAGCTACACTACCCTCCATATTTCCAGTAGTTATGCAGACAATTGCAGTCCTGGTTCACGCGTAGTGGGTGCCTACTTGGGCAAGGTGATGGAGGGCCGTCAAAAGTGCATTCCAGAGCATGAATTGGCACCTTCAGGAAAGGAGAGGAATAAATGATTGGCAACCAGTGTGGAGGTATAAAAGATCCCACTCCATGAGCAAGAAAGATGTAGGGTTGGGTAAAGCAGTCAGTGTCCTGGGAAAGACTGAAACTCTGGTCAGAAATTCTGCCCAGTGATACATGAAAGATGCAAATAATGGGCTCACTTTTTTTTTGGTGGGGGGCTGCTGCCCAGCTCTGTTCAGAAGGAGATCTTTGGTAATTCGGTGATCCTTCCAAGGAGAAGATGGAAGAACGTCCCATCTGTAGGACAGCTATTGGTTAGCTGCACAACATGTCATAAAATGGCATTGCAATATCAAAAAAAAAAGCCAGCCCCCAGTAAATAGAGAGAAAGACTTGCATTTATATAACTCCTTTCATGACCTTGGGCGTCCCAAAGCGCTTTACAGCCAATGAAGTATTTTTTGGAGTGTAGTCACTGTTGTAATGTAGGCAACCCGGCAGCCAATCTGCGCCCAGCAAGCTCCCACCAACAGCAATACAATAACGACCAGATATTCTGGTGTTAGGTGTAGGTAAATCATGTGTTCAAAATAGATTATGGTGCCTCTAGTTTAAGCTGAATTGAAGTAGATGATAACATGCAGAGTTTTGATGGGAAATAGTTAAGGAAGAGACCCGAGGTCTGAATGATGGTTTGGGTCCAGCTATCAAGGCCAAAGTGAACTGAATTTGGCCAGTTTCAAAACAGTTTATGATACTACTGTGAAAATTGTAAATGACACTGGCACAGTAGGATTGTTCTTCTGAAGTTGGATAAGAAAGAACTTGTATTTATATAGCACTTTTCATGTCATCTCGATGTCCCAAAGCACTTTACAACACGAAAGGTTTTTACAAGTATACTAAGAGAGAGAGGGTGGCTAAGAGTAATGTGGGTCACTTAAAGACAGACTCGGGAGATATTGCAATTGAATATGAGGAAATGGCAGACTTGTGGAATACTTTCCCCTACCTCGGCGGGTCCGAAGTCGGCGATGTCGGAGGCGGGTCCCGACCCTGCTGCTGGCTCCATCCCGGCCTCCGACGTGACTTTCCCCTGATTGGGCTTGTTAAGCCCCGCCCAGCGCGTTTCCCGGCCAATTGAAGGAAGCGGGTCTGACGACGTCATTTATGACGCGTCATCAGCCGGTTTCCTTCGAGGGACCATGTGCAAATTTGCTGCAAACACTGACAAGCACTGCACAGAGGTGCAGGGCTGCACCCAGGCTCTCCCATGACTCCCTCCATATGCTGATGGAGGGAGTCACAGCACGCAGGGAGGTTCTCTTCCCTTCCAATGGTCCTGGTTGCACATTGCACCCGAGGGCACAAGCAGGAATGTGGTCAGGAGGACCTGGGTGCAGTGGTGCAAACCTTTCAATGATCTCAGTAGATCATGAAACGTTACTGCAAAGCCACACTCAACCTCATCCTGCTGTGCCACTCATCACATCCCCATCACTCTGCCTTCCCTACCCTACTCCTGCACATCCTTACTCACACCAACTTACCTTGCACCTCCACTCATCCCTCTCATTAAAAAAAACCATTGATAAGTGGCTGTAAACAAGCCACTAATGATTTGAACTGGGTCCCCCGCCGCTGCCTGTCGGGTCTGCTCAGCGCTGGCAGACCCGACATCGGGAAATGCAGGTGTGCGCGTTCTGACAGCAGCGTTCCTGACCCACTGTCAATCATTTTAAATTTCACAGCTGACCCGCCACCCATCGGGTCCACTGAGCGCCGGCAAAATCGCGGCCTTACTTTGTATCAGTCTTCACAGTAGAGGATGAGGATAAAGTACCAGAGATATGAGGAAAACTAAAAATAAATCAAGGGTGGAACTTACTAGATTTAATATAAGCTTGAAAAATGAGAATGGAGAAAATAATGAGATTAATGATAGACAAATCTCCAGGACCTGATGGGTTCCACCCCAGGGTATTAAAAGAAGTAGGTGAGGAAATTGTGGATGCTCTAGTCATGATCTTCCAAAGCTCTCTTAATTCAGAAAGTGTTCCCTTGGATTGGAAATTTGCCAATGTAACTCCATTTGATAAGACGGGTAGGAGAGATAAACTAAGGAAATTATTATAGGCCTATCAGTCTATTGTCTGTTGTGGGAGGGACAGAGTGACTCAGCACTTGGACAAATATGAACTGATCAGAGAGAGGCAGCATGGATTTGTAATGGGCAAGTCATGTCTAATGAAGCTATGTCTAATTCTTGTTGAATTTTTTTGAAGATGTCCTATCAAGATAGATGAGGGAGTCTCTATGGATGTTATTTCTATGGACTTCCAAATGCATTCGATAAGGCTCCACATAAGAGACTGTAGACAAAAATGAGAGCGCATGGAATTGGAGGCCACCTATTGACATGGGTATGGAATTGGTTAGGAGGTAGGAGATAGAGAGTAGGGATAATGGGTATGTACTCCAATTGGCAGGATGTGACTTGTGGTGTCCCCCAAAGATCTGTACTGGGGACTCAGCTTTTCACTCTATTTATAAATGACTTGGATGAAGGAACAGAGAGCTGTATATGCATGTTTGCTGATGACACTAAGTTAGGTGGCACAGTAAGTAGTGTAGATGGGAGCAGAACGTTGCAAAGGGACAGCGATAGAGTAAGTGAGTGGGCAGAACTGTGGCAGATGGAGTTCAATGTGGGAAAGTGTGAGGTCATCCACTTTGGACCCAAGATAGATAGATCAGAATATTTTCTAAATGGTGAAAAGCTGGGAACTGTGGAGGAGCAGAGAGATTTAGTGGTCCAACTACAGAAATCACTAAAAACTAGTGGACAGGTACAAATAATTAATAAGGCTAATGCAATGTTGGTCTTTATTTCAAGGGGGCTGAAATACAAAGGGGTGGAAGTTATGTTACAGTTGTAAAAAGCTCTGGTCAGACCCTATTTAGAGCGCAGCGTTCAGTTCTGGGCACCGCACCTCCGGAAGGATATATTGGCCTTGGCGGGCGAGCAGTGCAGATTCACCAGAATGACCCCTCGATTGTTAATGATCCTGCTCCCTCCTGTACTGTGGCTGAGGAACTAAACTGAGGCCCCAGCTGCCTCTTCTAGTCAGTCAACTGAATGTTAAAAAATCCCATGTCAATATTGGAACAAAAGCAAGGAGCTCTGACAATGTTCTGGCCAGCATTCTTCCACCTCCCCCACCCACCACCCAACACCACCAAAACAGATCGGCCATTCATCGGCATTGCTGTTAGCCATTTTTGCTCAGAGTGAAATTCTACTGTCACGTTTGCTTACACAAGAGTAGTGCGTGCACTGGAAATAATTAATTGTGCATGGAGACATTTCCCAAGAGAAGTGATAAAGCGCTCCATAAGTGCAAGTCTTTTTGTTCTTGAATTCGCCAATGTTATCTACCACCCCGGGGACTTCCTTCTGTACATTCACCACTTCCGTGGAAAGTAGTTCAGTATAAAACTGTCTATTCACCTCCCTCTTTTGAGCTCGAGCCCATTGTAATGTTTGTGAATATATCAAGCCATTATTAGGGTTCAATGGACTGAGGTTTAATGAATAACAATAGAGTTATTAGTACAGATCTGAAGCCTATAAAATGTAACCAGGAGGTGAACAGGAATGCATTATAAGGGGAGGCAACTGATAAAGATGTGACTTCAAGGCAATAGATTGTATCAGACATGGAATGGAATGGAAGAGATAGCAATCTATTGCAAGCTTTCACAAATCATTTTACAAACCCATATGATACGTACTGTAATGGGCAACAATACATTAAAGGTCTTAATCGTAAAGAAAAATTACTAAGAGCAAATCAGAAATAAAATTATAGCTGAAAAAACGATAAAAGCTCAATTGAAAGAGAAAATGCTGTACTGTTGCAGTATAGCTACTGCAGTCAAAGAAATCCCTCGTTGATGCACTTAAATGAGATGTATACTAGAAAACAAAATCACTAAAATGTTAAATATTTGTTCAGACAATCTTTTCTTGAATCTTTCCCCAATACTGCCAGTTTAACTCCATTAGTAAAGGACAAGCAAACTTGCGCCTTTTACAAGTGCAGGACATCCCAACAGGCAATTAAATATTTAGAAGTGTATTCCCTGTGATGATGTGATTACCTGATTGTCGCTAAAACCCACCTGGATCAATAATGTCCTTCAAGGAAGGAATTCTGCCGTCCTTACCCGGTCTGACCTACATGTGACTCCAGACCCACAGCAATGTGGTTGACTCTTAACCGCCCCTCTGAAATGGCTCAGTTGCCAAGGCGACAGCTCTCCACCACCTTCTCAAGGGCAATTAGGGATGGGCAATAAATGCTGGCCTTGCCAGATCCCATGAATGAATAAATATTAAAAAAAGTAGGAAATTGCGGCAGCCCATTTGCACACCAAAGTTCCACAGTGAGTCAATGACCAAATAATCTGTTTTAGTGGTGTTGAGCACCTTACTAGTCTATGGTTCCACAGGTATCAGTTACCCTATGGTATGTCACTCAAGTGGCCAGTCTTCATATGTAAGCCTTGGTAGTGAAGACCACCCAAACCATCCTGTCCTCTCTTTATATCCACTCGCGCACACTTCTAATAAGGGTCACTGCATAGCGTTCAGGAGCAGGAACCTTGGCCATACTTTTCCTCCCATTCCCTACTCCCTTCCCTAGCCTAGGAACACTACAGTTAATTGCATTCCCAGCACAGACTGGGAATCGAACCTGGGGCCTTTCTGCCTTCGACACATTAAGATGGTCCAAATGTCTCGACCTCTGCCCATCATCGCCAGAACCACCAATTTTGGTTTCAGGCTTCCAAATGGCTAAGCTGTCCCATCATGCAATTTGTGTGGTTATCGCATTGGATTTTTTTTGTTGAGAAAAATCAGCATTGATGAAATCGGGGAAAAAATACAGCTGCTTAAAAAAAGAAATGGCAGTCATTAACCACAGTTGATCAAAAGGTGTCAGCTGTGGCTCAGTGGGTAGCACCCTCACCTCTGAGTCAGAATAGTTGTGGGTTCAAGTCCCACTCCAGGGACTTGCAGTACATAAAACTAGGCTGACACGCCAGTGCAGTGCAGTGCTGAGGGAGTGCTGCGCCGTCGGAGGTGCCGTCTTTCAGATGAGACATTAAACCGAGACCCCGTCTGCTCTCTCAGGTGGACATAAAAGATCCCATGGCACTATTTTGAAGAAAAGCAGGGGGAGTTATCCCTGGTGTTCTGGGCCAATATTTATCCCTCAACCAACATAACAAAAAAAAAGCAGATTATCTGGTCATTATCACATTGCTGTTTGTGGGAGCTTGCTGTGCGCAATTGGCTGCCGCGTTTCCCACATTCCAACAGTGACTACACTTCAAATAGTACTTCATTGGCTGTAAAGCGCTTTGAGAAGTCCGGTGGTCATGAAAGATGCTATATAAATGCAAGTCTTATTTATTATTGTAAAAGATTCGTCAAATAGCTACGCTTTAAGGAGGCATTGAAGGTAAAGAGAAAACACCGAGCTTTAAAATCTATATGTCAACCAGAATTAAAACATGGCGGCCGAACACAGCTGGGGAGAACAACAGATTGACTGGTGTCTGCACAAACGTCAAATTACCAGCTACATCCCTGATGTATATAGGCTGAAGTGATCAAATAAATATTCCACAGAGTATAACGGTTGCTGTTGCTGGAAAATTGCCCAGGGTTGAATGTTGGAGATTTGAAGAAAGATAAATACTCTTGAATCTTGATTACCTTCAGCGATCAGGGAGCATCTTTTTATATTGAATTCTCAAAAGAAGTACATTTGCATCTATATATTTTATGAAGCCATTGTACATTGTGATTGCACAGGGAATTGCATTTATACATCCAGGTTTCTTGATTAGCTGTGCTTGGACTGGGAGCAATGTGGGTCAGAGGTTAAGGCAATTGAGATCTTGGGGCGTGATCTTGCCAGCCCTGGGGAGGCGGGTATGGAGGCGGGACTGCCGGGAAAATGGCAGAATCTGGGGGCGGGTGTCCATCCCACCCCCAACCCGCCTCCGTGCCATCTTGCCAGGAGGCAGTTAGCCGACCCGCGCTGGGTCCCGTCCCCTTGGAGGCGGGAAGGGGATTACAGCCACTTATCTGCTTGTTAACAGGTAGTTAACAGGCAGATAAGAAGATTATCCCCATTTTACCCACACAAGTGCGGGCTTCCCGAAGGCTGTGAACCCCGCCAGGGTCACCGAGGTGAGTAGTGGGTCTGCGGGGGTCGGAGGGTGCAAAAGTGCGCTGTGGAGGTAAGTGATGGGTGCAAGTGTGGAGAGGTGAGTATGTGAGGTAAGTGGAAAGTGATAGAAAAAGTTTAGAGTCATAGGGGGAAAAATTAGGTCGCGCCCCATTTGGGGCGCAAATATCGTCTGGACGCAAATATTAGCGCCTGGCGCTAATTATCGGCACTGACTGGAAACTTCACTTTTACCGCCCCGGGAGGTGAGTGGAGCGCTAAATCAGGCGCTGCACACCTGTCTTAAGGCGCAAAGGCCGAGCAGTGAGGCGCTAACTCAGCGCGCGAGCGCAGCGCAGCTGCTGCCAGTTAGCGAGGGAACACAGACACACTGGCACCGGCCACTTCTTAAAGCGGGGGGGGCCAACTTGCTCCCCAGCCACACCCTGCTCATTACAGCCTTGAATCTCGGCCTGGAGAGACCTGTGAATCCATTTTGCTGCCAAGGATGGAGAGGGTGAGAGAACGCGCTCATCGCTTCACCGAGCGGGCCTTGGATGCTCTGGTTGGCGCGGTGGAGCGCAGAAGATGTATGCTCTTCCCTGAGAGTGGCAGGAGGCCTTTGCCACGCGAGTTCAGAAGAGTGTGGAGGGAGGTGGCTCAGAGCGTCTCCTCCAGGAGCATGGTGCCCAGGACCCATACTCAATGCCGCAAAAAGTTCAACGACCTCACTCGGGTCGTCAGGGTGAGTGGCTTTTTCTCAATACCTCTCCATCCCTCCATCTCAACCTCACTCTATGGCCAGAGGGTCTTAAAACCCCAATGCACAACACTCATCCAACACCTATGGCCCTTTCATGAAACACACACACACATTCCACACTTTGCATACAGTAAGGGCTATTCACCTATGGGAGGCACATCAGGCAAGACCATGGCTGCATACAGTAAGGGCTATTCACCTATGGGAGGCACATCAGGCAAGACCATGGCTGTATATTTACTCAGATGCTGTCCTTTTTCTTACAGGCCAAGCTGGCGCATAATCGGAGACAGCAGCAATGGACAGGTGGAGGGCGGCCTCAGCTGCAACCCCTCAGCGATCTTGAGGAGCGCGTCCACAGGATTGTGGCAAGCCAGGTGATCGGTCCCGTCGCCACTGGAGACGCCGACCCCGTTCTGGACAGCAATGGTAAGGTCATCACCTTTTTGTCCTCTGTCCTTCCACTTGTCCCTCACAACACCAGCCTTTGACACTTTCAATCCAACTTGCTAACTCGCTGCACTTATTCCTCCCTTACTGCCACCCTGTCCTCACGCTAAAGCCACTCTTGTACCTCCCTGCTTTCAGATGGTGATTCACCAGCTGAGGAGACGGGCCCTGAAGCTGCCACTGGGAGTGATGCTGCAGCCGAGGAGGAAGAGGAAGCCGGAGCATCAGTGCCACCCTCTCCCGAGGAAGCCCATGCCCACACTGGGAACACGCCTTCCCTGGAGGAGAGCAGGGGGGAAGGGTCTGATGAGGGTGAAGCTCCAGGACCCAGCGGGCTGCAGCAACGCCATGGGGGGGGTAGGGAAGAACGGGGGCCTTCTCCCCAGAGGGAGAGTATGCCAGACACTCCTACTGCAATGGACGCAGAGGAGGAGCGGCTGATCGCAGAAATGAACACCCAGGCGGTGGGCATGCACACTGAGCTCATGGGTGCAGTGGGAAGGGTGCCCGAATGCATTGAGTCACTGGCAAGGAGTGTGGAGCACTTCGCTGTAGCACAGGCGGATGCCACACTAACGCTTAGTGCTGCAATTCAGTCACTGGCTGCCGTGATCCCATCTCTGACTGCTCTCATACAGACTCAGATTGAGGCCACGCGAGCACAGACTGCTGCCTACCTCGATGGTTCGTGCACATGTCCCCGGGGCTGTCACCGCGCCGCAGCAGGCCAGCAATCTGTTCTCCAGCAGATTGCTCCGGATGCTGAAGTGCTGCCCCGTGGGAGTGCCAGTGTGTCGGGCAAGCAGGGAGTTGCTGTCCTCTCTCACGATGACAGCATTCCTGCTGCCAACACTGTCACTTCTCCACTGCACTTGCCACCGCCTGTAGGACAGACTGCTGCCGCCCATGCAGAGTTGGTGCAGTCTGCAGCCGGGCCCTCCAGGCCCAGAACTGGTCGATGCCGTCCTTCAGGTGCATCTGCAGTGTCAGGGTCTGACGAGCAGCAGCCTTCCACCAGCCTTGCTGCAGCCACTGAGGTCCCATTACGGAGGAGCAGTAGGGTTAGAAGGGGGGAAGTGCGCAAGGGAAGGAGATCACCCTCGAAGGGCAAAAAGTAGGAGGTGTGACAAAATGCTGGTCATTTTTTTATTAAAGGTCGAGGTTCATGGTCCAACTTTTGTTTAGTGTTTTGGACATTATCTCCAGGTTGTGAGAACCAGTTATGTTATTGACTGTTTTTTTGTGTTTATTTCTATGAGTTTGTCATGAGGAATTGACACACACAGAGTTTGTAAAATAAATAAGTTTCTGTATTCAAAATATACATGGTTGGTGATTGGAATTATTGGTGCCTTGGCCGGCTTAGGGGTTGCGTGCTGGGTTCATTAATGTTGTTAGCAATGGCAGGGGCCCTAGAAGCGGCTTGCTATTAGCCGTTGACGGACGGCCCTTGCAGTTTGACCATTGTGGGCCGCCCTCCCGCCTTGGTGCTGCTGATGATCATCCTCCTCGTCCTCTTCCTCCTCTTCCTCCTCCTCCTCTGGTGGTGCTCCAAGGCCTGGTGGCATTGGCTGGGTCCTGAGGATTGCCATGTTATGCAACATGCAGCACACGACTACGAAGTTCGATACTCGCTCAGGCGAGTACTGCAGGGCTCCTCCAGAATGGTCGAGACAGCGGAACCGTTGCTTCAGCACGCCGATTGTGCGCTCAATGATGTTCCTGGTAGCTTGATGGCTCTCATTGTACCGCAGCTCAGCAGGGGTGTTGGGCATACGGAGCGGTGTCATCAGCCAGGTGCTCAATGCATACCCCTTGTCCCCGAGAAGCCAACCAACTGGCTGATGCGGTGCCTCGAAAAGTTCTGCCACAGTAGTCTGGCGCAGGATAAAAGCATCGTGGCAGCTGCCAGGATAGTGGGCATTGACAGCGAGTATCAGCTGTCTGTGGTCACAGACCAACTGAACATTCAAGGAATTGAACCCCTTTCTGTTCCGGAATTCCTCGGCATTCTCATGCGGAGCACGCAAAGCCACATGCGTGCAGTCAATGGCGCCCTGCACCATGGGGAAGCCCACTACCCTCGCAAAGCCCAGAGCGCGGTCACGCTGCTTGTCTGGGGTCATGGGGAAAGAGATGAACTCTCGTCTCCTTTTAAAGAGGGCATTTGTGACCTGCCGGATGCAGCAATGCACCGCGAACTGGGAGATATTGGCGAGGTCCCCAGCAGCAGCTTGAAATGAGCCAGTAGCGTAAAAGTTGAGAGCCACTGTGACCTTCACTGCCACCGACAGAGACGTCCTGGACCTCAGTTGAGGCTGCAGATCTGGCTGCAGCAGGTGGCAGAGCTCAGTGACCACCTCCTTGCTGAATCGCAGCCTTCGCAAACACAGCTCCTCAGACATATGGATGTAGGAGAGCTGTTCACGATATACCCTGGGAGGGTAAGCTCTCCTGTACATACGCCTGTTGGCCCTCCTCCGTCTGGCCATCATTGCCACTCTCTCTCTGCGTCTCTGTATCCTCCGATTCAGCTGGAGCAGGACAACGCCCCCAATCAGTGCAGCCCCCATATTCTCTTTGCAAGCAAAGTAATGAAGGACAGCAACTAAAGTACCAGCGAAGTTAGGATCAGTAGGCAAAACTACCTCACACAGCGTTGAGTCAATGCAGAAGTCTCTCTTTCTCTCTCTCCGAATCTCTCTCTCTCTCTCAGAACGTGTGGTGCAAAAATGTCGACCACAGAAAAAGACAGGAAGAGGCCCCCTTTAAATAGCGCCCCCCCCAGCCCCACAGCGATTGATAGCGTTCCAGTCTTCCGGTCGTTGGATGCGCCAGGCGGTAAGGCAGGGGCTGCCACTCAATTTCCGCTCCGGGGCGCCACAAGGGCGTTGCACCATGGAATGACGTCACAATCTGCGCGCGCACGTGGTCGCAGCGGTAAGTTTTAGCGCCACCGCACAATCTCTAGTTAAGTTCCGGAGCGGCGCAAACATCGCTGCGCCCGGGCGTTAGCGGCTTTGCGCCCCATTAGCGCCCTCTTAAGGCGCTAACGGGAGGCGCAACCAAGTGAATTTTTACCCCATAGAGTCATAGAGTTATACAGCACGGATAGAGGCCCTTCGGCCCATCGTGTCCGCGCCGGCCATCAAGCCCTGTCTATTCTAATCCCATTTTCCAGCACTTGGTCCGTAGCCTTGTATGCTATGGCATTTCAAGTGCTCATCCAAATGCTTCTTGAATGTTGTGAGGGTTCCTGCCTCCACAACCCTTTCAGGCAGTGAGTTCCAGACTCCAACCACCCTCTGGGTGAAAAATTTCTTTCTCAAATCCCTTCTAAACCTCCCGCCCTTTACCTTGAATCTATGGCCCCTTGTTATAGACCCCTCTACTAAGGGAAAAAGCTCCTTAGTATCCATCCTATCTATGCCCCTCATAATTTTGTACACCTCAATCATGTCCCCCCTCAGCCTCCTCTGCTCCAAGGAAAACAAACCCAATCTGCCCAGTCTCTCTTCATAGCTGAAGCACTCCAGCCCGGGTAACATTCTGGTGAATCTCCTCTGCACCCTCTCCAAAGCTATCACATCCTTCCTGTAGTGTGGCGACCAGAACTGCACACAGTATTCCAGATGTGGCCTAACCAGTGTTTTATACAGCTCCATCATAACCTCCTTGCTCTTATATTCTATGCCTCGGCTAATGAATGCAAGTATCCCATATGCCTTTTTTACCACCTTATCCACCTGTTCCGCCGCCTTCAGGGATCTGTGTACTTTCACACCAAGATCCCTCTGACCCTCCGTCTTGCCTAGGGTCTTACCATTCATTGTGTATTCCCTTGCCTTGTTAGTCCCTCCAAAGTGCATCACCTCGCACTTTTCCGGATTAAATTCCATTTGCCACTGTTCCGCCCATCTGACCAACCCATCTATATCGTCCTGCAGACTGAGGCTACCCTCCTCACTATTTACCACCCTACCAATTTTTGTATCATCCGCAAACTTACTGATCATACCTTTTATATTCATATCCAAGTCGTTAATGTAGACCACAAACAGCAAGGGACCCAGCACCGATCCCTGTGGTACCCCACTGGCCACAGGCTTCCAGTCACAAAAACAACCTTCGACCATCACCCTCTGCCTTCTGCCACTGAGCCAGTTTTGTATCCAATGTGCCAAGGCACCCTGGATTTAATGGGCTCTTACCTTCTTGACCAGTCTCCTGTGTGGGACTTTATCGAAGGCCTTACTGAAATCCATGTATACCACATCCACTGCGTTACCCTCATCCACACACCTAGTCACCCCCTCAAAAAATTCAATCAAGTTAGTCAGACATGATCTTCCCTTGACAAAGCCATGTTGGCTAACCCTGATTAATCCTTGCCTCTCCAAGTGGAGACTAATTTTGTCCCTCAGAATTTTTTCCAATAATTTTCCTACCACTGATGTTAGGCTCACTGGCCTGTAGTTCCCCAGTTTTTCCCTACTCCCTTTCTTGAATAATGGTACTACATTAGCGGTTCTCCAGTTCTCTGGCACATCCCCTGTGGCCAGAGAGGTTCTGAATATATGTGTTAGAGCCCCCGCAATCTCCTCCTTTGCCTCCCACAGCAGCCTGGGATACATTTCGTCCGGACCTGGGGATTTATCCATTTTTAGACCTGCTAAAACCGCCAATACCTCCTCCCTCTCGATGTTAAAATGTTCGAGTATATCACAGTCTCCCTGCCCTAATTTTATGTCTGCATCGTCCTTCTCCATAGTGAAAACAGATGCAAAAAATTCATTTAGAACCCCACCTACATCTTCCGGCTCCACACACAGATTGCCACTTTTGTCCCTAATGGGCCCTATTTTTTCCCAAGTTATCCTTTTACCCTTAATATACTTATAAAACATCTTAGGATTTTCCTTTATTTTGCTCGCCAGTGTTATTTCATGGCCCCTCCTTGATCTCCTAATTTCTTTTTTAAGTATCCCCCTGCACTTTTTGTACTCCTCTAGGGCTTCCTCCATCTTTAGCATTTTGTATCTGCCAAAAGCCCTCCTTTTTTTCCTGATCCATTCTCTTATATCCCCTGACATCCAAGGTTTCCTGGGGTTTTTGGAACCACCCTTGACCTTTACGGGAACATGCTGCCATTGTATGATCTCAATCTCCCTTCTGAAAGAATCCCATTGCTCCGATGCGGATTTTCCTACAAGCAGCTGATCCCAGTCCATTTTGGCCAGATCCTGCCTTATCTTATTAAAATCGGCCTTCCCCCAATTTAGTACCTTTATTTCCGGCCCATCCCTGTCCTTTTCCATGACCACCTTAAATCTCACCGTATTATGGTCACTGTCACCAAAGTGCTCACCTACTAGCACTTCTTCCACTTGGCCGGCCACATTCCCTAGAATTAGGTCCAGTACCGCCCCCTCCCTTGTAGGACTTTCTACATGCTGGCTCAAAAAGCTCTCCTGGATGCACTTTAAGAATTTTGAACCCTCTAAGCCTTTCACACTCTGACTATCCCAGTTAATATTGGGGAAGTTGAAATCCCCCATTATTATTACCCTATTATTTGCACATTTTTCTGAGATTTGCCTACATATCTGTTTCTCTATCTCCCCCTGACTGTTTGGGGGCCTATAGTACGCTCCCAGCAAAGTGCTTGCCCCCTTTTTGTTTTTAAGCTCCACCCATATAGCCTCATTGGAGGAACCTGCTAATATATGATCCCTCCTTATGGCAGTAATTGATTCCTTAATTAATATTGCAACACCCCCTCCTCTTATACCTCCCCCTCTGTCTCGCCTGAAGATTCTGTACCCCGGAATATTGAGCTGCCAGTCTTGCCCCTCCCTCAACCATGTCTCCGTGATAGCAACAATATCATACTCCCATGTGTTTATCAACACCTTCAGTTCATCCACCTTATTCGCTAGACTCCTTGCATTAAAATAGATGCCTTCCAGCCTTGCTCTTACATGTTTGCCCTGTCTTCCAAGCTGACTTGTTTTTTTCTCTATATTTGACTGTACATCACCCCCTATTGTAGCTCCACTCTGTATCCCATCCCCCTGCCAAGTTAGTTTAAACCCCCCCCAACAGTGCTAGCAAACCTCCCCGCAAGGATATTTGTCCCGCTCTGGTTCAGGTGCAAACCGTCCAACTGTTTCTTACCTTTGTTTCTTCCTGCAGGCTTCAATCGTTGGGGATGCAGAGAGTCTCGCATCTCCGCGGCAGAGATGACAGATGGCTGCTGCATTCTCCAATGCAACAACCATCTAATTTCTGCAAAAGAAAGAGCTTTGATAAGTCTTGCATTCAAGAACTCATCAAACTATATAGAATGTCAGTGTTTGACAGCTTCACAGAGCTGTCAAACGATGACAATTCATCTGTCAAAAGTTTTTGACAGATGAAACGTCATACGTTGACGTTCTCTGTAACCGGCTTTCCCTTAATTGGCCTGCTGAGCCCGCTGGGCAGGGTTAACAAGGTCAATCAAGGGAAAATAGCGTGGGTTGGCCAGAAGTTGATGGAGGCGGGACTGAAACCCGACAAGTGGGAGTCCCGCCTCCAAAAGCTCCCCATTGAGGAAATCACCCCCTTAGTTTCTGGGGATCAGTCAGGAATAGGGTTCCCAAATGTGATTGGCCATATTCCTGGAGGTTTCAGCACATGAACTCCCACCTCCATCTGCCCCCTCCAGTCAAACAGCCTTTTTTCTCCCATCTCCAGCAATTTATAACTAATAAATAAAAGCGTTCAAAGAAAATGGGGGAAAAGAAATATTTTCTTATTGCCCTTAAGTTGTTTTTTTCTCTCTGGTTGCTCGTCGCAGTGTCCTGGAGATTCATCTGTAATTCCTGGAGACTCCAGATCAATCCTGGAGGGTTGGCAACCTGAGTCAGGAAGCTTTGATGTGGAACTTGTTCTCAGGTCAGTAAATAAATGGGGAGAACGATTCATGACCGCGATAGATTGTAGAAGGAGTGGGCTCGAGAAGCAAAATAAAGCATTTCTTATCTCCTGTCCTTCAAGATACAGTGACCTCCTCTATTAGCATAACATGATGGTACAAGGACCAGGTGCCACAGATTTAAGGTTTTGGGCAAGAGATACAGGGGGGGATGTGAGGGAAAACTTTTTTACGCAGCGAGTGGTGAGGACCTGGAACTCGCTGCCGACGGAAGTGGTGGAAACGGAAACACTCAGGCCCAGATATTCCGATCGCAGGCCTCCCGCGGGCGGAGGGCTGCGATCTGGAAAAATCTGCGCCCTGACCTGAGGGCTCCCGGGAGGCACACAGTTCCACTGCTGGGCCTCACCAAACTGCCGGTGTGCAAGGCCCACGTATCCCAGAGGCGCAGGTAGTTTGCAGCGTCCCTGGGATCACGTGGGCCATGGGGAGCCAATCAGAGAAGGGAATCTCCCTTCATACATTTGACAGGAAGACCTGTCAATTATATGAATGGAGATCACCCCCAAAACATAGTAAAACTTCAAATAATTTTTTTTAAAAAATCACATTTTTAAAATGACTTGAAATTACATAAATTAACTATTTTAAACAAAAATTTAAATTTTTGAAAAAGATAATTAAAGTTTTTAACGGGGCTAAATATAAACTTACCTTTCTTTAAAAAAAATTTTAAATGATAAATCAGAGGAAATTTTTACTTTTTTCAACTCTTATCCTGGTAAAAGTAGGCCTTACGCCTGCTTTTACTAGGCGCAAGAATTGTAAGTGTTTTCTGCGGGCAGAGGGTCTCCAAAAAGCAGAACTATCCACCCGCAGAGGCCCTTCTCCAGGGCAGCCGGAGGATCTGTCGAGAGCTTTCTTGACAGATCGGAAATGCCGGTTTCCAGCGCATGCGCAGCGCATGCCTGAAACCAGCATTTCCAATGTCCCTACGGGTGGGTACACAGTGCGTACACACCCGTAGGGATCGGAATATCCGGCCCTCAGTGTTTTCAAGGGGAGACTGCATAGTCACTTGAGGGAAATAAACTTGCAGGGCTACGGGGATAGAGCGGGGGGGAATGGGACTGACTGGATTGCTCTACAGAGAGCCGGCATGGACTCGATGGGCCGAATGGCCTCCTCCTGTGCCGTTTATGACTCTATGATCAGAAATACATGAAGTATATTCTGTGAAAGAACAGCGTAGCCACTTAACAATCGCTTAAAGTAATTAAAAAATATACCAATTTTGCAGAAAGATCCCAGCTGCATTACTCCAGGGAAGTACGAATTCTGTTTTAAATATTTGATAGACTATTTGATCGAACACAAATATTGGATGTTTTCCCCCTGAAAACTGGAAGAGGCTTTCCAAGTGTGGAACATGATGCAGTAACTTGTGTCGTCCAGATACCCAGACAGCCCATAATATATTCTGTATCTGCAGTTTCCCTGTTTGTAGATTTTGCAAAGCTTGTCTGCTTTATTCCTGCTCTCTGTTGGATTTTGGCCCACATTTTGGTTTTTGAAGACCTTTTTTTAATATGTCAAAACCATGGTGACAAATATAAACGTTCGGTAAACAATCAATACGTAGGATAAACGGCACAGAAACAGGCCATTCGGCCCAACCAGTCCATGCCGGCGTTTATGCTCCACTCGAGCCTCCTCCCGTCTTTCCTCATCTAAATCTATCAGCATAACCCTCTATTCCCTTCTCCCTCATATGCTTATCCAGCCTCTCCTTAAATGCATCTATACTATTCGCTTCAACCACTCCTTGTGGTAGCGAGTTCCACATTCTCACCACTCTCTGGGTAAAGAAGTTTCTTCTGAATTCCCGATTGGATTTCTTGGTGACTATCTTATATTGATGGCCTTTAGTTTTGCTCTTCCCCACATGTGAAAACACTCTCTCTGCGTCTACTCTATCAAAACCTCTCATAATTTTAAAGACGTCTATTAGGTCACCCCTCAGCCTTCTCTTTTTCAAGAGAAGAGAGACCCAGCCTGTTCATCCGTTTCTGATCGGTGATACACTTTATGTAGAGATATTCCAACTGGGTGAGTCTGCCATTTTGAAAGATGTTCCTAATTACTGAGAAGGGTTACATGATGGAGCAGCTGCATCTGCGAAGGAAAGGAAGCTAGACCATACTGAGGAGAAGGCAATGACTCCCGCAATTGTTGTTGAGAATCCAACTTGCCAGAAACAGTTGCTGAGAGGAGGCTACCTCAAGGTTTGCTTTTAGAAAAGTTCCAATTTCTCCCCTGTTCTCCTGAAGGCGGCGAGTCTTACTGGGGTTGGATTCCATGGGAACGAGGCCCAGGCGACGTGTCTCAGCAGAATATTGATCATGGGGTTTTTCACAGTCAAGCCCAGTCTTGTCCTAGCGTGCTATCCACATGTGTGCCATCTAGTAGGAATCATTGGACAGTGATTGACGTAAGAAAACTACTAAGCACTTGGTCTAAGCGTTAAACAAAGCTTTAATCAACTGTTTTCCAACATGGAGATCTAGTTGTGGCCTTCACTAGTTCCTGTTAAAGAATGTCCTGAGCAAGCTGGGCCCATGCTCGAGTATTTATACGCCGCCCAGTATTATTTCATAAGTCATTTCCACATGAATGACAAGATTCATGTCACTGATCAGGTGTGGGAAGCCTTGATGTTGGTGTTTTCCCCATCCCCTTCTTCCTAGCTCACGGATGCTGAGGACAAATGTAGAACCCCACCTGAGAGAGAATTAAGCACAGAGCAAGAATCTTGAGCATCTCTGATTTTAAGCACTGCACCATTGGCGGCTGTGCCTTCAGCTGTTGAGGCCCTAAGCTCTGAAATTCTGTCCCTAAACCTTCCCGGCCTCTCTACTTCTCTTTTCTCCTTTAAGACGCTCCTTAAAGCTTTTGGTCATTTGCCTCAATATCTTCTTATGTAGCTCGTTGTCAAATCTTGTTGGATAATGCTCCTATGAAGCGCCTTGGGATATTTTACTATATTAAAGGCAAAATACAATTACAAGTATTACAGCTACAAGTGGAAGTATAAATATAAGTTGTTGTTGACGTTGAATCAAGTTTTTTTTTAATTCGCTTATGGGATGTGGGCATTGCTGGCAAGGCCAGCATTTATTGCCCATCCCTGATTGCCCCTGAGAAGGTGGTGGTGAGCTGCCTTCTTGAACCGCTGCAGTCCGTGTGGTGAAGGTACTCCCACAGTGCTGTTAGGTAGGGAATTCCAGGATTTTGACCCAACGACGATGACGGAATGGCGATATATTTCCAAATCAGGATGGTGTGTGACTTGGAGGGGAACTTGGAGGTGGTGGTGTTCCCATGCGCCTTCTGCCCTTGTCCTTCTAGGTGGAAGAGGTCGCGGGTTTAGGAGGTGCTGCCGAAGAAGCCTTGGTGAGTTGCTGCAGTGCATCTTGTAGATGGTACACACTGCAGCCACGGTATGCCGGTGGTGGGGAGAGTGAATGTTAAAGGTGGTGGATGGGGTGCCAATCAAATGGGCTTCTTTGTCCTGGATGGTGTCGAGCTTCTTGAGTGTTGTTGCAGCTGCACTCATCCAGGCAAGTGGAGAGTATTCCATCACTCTCCTTACTTGTGCCTTGTAGATGGTGGAAAAGCTTTGGGGAATCAGGAGGTGAGACACTCGCCGCAGAATACCTAGCCTCTGACCTGCTCTTGTTGCAACAGTATTTATGTGGCTGGTCCAGTTAAGTTTCTGGTGAATGGTAACCCCCAGGATGTTGATGTCTGAGCATGATACTTGTCAATTGAGTCATTAGTACAGTGCCAGTAGCAATGCCTGTGGCCGCTAGAATACCAGTAGCAATCTCCACCTTTTTCCCATCCAGAATCTTAATATGTCTCCCCTGATGGCTCAGTAATTTATTCCTTTACCAGCTGACGCGTAAAGGTGAGGAAGGTCCCAGGTTTGATTTTTGGTTCAGGATAGGGAACGGGAAAATCAGTCAAGGTTCCTTTGGGTGAGGATAAGATGGAGCTTGCTTGATGGTCCACCTTTCATGGTAAAGTAGGCTCTCAACAGGCATTCCCACTGGTACCTGTGGATCAATGCCCCTGCAAAAGTCAACACCGTCATCAAGAGAGGAAGAAAACTGTCCGCGGATATTTTCTTCAAATGAAGTAGAAAATAGAAGAGTTCTTGATTCTGCCGATTAAGTAGTTCAAGTAGTTGAAACGTCTAAAATTATGACCGGGCTAGACAGACTGGATGCAGGAGGATGTTTCCCCTGGCTGGGGGTCTAGAACGAGGGGTCACAGTCTCAGATACGGGGTAGGACATTTAGGACTGAGATGAGGAGAAATTTCTTCACTCAGAGGGTGGTGAACCTGTGGAATTCTCTACCACAGAAGGCTGTGGAGGCCAAGTCACTGAATATATTTAAGAAGGAGATAGATAGATTTCTAGACACAAAAGGCATCAAGGGGTATGGGGAGAGAGCGGGAATATGGTATTAAGATAGAGGATCAGCCATGATCATATTGAATGGCGGAGCAGGCTCGAAGGGCCAAATGGCCTACTTCTGCTCCTATTTTTCTATGTTTCAATGTTCTATGTTCTATGTTTCTAAACAACAGGAGGTTACAGCACAGAAAGAGACCATTTGGCCCACCGTACCTGTGCCAACACCTCGTTAGTTAAGAGTTGAGCTTCCACTACCCGGTGATATTTACCATTTGAGGCAGTTTTGAGCCAGGAGTCAGATCTCAGGGTCTAAGAGACCAGCAAAAGAAAGGGTGTGGGGTCTTGGGAGAGACGAGAAATCTGAAAAAAAAATATCTCAAGAATATATTCAAGAATATCTCATCATTAAAACTGGAAAACATGGCTGTAATCTGCAAACACTTATCACAATCAGACTAATTAAGAACAAAAACTCACTGACCTTGAAATTACGCTGTGCAAACAATAGTGTATGAAATTCTTAGGTCTTCTTGTTTAATGGATGTATTAACCCATTTAAAATAAACTAATGAAAGAGAATACTCTCTCTCGAAGGCAAAAAAGCCCCTGTTGCCTCTAGATCCCACTCCAGAGACTTGAGCACAAAAATCTAGGCTGACACTGCAGTGCTGAGGGAGTGCTGCACTGTCGAAGGTGCCATCTTTCGGATGTGACATTAAACTGAGGCCTCGGCTGGTCTTAAAAGATCCCACGACACTATTTTGAAGAAGGGGAGGGGTGTTATCCCTGGTGTCCTGAGGCCAATATTTATCCTTCAACCAACATCACTAAACAGATGATCCGGTCATTATCACACTGTTTGTGGGAGCTTGCTGTGCGCAAATTGGCTGCCGTGTTTCCTACGTTACAACAGCGACTACACTTCAAAAAGTACTTCCTTGGTTGTGAAGCGATTTGAGACGTCCAGTGGTCGTGAAAGGCGCTATATAAATGCAAGTCTTTCTTTTTACACAATCCAACCAATAATTTCTTTCCCTTCTATTTTTATTTTTATTAAAATAGCGAACTTAAGGAACTTCAAACTAACGCATTAAGAGTTTACACTGTTATGCACAGCGTAATTTCAAGGCCTCTGTCAGATTAAGTCGAGAGGAGACCTGCGATCATCCAACCAGTTTTCATCATCAATGGATGTCCCCTCAATACAATCTCTCGCAGTTTTCTCTTAAAATGAGAAAGCGATGGCCCTCTCTTTACTTTCCAGCAAAATGCGCTGATCACAAGACCGCTGTGCTACAAAGGAATTTATGGCAATCCCTTTATTCATTATTTTTTTTTTAATTCAGTGTTTTAATTAAAAACAGCCAGTAGAAGAATCTGAGGACAGGGATTCTGTCAGTTGGGAGCTTTTCTTTTTCCCTGTGTGAGGAAGTGCACGAGATTAGATTTTGAAAAACTCCAAACATCTCAATTAAACCTAGAGCTGAAAGAATATTGTTAGCAGTTTACGAAGCACAGAGATGGAGAGAGCTTGTGGTGCTACAGTTCTACTGGAATTTTTTGAGGGTGTAACTGGGAAAATAGATAAGGGAGAACCAGTAGATGTGGTGTATTTGGACTTTCAAAAGGCTTTCGATAAGGTCCCGCATAAGAGATTAGCGTGTAAAGTTAAGGCACATGGGATTGGGGGCAAGGTATTGACTTGGATAGAGAACTGGTTGGCGGCAAGAATGAGTTAGATATATTTCATAAAGCTAAAGGTATCAAGGGATATGGGGAGAAGGCAGGTACAGGGTACTGAATTTGGATGATCAGCCATGATCTCATTGAATGGCGGAGCAGGCTCAAGGGGCCGAATGGCCTACTCCTGCTCCTATCTTCTCTGTTTCTATGTTTCTATGTTAACCTCCAGCCACGCTATAGCTGCAAAGTACTTGGGTCAGTAAAAAACTCATCTTTCTCCTTCATTAGTTCTCCCACAGTTTTCACCCCTCCTCTTCTGAAGGTACTGACTTGTTGGGATCCAGTCTCCTGGTACCTCTGTGCCTTCAGTACCTCACCGAGTGGCTATTCTTCGTAGATGAGTCTGGACACCAACTGCAAGGCTGCACGGCCAAACGCAATGCCGTTCTCACCTAATGTTGTGCAACCTGCACTTGCGCGCAAGAGCCACTGTATAGCAGGCTGAACTCTCCCAGTGCAGGCAAGCAGAAGCCAATTCTAACAGTCACCAGTCCCTGGTGTATATCCGCCACTCCATGTGTGTTAAACATCACTGCAAGTGCGATATCCTACTGGTATGTCTCTATCATAAGAACCTAACAATTAGGAGCAGGAGTAGGCCATATGGCCCCTCAAGCCTGCTCCTCCATTCAATAAGCTCATGGCTGACCTTCTACATCAATGCCACTTTCCTGCCCTATCCCCATTCTCTCCCCTATCCCTCATATCTGCTCCTAATAACAGTGCTTAAAAGGTTGCATAAAGTCAGCTCTACGGTTAATACTGGAGTATACTTATTTCAGACTGACACACTCTTATCATTGCTTATTTAAGTCTGGATAGACATTATCCTTTACATTTAACCATGTAACTACACAGTAAGAATGGACCAAGAATTTCAAATGACAGGGAGCAGATTTGCAGAAACCTAGGATCGGGAGCCGGATTCAGCCCCTCGAGCCTGTTCTGCCTTTCAATTAGATCACGGCTGATCTGTACCACGACTCCATTTGCCCACCTTGGTTCCATATCCCTTGCTACCCTCGCTCATAAAAATTCATCCATCTCAAGTCTTCAAAATTTCAATTGTCCCCCCAGCACCCACAGCCTTTTGAGGGAATGAGTTCCAGATTTCCCCTCCACTTTGTGTGGAAAAGTGCTTCCTGATTTTCACTCCTAAATAAGATAGCTCCAAGTGTCAGCTGTGGCTCAGTGGGCAGCACCCTCGCCTCTGGGTCAGAAGGTTGTGGGTTCAAGTCCCACTCCAGAGACTTGAGCACAAAAATCGAGGCTGACACTGCAGTGCAGTGCTGAGGGAGTGCCGCACTGTCGGAAGTGCCGACTTTCGGATGAGACGTAAAACCCAGGCCCCGTCTGCCCTCTCAGGTTGACATCAAAGACCCCATGGCACTATTTCGAAGAAGAGCAGGGGAGTTCTCCCCGGTGCCCTGGCCAATATTTATCCCTCAACCAACATCACCAAAATAGATGATCTGGTCATTATCGCATCCAAAAAGATGGCACCTCCAACAGTGCAGCACTCCCTCCAATACTGCACTGGAGTGTTAGTCTAGCTTTATGTGCTCAAGTCTCTGGAGTGGGACTTGAACCCACAACCTTCAGTGACCTCAGAAGTGAGAGTGCTACCCACTGAGCCACAGCTGACACTAGCAGCCAAGAAGGATGAGATTCGATGGCTGAAAGGCCTTCTTCTCCTGAACCTGTCTAGTAAGCTATCCAGTGGAAAGTTCCTCTATGCGCTGAGTATTCCAAAGCTGTAAACAGGTTTATACAGAAGAGCTTCTTATCTCATTACGAATAGCGCACAGAGGAAATCATTCCGCCCCTCATTGCATTCGAATTTACAGTGGGTCGCTTCTCATTTCTGTATCCAGCTGTTGTCATTACCGCAGTCTGTTTCTCATTGCTGGTGTTCGAGGGCCAAGCTACTCTTGAAAGCTTGGCACGCATTCGAGCTCAAGCTTGTACATGCAATAGGCACAAATGGTGCAACTCGATGCCCGTTAGTGATCTGGATTATAGTGCGTCATTGGCAGGATTTGAGTCTGCAGCAATCGCAGGCATAAACACAAAGATTTGACGGAAAAAACCCAAAAGAGCAAGGGGCCTGGGCTAATCCCACAGCTGCTCGAGAATGGCCGACAAATATTTAACGCCAGAAAAATACAAACCCAACTCTCTCATACTTAGAGTCATAAAGACTTGTATATACAGCACCAAACCGACGATGCCTTCTCTCTAGTTAGCTGGGTGATTTTTGCCTCAATCTTAGTCAGTGTCAGCCATGGTTCAGTTGGTCTGTGCCTTTGCCTCGGAGTTAGAAGGTTTTGTGGTTCAAGCCTCGCTCCAGAGACTTGAGCACAAAATCTAGGCTGACATTCCAGTGTAGTACTGAGGGAGCGCTGCACTGTCAGAGGTGTGCTGTCTTTCGGATGAGACGTTACATCTCAGGCGGATGTAAAAGAGCCCATGGCACTATTTCGAAGAAGAGCAGGGGAGTTATCCCCAGTGTCCTGGCTGATATTTATCCCTCGATCAACATCACTAAAAAAAACAAATTATCTGGTCATTATCACATTACTGTTTGTGGGAGCTTGCTGTGCGCAAATTGGCTGCTACTGTTTCCGTACATTACAACAGTGACTACATTTCAAAAGTACTTCATTGGCTGTAAAGCGCTTTGTGACGTCCTGAGGTCGTGAAAGGCGCTATATAAATGCAAGTCTCTCTTTCTTAAGCTAATGAATATTGCAAAATACAAAGCAGACTTAAGACACAAAAAGTGAGCAGAACTGCAAGAAAATGGAGCACACTGTTTAGATTCGGGTGGACTTTGGGGTTGATAGTGCCTGCGGTGCAATATTTGTAACATGCTCGTGTTAAACTCCGCTGTTAACTATCTTAGCTTGCTCGTCGGTGGGTGAACACTAATCGTGGCCCAGCTGTTGGCAGCAGTCTTGTGAGGTTCTGGGTTTGAGTTCATGATTGAACCTACCACCCCAGTGCAGTCCTGAGCGAATGCCGTGTTGTCTGAGGCATTGTGCTTTTCGATGTGAAGTTAATTCTCTCCGGCTTTGCTGGCGTCACTCCATAACTGGCCACTAGGAGGGGCATGAGAGCAACCTTGAATGAATGAACAATTGCTTTAATACCCTGCAGCGACCTTGGCCCCAATTTGGACATCGCCCCTCAACTGTTCCATGTTAATCTGGATGTTCTCAAGTTGAACAGCGCCCCTGTGAAAAGCGCTGCAAGGTTCTCAAGCTTGCAAAGCCACCTAAATTTGTGGTTCGACGGAAAATTGAGCTCCTGTCTCAACTCGGATATCAGTCTTTCAACAAATTGCAGGTTTGTAAAAAATTCATTCTCGGGCGACGCTCCTTACTCGTGCCTTGTAGATGGTGGAAAGGCTTTGGGGAGTCTGGAGGTGAGACACTCGCCGCAGAATACCTAGGCTCTGACCTGCTCTTGCAGCCACAGTCTTTATGTGGCTGGTCCAGTTAGGTTTCTGGTCAATGGTCACCTCCAGGATGTTGATGGTGAGAAATTCGGCGATGGTGATGCCGTTGAATATCAAGGGGACGGTGGTTAGACTCTCGCTTGTTGGAGATGGTCATTGCCTGCCATTTGTGTGGTGCGAATGTTACCTGCCACTTATCAGCCTAAGCCTGAACGTCATCCAGGTCTTGCTGCATTCAGGCATGGACTGCTTCATTATCTGAGGATGGTACACACAGCAGCCACGGTACGCCGGTGGTGGAGGGAGTGAATGTTTAAGGTGGTGGATGGGGTGCCAATCAAGCGGGCTGCTTTGTCCTGGATGGTGTCGAGCTTCTTGAGTGTTGTTGGAGCTGCACTCATCCAGGCAAGTGGAGAATATTCCATCACACTCCTTACTTGTGACTTGGAGCTGATTAGATTGAGAAGTATGTTTTAGCATTAACCCATAAACCCACAATCTAATTTTATACTGTTATGATTGTTACGAAGGCCTTTAAGAACTGTTAAACACGTAACACTTGATTTTATATCGTATCTTTTAACATGTTGGAACATCTCAATATTTGCTTAAACACAATGAATTAGAGTGAAGTGCAGTGCCTGTTACATAGACAAAGACAGCGGCCATTTTGTACCAGCAACATCCCATAAACAGCAATAGTTTAACAGACCAGTTGATGTTTTTTTCCCGCTATTGGTTGAGGGAGGAATGTTGGTCAGGATACTGGGAAAAGTCCTTTGAATAGCGCCATAGAAACTTTCATATCGACTGGAACAGGCAGACGGGATCTCTGTCTCATCTGAAGGACAGCACCTCCAACGCTGCGGCACTCCCTCATTTACCGCACTGCGGTTTGCCGCTTTCAATGTCAATCCATCTTATCTTAGGCTTGGGTGTTATGAATTTACAAGATAAGCTGCAGCAACTCACCAAGGCTCCTTCGGCAGCACCTCCCAAACCCCGCGACCTCTTCCACCTAGAAGGGCAAGGGCAGCAGGCGCATGGGAACGCCACCACCTCCAAGCTCCCCTCCAAGTCACACACCATCCTGACTTGGAAGTATATCGGCCGTTCCTTCATCGTCGCTGGGTCAAAATCCTGGAACTCCCTCCCTAACAGCACTGTGGGAGCACCTTCACCACACGGACTGCAGCGGTTCAAGAAGGCGGCTCACCACCACCTTCTCAAGGGGCAACTAGGGATGGGCAATAAATGCTGGCCTTGCCAGTGACGCCCAGATCCCATGAACGAATAAAAAAAAATATAAGGGATGCTAAATGAAACGTTTCATGTCCTAGATTTACATAGAATTTACAGCAAAGAAACAGGCCATTCGGCCCAAAAGGTCCATGCCGGTGACTATGGTCCACGTGAGCCTCCTCCCACCCTACTTCATCTCACTCTATCAACATATCCTTCTATTCCTTTCTCCCCAATGTCTTATCTAACTTCCCCTTTAATGCATCTATGCAACTCGCCTCAACCACTCCCTGTGGTAGCGAGTTCCACATTCTTGCCTCTCTCCGGGTAAAGAAGTTTCTTCTGAATTCCCGATTGGATTTCTTCCCGATTTCTTGTATATCTATTTGTCTTGTATTTATGGCCCCTAGTTTTAGGCTTTGCCACAAGTGGAAACATCTTCTCTATGTCTACCCCGTCGACCCCCTTCATAATTTTAAAGACCTTGATCAGGCCACCCCTCAGCCTTCTCTTTTCTAGAGCTCCAGCCTGTTCAGGCTTTAGCGCTGAGGGAACAGTCCCTTTGGCCTCTGATCAAGTCTTTGTTCGCTGCCTGTGGCCTGCTGCAGTTAAGATGGATGGAAGTGGTCATTTTAAGAGCTCGGGGCTTGCAATTCACACAAAAGCAAAAAATAACTGGAGCGCACAGATGGTGCAAGTGCTCGTTTTGCTACAAGGCTTGTTGCATCTCCATAGTGGGGGGAGTCATGTATGTGCAGCTTGGCTTGCTTGATCTTGGGAAGAGGACGCCAAGATTAGAGCAAGCCTCCTGGAGCAGGAAGACCACTTTCGGGATGTTGGGAGCCAACTTGCTGTGACCGTTCTAAACGGCCTTATTAAAATATATTTTACAAATGCTTAAAATATATAAACGTTTGTTTTTTTTAAATATAAAATTCTCACTCTTCCACGCCCCCTTCGCCACACCTGTCTTAAGGTTGATTGCGTGTTGGGGTACCTCACCAGAAAGCCTACGTCCCTGGGTAAATGTAGGTAGTGTGTGTCGGCAGACTACTTGACCACAGCCAGCCAAGATTCAGTCCTCTCTGACCACCCCCTACATAGGATTACACAGGATATACAGCACAGAAACAGGCCGTTCGACCCAACCAGTCCATGCTGGCGTTTATGCTCCACTCGAGCCTCCTCCTGTCTTTCCTCATCTAAATCTATCAGCGTAACCCTCTATTCCCTTCTCCCTCATATGCTTGTCTAGCCTCCCCTTAAATGCATCTATACTATTCGCTTCAACCACTCCCTGTGGTAGCGAGTTCCACATTCTCACCACTCTCTGGGTAAAGAAGTTTCTTCTGAATTCCCTATTGGATTTCTTGGTGACTATCTTATATTGATGGCCTGTAGTTATGCTCTTCCCCACAAGTGGAAACATTCTCTCCGTATCCACTCTATCAAAACTTTCATAATTTTAAAGACCTCTATTAGGTCACCCCTCAGCCTTCTTTTTCAAGAGAAAAGAGACCCAGCCTGTTCATCCTTTCCTGATAGGTATACCCTCGCATTTCTGGTATCATCCTTGTAAATCTTCTCTGCACCCTCTCCAGTGCCTCTATATCCTTTTTATAATATGGCGACCAGAACTGTACGCAGTACTCCAAGTGTGGTCTAACCAAGGTTCAATACAGGTTTAGCATAACTTCCCTACTTTTCAATTCTATACCCCTATAAATAAACCCTAGTGCTTGGTTTTTTTTCTGGCCTTGCTAACCTGTGTCGCAACTTTGTGATTTGTGTATTTGTACTCCGAGATCCCTTTGTTCCTCTACCCCACCGAGACTCGCACCCTCCAAGTAATAAGTGACCTCCCTATTCTTCCTACCAAAATGTAATACCTCACATTTATCTGTGTTGAACTTCATTTGCCATTCTGCAAGTTTATTAATGTCCTCCTGTAATTTGTTGCAGTCCTCCTCAGTATTGACTATCTCCCCCAATTTGGTGTCATCCGCATATTTAGAAATTGTGTTTTTGATTCAAAAGTCTAAATCGTTAATATAAATTGTGAACAATAGTGGTCCCAGCACTGATCCTTGTGGAACACCACTACCCACCTTCTGCCACTGTGAATAGCTACCCTTTACCCCTACTCTCTGCTTTCTTTCTCGATACAAGGACACTTTCTGGCAAGGGGATTTGGAGTGCAATTATCAGTTCTCTGGGCACTTGTACGATGGACCCTGGCTTTTTCTCCCCCCTCGAGTTCTTCAGAATGCCCAGAAATTTTGTAGAACGAAAGGGCACCGTCGTTAGGTCAAAATCCTTTCATTCCCTACAACCCCATCACGGCAGCAGTTCAAAGAGAGGGCCCAGCAATTCTGGATGGGCAGCAAATGTGGCTCTGCCAGCGTTGCCCATATCCCGAGAACAATTTATTTTTAAAGTCACTGAAATAGTTAATTCTGCTTCCTGCTTGATTTGATTTTTTCAAAAAAAATTTATTTTACATTCTATCAGGTCAGTAAATGCTTTGTACACTGAGGTCCAGTACAGCTTGTGAGTGCTTGTACATGTACAGTATGTACTGGGTAAAAGGCAACGATTCCCTTTGGCCTGGTACATAATTGAAACGGTCGTCATCCACCGCCACCCCCCCGCCAGCCCTGTGGTCATTTGTTGATTTGAACCCGGCTCTTTTCCCGCCCCTGGTATGTTGCCTCAGAACGCCCAGAAATGTTTTCAATTGCGTTTGCAGAGTTTGCAAATGCACGCAAAGTTCAGGCGATTTGTGTCGGTGGGTGGAGTTTGTGGGAACATCTGGATCTTGCAATGGCTTGGCGACTTCATTTAAATAGATTAAAATGCTTCCTGAGGATTGTTTTCTTGGCCCGTATTGCCAACCGTACATTTTAAAATGCTGTGCGACACAAGGCAAATATTGTCATAGAGTCATAGAGGCACAGAAGGAGGCCATTCGGCCCATCGAGTCCGTGCCAGCTCTCTGTAGAGCAATCCAGTCAGTCCCATTCCCCCGCTCTATCCCAGTAGCCCTGCAAGTTTATTTCCCTCAAGTGCCTATCCAGTCTCCCCTTGAAAACATTGAGGGCGCGATCTTGCCAGCCCTGGGGAGGCGGGTGTGGAGGCGGGACTGCCGGGAAAATGGCAGAATTTGGGGGTGGGTGCCCATCCCGCCTCTGTGCCATCTTGCCAGGAGGCGGGTAGCTGACCCGTGCCGGGTCCCGTCTCCTTGGAGGCGGGAAGGGGATTAGTGCCACTTAACTGCCTGTTAACAGGTAGTTAACAGGCAGATAAGAGGATTATTCCCATTTTGCCCACACAAGTGCGGGCTTCCCGAAGGCTCCGAACCCCGCCAGGGTCACCGAGGCGAGCAGTGGGTCTGTGGGGGTCGGAGGGGCGCAAAAGTGTGCTGTGGAGGTGAGTGATGGGTGCAAGTGTGGAGAGGTAAGTATGTGAGGTAAGTGAAAAGTGTTAGAAAAAGTTTACTTACCTTTGTTTCTTCCTGCAGGCTTCAAGAGTTGGGTATGCAGAGAGTCTCGCACCTCCACGGCAGAGATGACAGATGGCTGCTGCACTCTCCAATGCAGCAACCATCTAATTTCTGCAAAAGAAAGAGGTTTGATGAGGTCTTGAATTCAAGAACTCATCAAACTACAGAGAATATCAGTGTTTGACAGCTTCACAGAGCTGTCAAACGATGACAATTCATAGAATCATAGAATCATAGAAGATAGGAGCAGGAGTAGGCCATTCGGCCCCTCTAGCCTGCTCCGCCATTCAATGCGATCATGGCTGATCATCCAAATTCAGTACTCTGTCCCTGCTTTCTCCCCATATCCCTTGATCCCTTTAGCCTTAAGAAATATATCCAACTCCTTCTTGAATATATTTAATGAATTGGCCTCTACTGCCTTCTGTTGCAGAGAATTCCACAGGTTCACCACTTTCTGGGTGAAGAAATTCCTCCTCATTTCTGTCCTAAATGGCTTACCCCTTATCCTTAGACTGTGACCCCTGGTTCTCGACTCCCCCACCATCGGGAACATCCTTCCTGCATCTAGTTTGTCCTGTCCTGTCAGAATTTTATAAGTTTCAATGAGATCCCCTCTCATTCTTCTATACTCCAGCGAGTATAAGCCCAATCGACCCAATCTCTCTTCATACGTCATTCCTGCCATCCCAGGTATCAGCCTTGTGAATCTTCGCTGAACTCCTTCCATGGCAAGAGCATCCTTCCTCAGATAAGGCGACCAAAACTGCACACAGTACTGAAGGTGTGGTCTCACCAAGGCCCTGTACAACTGCAGCAAGACATCCTTGCTCCTGTACTCAAACCCTCTCGCTATGAAGGCCAACATACCATTTGCCTTCTTAACCGCCTGCTGCACCTGCATACTTACCTTCAGCGACTGGTGCACAAGGACACCCAGGTCTCGTTGCACTTCCCCTTCTCCCAATCTATTGCCATTCAGATAATAGTCTGCCTTCGAGTTCCTCAGAACGCCCAGAAATTTTGTAGAACGAAAGGGCACCGTCGTTAGGTCGAAATCCTTGCATTCCCTAAAACCTCATCACGGCAGCAGTTCAAAGAGAGGGCCCAGCAATTCTGGATGGGCAGCAAATGTGGCTCTGCCAGCGTTGCCCATATCCCGAGAACAATTTATTTTTAAAGTCACTGAAATAGTTAATTCTGTTTCCTGCTTGATTTGATTTTTTCAAAAAAAAATGTTATTTTACATTCTATCAGGTCAGTAAATGCTTTGTACACTGAGGTCCAGTACAGCTTGTGAGTGCTTGTACATGTACAGTATGTACTGGGTAAAAGGCAACGATTCCCTTTGGCCTGGTACATAATTGAAACGGTCGTCATCCACCGCCTCCCCCACCAGCCCTGTGGTCATTTGTTGATTTGAACCCGGCTCTTTTCCCACCCCTGGTATGTTGCCTCAGAACGCCCAGAAATGTTTTCAATTGCG
The DNA here is from genome assembly GCA_030390025.1 of Squalus acanthias. Taxonomy (NCBI): domain Eukaryota; kingdom Metazoa; phylum Chordata; class Chondrichthyes; order Squaliformes; family Squalidae; genus Squalus; species Squalus acanthias. The sequence goes on along the minus strand of CM059443.1, from coordinate 59,340,059 downwards.
TTTGCAGAGTTTGCAAATGCGCGCAAAGTTCAGGCGATTTCTGTCCGTGGGTGAAGTTTGTGGGAACATCTGGATCTTGCAATGGCTTGGCGACTTCATTTGAATAGATTAAAATGCTTCCTGAGGATTGTTTTCATGGTCCGTATTACCAACCCTACATTTTAAAATGCTGTGCGACACAAGGCAAATATTGTCATAGAGGCACAGAAGGAGGCCATTCGGCCCATCGAGTCCGTGCCGGCTCTCTGTAGAGCAATCCAGTCAGTCCCATACCCCCGCTCTATCCCCGTAGCCGGGCAAGTTTATTTCCCTCAAGTGCCTATCCAGTCTCCCCTTGAAAGCATTGAGGGCGCGATCTTGCCAGCCCTGGGGAGGCGGGTTTGGAGTCGGGGCTGCCGGGAAAATGGCAGAATTTGGGGGCGGGTGCCCAACCCGCCTCTGTGCCATCTTGCCAGGAGGTGGGTAGCTGACCCGCGCCGGGTCGCGTCTCCTTGGAGGCGGGAAGGGGATTAGTGCCACTTAACTGCCTGTTAACAGGTAGTTAACAGGCAGATAAGAGGATTATTCCCATTTTGCCCACACAAGTGCGGGCTTCCCGAAGGCTCCGAACCCCACCAGGGTCACCAAGGCGAGCAGTGAGTCTGCGGGGGTCGGAGGGGTACAAAAGTGCACTGTGAAGGTAAGTGATGGGTGCAAGTGTGGAGAGGTGAGTATGTGAGGTAAGTGGAAAGTGTTAGAAAAAGTTTACTTACCTTTGTTTCTTCCTGCAGGCTTCAACAGTTGGGGATGCGGAGAGTCTCGCATCTCCGCGGCAGAGATGACAGATGGCTGCTGCATTCTCCAATGCAGCAACCATCTAATTTCTGCAAATGAAAGAGGTTTGATGAGGTCTTGAATTCAAGAACTCATCAAACTACAGAGAATATCAGTGTTTGACAGCTTCACAGAGCTGTCAAACGATGACAATTCACGTGTCAAAAATTTTTGACAGATGAAAGGTCATACGTTGACGTTCTCTGTAACCGGCTTCCCTTTAATTGGCCTGCTAAGCCTGCTGGGCGGGCTTAACAAGGTCAATCAAGGGAAAATAGCGTGGGTTGGCCAGAAGTTGATGGAGGCGGGACTGAAACCCAACAAGTGGGAGTCCCGCCTCCAAAAGCTCCCCATTGGCAAAATCCAGCCCTGAGTGTCTCCGCTTCCACCACTTCCGTCGGCAGCGAGTTCCAGGAGCATTCCGCCACAATTTAAAATCTGGGCTTGATTAGATTTTTGCTAGACGAGGGCAGGTGGATGGAGTTGAGGTGGAAGATCAGCCATCATTTCATTGAATGGCGGAACAGGCTCGAGCGGCTTCATGGCCTGCTCCTGTTTCTATGTCCCTCCCCAATTTCACAAGAGTTGCTGTGGTGGATGACGTAAGAAAACTACTAGGCACTTGGTCTAAGCGTTAAACAAAGCTTTAATCAACTGTTTTACAACATGGAGATCTAGTTGTGTCCTTCTCTAGTTCCTGTTAAGAATGTCCTGAGCAAGCTGGGCCCGTGCCCGAGTATTTATACTCTCCCTGGACAGCGCCACCCGCAGGCCACTCAGTATTATTTCATAAGTCTTTCTTTCATGAATGACAAGATTCACGTCAGTGGATATGTTGGGTGTTCCTCACATTAAGTCACAATACGCTCAGGCCCAGTGCACTCTCAGTATAACCACTTGCTGTCACATCCTGGGCAAAGTCTTTATAGATTTTTGTTTTTCGCAGTAAAAGGGATCCCAAAACAGTCATGGAATCCCACCTGATAAAAAATAATTGAATGTATAACGCCGTAAAGTAGTGACGCTGATCAGAGGCGTATATTCAGGGATTTTTTAAAATCATCAATTATTGAATTTTCAACTTTTTTGCGGGGTGGTGGGGGGGTGGGACCTGTGACAATCTCGAAGTTTTTGGTCAGCTCTTTGTGTTTTCTAGTTTGGGATGTCTGCTCTCGGGGTAACGTTTGTGCGGAGAAGTGTTTCCTGATTGAGAATTTGAGCGAAGCCGTTCTATATATCCTTGCTGTGAATTCGCACAGCTGATGGAAGAACCTCCGATCTATCCTTCATTCTTTTAAGTCACCGCAACCTCCTCTCTACAAGCAGAACTACCAAATACTCTTCGGGTTCGCCACAATCCTAATCAGCCCGGTAATTCAGTTCACATGGCAGTCTCTAGTTAATGACTTAACGGTTGGGAATCTCGTTGGTGGCTTCTCTTGCTCTGCACTAATGGGGGTTTCTGCCGAAGTTCCGTCAGCAAGGCCCTGAGAAAAGTCGTCCCTAATATTCCCTCTTGGACTCCTATGTTTAGCAAACTACTGCCTCTCCAGACTCTACTGTTTTTATCCTTAATGAACATACAAGGGATAGGCTAATGATCTTTCAATTATTACACTGATTTAAACTATACAGGTCCACTTTTTGAGCACTGATGTACTTTTTAATCTTCAATTTTGCTTGTTAACTAAGATGTGGACTATCATAAGAACATAAGAACATAAGAAATAGGAGCAGGAGTAGGCCAATCGGCCCCTCGAGCCTGCTCCGCCATTCAATAAGATCATGGCTGATCTGATCCTAACCGCCAATCTACTATCTATCACAGAACCATCTCCTGCATCTAACAGAATTGCACACACGAAATAGGAGCAGAATCAGGCTACACAGTCCCTGGGCCCGCTCCACTACCCACAGGGCCATGACCGATCCGAACCTAGACTCATGTCCAAATTCCTGCCCGCTCCCCGTAACCCTTAATGCCCTTTACTTCTAGGAAACTGTCTATTTCTGTTTTAAATTTAATTAATGTTGTAGCTTCTACAGCTTTTTGTGGCAGCATATTCCATGGACCTACCACCCTCTGAGTGAAGTAGTTCCTCCTCATCTCAGTTTTGAAAGAGCAGCCCCTTATTCTAAGACTATGTCCCCTAGTTCTCGTCTCACCCGTCATCGGGAACATCCTCCCCGCATCCACCCGATCCAACCCCTTCACAATCTTATATGTTTCAATAAGATCGTCTCTCATTCTTCTGAACTCCAATGAGTAGAGTCCCAATCTACCCAACCTCTCCTCATATGACCACCCCCTCATCCCCGGGATTAACCGAGTGAACCTTTTTTGCACTGCCTCGAGAGCAAGGATGTCTTTCCTTAAGTAAGGACACCAAAACTGTATGCAGTATTCCAGGTGCGGTCTCACCAATACCTTGTACAACTGAAGCAATACCTCACTATTTTTATATTCTATCCCCCTAGCAATGAAAGCCAACATTCCATTTGCCTTCTTAATCACTTGCTGCACCTGCATACTAACCTTTTGAGTTTCGTGCACCAGGACCCCCAGATCCCTTTGCACTTCAGTACTCTCCAGTTTCTTGCCATTAAGATAATAAATTGCTCTAGGATTTTTCCTGCCAAAGTGCATCACCTCACACTTTCCAGTGTTGTATTCCATCTGCCATTCTATCCTGATGGCTTCGAGGGTAACTGGGCCACAACTGTACTGAGCCATTCAGGCATAGAAGGTCCTAGATTTGATCCCTGACCTCTTGTTAATTCAGATTTCTTGGGCTAGATTTTGATACTGGGGCGGGTTGGGGTCGTGTCATCCACATTTCGTGTTATCCACCCGACTGCAATTGGATGTGGGAGATTGATGCAATTTTCACCTAATTGGGCAATTGAGTTCCAGCATGTGGGAACCCATGAACCAATTAGTGTTTTCAGTCTGAAAGTCGCCTCTGATGATGTCATCATTGTTGCTGCATTGCAGGTCAGAGACTGCCTGGCCTTTGCTGTGAGAGGACCTGGATGCAAAATGAGCAGCAGCAGAGAGAGAGAGAGCGAGAGAATTTTTTTTGCATCCAGGTCCTCTCACAGCAAAGGCCAGGCAGTCTCTGAAGACATTCAATGCAGCAGCATCAGAGGCGACTTTCAGACCTAATACTACTACTACCTTCATCACATCTCCATTGTAATAGTGGACCTGCAGCTGATAGTCAGCTATCCACTTGTGCTCCCGCCAGGTTTTACTGGCGTGTTTCAGATCAGGCGTGCTTCACGTGGGAAAAGGGTTAAACTAGCTAAAACGTTTCAAAATGGCATTACAGAGCCAATTTAGGGCTTGTTAAGGGCTTTAATGGCCTCTCCCACCTCTTGGAGGTGGGACGGAGTCGAGAACACCGCACAAGATTTCATCAAAATTGCGTGGAGGCGGAATGGAGGCGGGATCGGGTCCGCCCGCCACTTTTTGCAATTTTAACCCCCCACACGCCTCCAAACCCGCCTCCACGGGTCTATGAAAATCCAGCCCCTTCAGTCCAAGAGCTACAATAGGCCATAATGCCCTTAAACTGCTCCTGGGCGCTATCCATCGACTCCTGATTGAAAATGCACTTGGCTGAGGAGACGATTCAGTTCCGGTACAATGTGGTTGAATAGTCTACTAGACGAGTGTCATAGAGTCATAGATTTGTACAGCACAGAAAGAGGCCCTTCGGCCCATTGTGTCTGCACTGGCCATCAAGCCCTATCAATTTTAATCCCATTGGTCCGTAACCTTGTATGCTGTGGCGTTTCAAGTGCTCATCTAAATGCTTCTTGAATGTTGTGAGGGTTCCTGCCTCTACCACCCTTTCAGGCAGTGAGTTCCAGATTCCAACCACCCTCTGGGTGAAAAAGTTTTTCCTCAAATCCCCTCTAAACCTCCTGCCCCTTACCTTGAAACTATGCCCCCTGGTTATTGACCCCTCGACTAAGGGGAAAAGTTCCTTTCTATCTACCCTATCTATGCCCCTCATAATTTTGTACACCTCATGTGTGTAGAATGGCCATCTGGTTGAGGTACTGAAGAGCTGCTGGCACCTTTCCAACCGTAGCCCAGTAAGATCTGACGAAAGGTCTTCGACCTGAAACGTTAACTCTGTTTCTCTCTCCACGGATGCTGCCTGGCCTGCTGAGTTTTGCCAGCGTTTTCTGTTGTTATTTCCAGTAAGATCTACTTCCTTCAAGGGAGGAGGAGGAGAGAATAGGCAACAAATAAAATAAATAAAAGAGCGGGCGTCCTGGAGGAATATTTATTTATCATGTTAAAAAACTTGTAATCGTGTTCCGCTTTTGATCTTTCCGCGGTGATACCATTCCTACCTTTCAGGGGTTATCTAAACCTGGGAGGCTCATTATGTATCTATGGGCAACAGTCATGTTTGGCTTCCTAACCACGTCATGTAATGCTGTGATGAATTACTACACTGTACGGGGGTTGAGACTAAGGGCAGCTTGTCGTTTCAGGCCAGAGCGTAGTGCATGCCTTCTACTATTCTAGAGTGAGATTTTCACGCTTTCTTTTTTCCTCTTCCCTCTCCTGGTCAGCTGTGGCTCAGTGGGTAGCGCCCTTGCCTCTGAATCAGAAGGTTGTGGCTTCTAAGTCCCGCTCCAGAGACTTGAGCACAAAAAAAAATCCAGGCTAACACTCCCAGTGCAGTGCTGAGGGAGTGCCGCACTGTCTGAGGTGCCGTCTTTCGAATGAGACGTTAAACCGAAGCCCCCGTCTGCCCTCTCAGGTGGATGTAAAAGATCCCATGGCACTATTTCGAAGAAGAGCAGGGGAGTTATCCCCGGTGTCCTAGCCAATATTTATTCCTCAATCAACATCGCTAAAAAAAAACAGATGATCCGGTCATTATCACATTGCTGTTTGTGGGAGCTTGCTGTGCGCAAATTGGCTGCCGCGTTTCCTACATTACAACAGTGACTACACTTCAAAAAGTACTTTTGTTGGCTGTAAAGCTGTAAAAATGTCCCAAATGCCACCTAGGTAAGAGAAGCTAACTCCGAATCAAGCCTGGGATCTTCCTGCTCTGTATGGCTCAGCACTACACCAGTCTGGCCCTTTACCTCTATATATAATAGGTAAACAAATGATCCAATTCACTGCTTCAATCGGACCCACGATTAAAGTAAAGGAGTAAAGGTTTTTGGGTTTTATTCATCTCTTTCCTTCTACCTTGATGCCTCTGGACTAGGGTTCATGGTTCAGGGCAATGTCCAGTGATCCCTGCTGGAGCGTATGTGTCAGGGATAGCATCGAAATCCTGACTTGGCCGAGCTGAATCACACGTCAACATTCATTGTCGAGGCTTGCATGGCTTACTGGCCTAGGTACTTGAGGGCAGTGCCCACCCGGACACTGGCATCCCCAGAACGGGCAGCATGTTGAAGTCACTCTTAACCGAAGACCACCTGTTGGAGGAGGCGGAGAGGGTGCCGCAACTTTTTCTTCGAGCTGGGACTGGGTGAGTCCAATTCCTGAAGTCTCTGCTCTCCTGATCCCTCGATATTCCGATCAGCATTATTTTAATGCTGGCATTAATTAACCCAACCAATTTGATCAGGTGAACACCAGCATTAACATGCCAATCAGAAAATCCAGACCTTGTTATCTTCCCAGCCATACTTGAACCCTTTGAGCAGTGGGATAGATTGAATCCACTTATTCCCCCCCCCCCCACCCACCCCCGCCCCCCGCCCCAGCCAACTTTCTGTCTCTTGCTCAAGGGGATTATTCAGGTGGGACCTCTTGGCTACAAGAGCATTTCAACTAGTTCCATCTTGGTTGCAAACCCAGCCACTTGAGAGAGAGAGAGAGAGAGAGAGAGAGGCAACAGAGTTATAAACAGGAGGAGAAAATCCTTACTTCTTTTAGAATCCGAAAAAAACCAGCATGTATATTTCAAATAATAAGTCAACACAATTCCATAGCAACTAGATTAATCGCCAAACAATTTTTAACCCAGTGATCCCTCCATTGCCTCTTCTACAACCTCACTCTCTCTTCGCGTATCCCCTGCTAGTTACTAGGAGCTGAATGAAAGTGGTTGCCTGGCAATATAGATGCCAGAACGTGGAGGTGCATCCATTTGTCTCCTGGAGATGCATTTTGTCTCAACTCTCAATTTCAACAAATCGTAGCACCGTTTATCTTGGCATGAGTGATTAATGTTCTTACCGCCGTGTTCTTTTTAATAAGATATCGCAGAAATAATTCACACAGCTATTAAAGCTGGAACTCTAAGCTCATCAATGCTTACTATTTATGCTTCAAAGGAAGGACGTTTCCTCATGTTTATTTACTTTGTATTCGCCGTCCTTGTGTGTGCATTAGAATCACATCTGCAATTAGTTTCTAATTAAACTGCCACAGGAGTGTTTTTCCATGTTGCAGTTGTGCTTTCTGTCCAACCCATCTGTCTGTCTCTCTCCCCTCATTTACTCGACAGTCTTACAGCATTGCCTTTCCAGATGACTTCAATTACATCCCTGTCGCTCCTTCCCTGATGAATCATAGAATCAGAGAAGTTTACGGCACAGAAGGAGGCCATTCGGCCCATCGTGTCTGTGCCGGTCGAAAAAGAGCCTAATCCCACTTTTCCAGCTCTTGGTCCGTGGCCCTGTAGGTTACGGCACTTCAAGCGCATATCCAAGTACTTTTTAAATGCGACGAGGGCTTCTGCCTCTACCATCCTTTCAGGCAGTGAGTTCCAGACCCTCACCACCCTCTGGGTGAAAAAAGTTCTCCTCTAATCCTTCTAACAATTACTTTAAGTCTATGCCCCCTGGTTATTGACCCCTCTGCTAAGGGAAATAGGTCCTTCCTATCCACACTATCTAGGCCCCCTCATAATTTTATACACCTCTTCCCTGATGCCTATCAGCAAGCAAATATTTGTCAATAACAACAGCGAAACGGAGATTGCATTTAGTTACCGCCTTTTAATGTAGAAATACATCCCAAGCTGCTTCACAGGGGTGTGAGGAAGACTGATGCTGAGCCAAGAGCTGAGCCAAAGAATCCGAGATTAGAAAGGTGACCAGAAGCTTGGTCGAAGAGGTGGCTTTAAGGAGGGCCTTAAATTCGGTGAGGGGGGATGAGGAGATTTTGGGAGTGAATTCTAGAGTGGCACTCCAGTGGTAGGGCAAAAGGTGGGGGATATGTAAGAGGCTGGAGTCAGAGAATGGTGGTTGGGTGAGAGGTTTATTTAAAATTCATTCATGGGATGTGGGCGTCGTTGGCAAGGCCAGCATTTATTGCCCATCCCTAGTTGCCCTTGAGAGTGGACTTTGTTGGGCTGGAGAAGGTTAGACTGCGGCAAAGCCATGGAGGGATTTAAACAGCAGGACAGGAATTTTAAATTTAAAAGCATTAGGCGACAGGGTACCAAAGTAAAATAAAAACAGAAAATGCTGGAAATACTCAGCAGGTCAGGCAGCATCTGTGGAGAGAGAAACAGAGTTAACGTTTCAGGTCGATGACCCTTCGTCATCGACCTGAAACGTTAACTCTGTTTCTCTCTCCACAGATGCCGCCTGACCTGCTGAGTATTTCCAGCATTTTCTCTTTTTATTTTGGATTTCCAGCATCCGCAGTATTTTGCTTTTGCATTAGGGCGCTAATGTAAGTCAGTGAGGTTGGGAGTAGAGTGAGCAGGACTTGATGCGGGATAAGATATGAGCAGCAGAATGTTCGATGAATGATCACATGGGTAAGTAATCTGTAATCGATTCAGTCTGCTCTGACAGGGGCATTTTCTCTGCCTCCAGGACTTTTTATTCAAAATGACGGTGCTCGAGTGGCAAATTGCAGCACACGCAGTAAGTATGGAACTTCATGGGATTTGTTGCCGGATAGGACCCGCAAGGATGCTGCATCCCATCAGTTCCCACCTACCCAATGATGACCCACCACAGCATGATGCGCGAGACAACAGGGCAGCCCTCCTTTTGAAAACAAGTCATATCTGGCAATCACTTTTGTTCATGCACATGATGTAAATCACGTCACTGCATGACACTGTGGGCTCACGACAAAAATCATACATGACGTAAGAAAGCTACTAGGCACTTGGTCTAAGCGTTAAGCAAAGCTTTAATCAACTGTTTTACAACATGGAGGTCTAGTTGTGTCCTTTACTAGTTCCTGTTAAGAATGTCCTGCGCAAGCTGGGCCCGTGCCCGAGTATTTATACTCTCCCTGGACAGCGCCATCCGCAGGCCACTCAGTATTATTTCATAAAGTCATTTCCACACGAATGACAAGATTCATGTCAATACAATTATCGAATCTTGCAGCACAGAAGGAGGCCATTTGGCCCGTTGCGCCAGTGCCGGCTCTTTTGAAAGAACGATCCAATTACTCCCACAACGGACCCGCCGCACTTTTGTCGAAGTGACGCTGTCGGAGCGGGAGCAGGTCAGAGGCATTTTCCAGGCATCGATTATTTTAAAGTGAGCTTTCTCTGCTTAACAGGGAAAGTTTTCTATCCTGTTACAGACGCAGTAATTCACTGACGGACAGGGGGCAGCTGAGGGGTGAATCCTCTCAGGCCTCAGTAGAAGCATCGGATTTTACCAGGGCCATTTCTTTTTCTTTATATATCTATTTCACTTCATAATGTCGTTGCCGGGAGCTGCTCCCTTGAAAGGTGCAAGAGCCCATCTGCCTGTAAAGGCTTGTCTTTGTCACGGGAGTGTTTGATTTACCTTCACTGCTTCAGCTACAGTCTTTTCACTGTCACCGTTTCCCTTTTGTAGTCTGTTCCCTTTGTTGCGGGGTTGCTGATCGATGTTTGTTTGTCTCTTATGTTGTCTTATTGATCTCTCTTGTGATGGAACATGTTTAAATATTGCCCTGTTTTCGTTAATAGCGGAGCACTTCTGCTACCTGATGTGGTTACCATAGATCGTTGCAGCAACTTGTATTTATATAGCGTCTTCAATGTGCTGCAACGTCCCAAGGCGCTTCACAGGAGCGTTACATAGAAACATAGAAGAAAAATAGAAAAATAGGAGCAGGGGTAGGCCATTCGGCCCTTCGAGCCTGCTCCGCCATTCAATGTGGTCATGCAAAATTTGACACATTAGGAAATATTAGGGCAGCGCTTGGTAAAGAGGTAACTTTTAATGAGAGTCTTAAAGGAGGCGGAGGGATGTAGAGAGGCAGAGAGGTTTAGGGAGGGAATTCCAGAGCTTGGGGCCGAGGCAGCTGAAGGTACGGCCGCCAATGGTGGAGCGATGAAAACTGAGGATGCGTGAGAGGCCAGAGTTGGAGGAACGCAGAGATCTCAACACCACAAAGTGGCATGATGCCCCTGCATTTAATATCAGGGCAGTTGCATCATTAACTCTCTCCCCCGCTTTCAGTTATTAGGGGCATCTGCTCTTTTGTTTTGGTTTCACTTGAGGGTATTTTACTCTCTCATTTTCCCCTTTTTCATCTTTCATTTCTGGTCTCGTTCAACAGCGAGCCTCCTAAAGCTAAGAAGGCAGATCATTAGCTTGGCAACTCGCCAAGGCTTCTTCGGCAGCACCTCCCAAACCCGCCACCTCTTCCACCTAGAAGGACAAGGGCAGCAGGCGCATGGGAACACCACCACCTCCAAGTTCCCCTCCAAGCCACACACCATCCTGACCTGGAAATATATCGGCCGTTCCTTCATCGTTGCTGGGTCAAAATCCGGAACTCCCTCCCGAACAGCGCTGTGGGAGCACCTTCACCACACGGACTGCAGCAGGTTCAAGAAGGCGGCTCACCACCACCTTCTCAAGGGCAATTAGGGATGGGCAATAAATGCTGGCCTTGCCAGTGACGCCCACATCCCATAAACATTATTTTTAAATTCAGCTCTACAGTATATCACAGCTTGTTCTCACTTGATGTGAGTGTTACGTAATAACAACTCACATTTATATAGCACCTTTAACAAAGAAAAAAGTCTTGAGGTGCTTTGCAGAGGTGTAAAGAATGAAATTAACATTGAACCAAAGAAAGAGATATTAGGAGGGCACAACCAAAAGCTTTGTCAAACAAATAGGTATTAAGGAGGGTCTTAAAGGAGGTGGCGAGGTTTGGGGATGGAATTCCAGAGCGTGGGGCCTAGATGGCTGACGGTATGTCCGCAAATCGTGGGAAAAGGGGGAATGGGATGGATAAGAAGCCAGAGCAGAGGAACACAAGAGTTTTGGGGTGCGGGGAGTATCGAGATGGGGGAAGGGTGAAGTCGTTAAGTGTTTGAAACATGAGGAGGAGGATTTTGTATTTGAGGGCCTGGGAAACCATGTTAGGTCAGTGAGGATGGGGGGCGGGGTGGGGGGGGGGAACGGGTGAGTGGCATATGGGAAGCAGAGTTTAGATCAGCTGACGTAAGACATAGATGAGGGATTCATCAGCAGATGGGCCGAGGTAGGTGAGGAAGCGGGTGATGCCACGGAGGTGGAAGTGTGCAGCCTTCGTGATGGAGAGGATATGGGGTCGGAAGCTAAACATCACAGATGTGCTCCGGCTCTCAATATACCAGTCAGCCAATTGTGTTACAAATTCTATTCTTAATTATCTGCGAGACTTTTCTCAGGAGTTGAGATTCCAGTTGGGCAGAACAACAGGAGTCCATTTTTTTTTAAGAAAAGAAACCCTTTTCAGATTAATATAGTTCATTCAAAAACACCCTATCGAAATGGGAGTTGGGGGACTCTCAGTAATACTCCAATTCTCGTCACCATTAAAGGGAGCTTAGTCTAATATGCTGGATAATGGAGGTTGCACGGTACTACACATGTTTAACGGAAAATCAGAGAGAAATTATTTTAATTTGATGCTGGTATTTGGCCAAAGAAAATGGAGGGTGAAAGTAGACTTGGGTGGGGACGTAAAACGGGCGGAATTGCGTCTGTCGCCCATTATCCGTCACGCCCGATATTCCGTTCTATTGAGAGTGAATATCAGACGGGAAGTATAACGGACAGCAGATGCGATACAACTTCATCTTTGCCCAGAGAGTGGGGAACTCTCTACCACGAGGAATAGTTGAGGCGAATAGCCGAGATGCATAGAAGGGGAAGCCAGATAAGCACGTGAGGGAGAAAGGAATGGAAGGTTATGTTGATAGTGTGAGATGATGTAGGGTGGGAGGAGGCTTAGAAACATAGAAAAATAGGAGCAGGAGTAGGCCATTCGGCCCTTCGCGCCTGCTCCGCCATTCAGTATGATCATGGCTGATCCTCTATCTCAATATCATATTCCCGCTCTCTCCCCACACCCCTTGATGCCTTTTGTGTCTAGAAATCTATCTCCTTCTTAAATATATTCAGTGACTTGGCCTCCACAGCCTTCTGTGGTAGAGAATTCCACAGGTTCACCACCCTCTGAGTGAAGAAATTTCTCCTCATCTCAGTCCTAAATGTCCTACCCCGTATCCTGAGACTGTGACCCCTTGTTCTAGACCACCCCCCCCCCCCAGCCAGGGGAAACATCCTCCCTGCATCCAGTCTGTCTAGCCCTGTCAGAATTTTATACGTTTCAATGAGATCCCCTCTCATTCTTCTAAACTCTAGTGAATACAGGCCCAGTCGACCCAATCTCTCCTCATGCGACAGTCCTGCCATCCCATGAATCAGTCTGGTGAACCTTCGCTGCACTCCCTCTGTGGCAAGTATATCCTTTCTTAGGTAAGGAGACCAAAACTGCACACAGTACTCCAGGTGTGGTCTCACCAAGGCCCTGTATAACTGTAGTAAGTCATCCTTGCTCCTGTACTCAAATCCTCTTGCAATGAAGGCCAACATACCATTTGCCTTCCTAACTGCTTGCTGCAACTGCATGTTAGCTTTCAGTGACTGGTGTATATACACCAACATGGGCCTGTTGGGCCAAATGGCCTGTAAAATTCTATGCAATTCCAAATAATACCGTTTTGCATCCCACTCAGTCAACTTTCACCCCCCCCCATGTCTTTTAATAACTATATTGTGCATTTAAATTTTTTCTTTCGCTTAATTTTGCCGATCTTCACGTCTGTCTGGATGGATTATCCTGTGCGCTGGAACTGAAGCTAATGAAGCTAAGAACAGGAAAAGCGAAGTGAAGTTGCGAAGCACAGTGCGGCAGGATTCTGAATCATGGGGCAAAGATTTCCTCTGGTCGTTGTGTGTAATGACATCGTAAATGTGTTCATGAAAGATTTCCTCTTTTAAGCTAGAAATGGTGAACCAAGTTAACCATCCCAAACACATTTACGATATTGCTGCGCAGAGCAATCACAGGAATTCGTGCCTCCTGCTGTTCAGCACAATGATGCGGCGCAGAATTCAATCATAAGCTGCAAGCATTGGAAGAGATAGTTTATGCGTAAGAAGTTGATGGTTTCTTCTGTGTTTTTAATAGTATTTATAAATCTTGGATTTTCAATACTAAAGCAAGATTTCTCAACCATTCTCGGTCGGGGGAGGCTTGCTCTGTGTTAGATGGAGAGCAGGATAAGGGACAAGATTGAAAAGGGAAGCGAAGAGATGAGATATAACCGCTTGTACCCAGCGAGTGATTAGAATGTGGAGCCTGTTACCACATGGAGTGGTTGGGGTGACGAGCAGAGATGCCTTTGAAGAGGAAGCTAGATGAGTACATGAGGGAGAAAGGAATAGAAGGTTATGCAGATGGGGTGAGATGAAATAGGGTGGGAGGAGGCTCATGTGGAGCACGAACACTGGCATGGACCAGTTGGTCCAATGGCCTGTTTCTGTGCTGCACATTCGATGTTATACCAGAAGGTAATGGTTAGTGCACCTTTCTCAACTTCAGACCAACAACAAGCAGTCAACTTTCGAACCTTTTTCTCTTCTAACATATGAATATTTGTAAAGCAATATCTCATTGTACAAGGCCTTGTATTGAATCCTTCATTCTTCTAAATACTAAATTGCCTGTGACAGTTCCCATGGTCAGTTGATGGATCTACTTTTTTTTCCATATTTATATATATATATATATTTATTCAAGGTGGTGACAAAAATAGGAAAGTGAGTTCAGAAGCCTTCTCCACAGATCTACCTCGTAGCCAGAGCCTGTACTTGCACTGTCTCAATTGATACAACAAAATCAAGTGGTTTATGAGGCTCCTGTGTTGCTCTCCACTTGGGGCACCAGTTTTCTACATAAGAACATAAGAAATAGGAGCAGGAGGAGGCCATTTGGCCCTTCGAGCCTGCTCCACCATTCATTAAGATCATGGCTGATCTTCTACCTCAACTCCACCTTCCTGCACTATCCCCATATCCCTTGATTCCCTTAATATCCAAACATCTATCGATCTCTGTCTTGAATATACTCATGATGTGGAGATGCCAGCGTTGGACTGGGGTGGACAAAAATGAGAAGTTGCACAACACCAGGTTATAGTCCAACAGATTTATTTAATTTTACAAGCTTTCGAAGCAGTTCGCTCCTTCGTCAGGTAAGCTAACTTACCTGACGAAGGAGCGAACTGCTTCGAAAGCTTGTAAAATTAAATAAATCTGTTGGACTATAACCTGGTGTTGTGCGACTTCTCATTTTTGAATATACTCAACAACTGAGCCTCCACAGCCCTCTGGGGTAGAGAATTCCAAAGATTCTCCACCCTCTGAGCGAAGAAATTTCTCCTCATCTCAGTCCTAAATGGCCGACCCCTTATTCTGAGGCTGTGACCCCTGGTTCTAGACTCCCCAGCCAGGGGAAACATCCTCCCTGCATCCACCCTATCAAGCCCTGTAAGAATTTTGTATGTTCCAATGAGATCACCTCTCATTCTTCTAAACTCCAGAGAACATAGGCCCAGTCTACTCAATCTGTCCTCATAGGACAATCCCCCCATCCCAGGAATCAGTCTGGTGAACCTTTGTTGCACTCCCTCTATGGCAAGTATATTCTTCCATAGGTAAGGAGACCAGAACTGTACACAATACTCCAGGTGTGGCCTCACCAATGCCCTATATAATTTTAGTAAAACTTCTTTACTCTCATACTCTAATCCCTTTGTAACAAAAGCTAACCTACCATTTGCTTTCCTAATTACTTGCTGTACCTACCTGTTAACTTTCTGTGATTCATGTACAAGGACACCCAGGTCCCTCTGAATGCAAACATTTCCCAGTCTCTCACCATTCAAAAAATATTCTGCTTTTTTGTTTTTCCCTACCAAAGTGGATAACTTCACACTTCCCCACATTGTATTCCATTTGCCATGTCCTTGCCCACTCAGTTCTGCTTGATAGCAGCCGGCTACTGGTTAATGTTTTTAATATTTGGAGAAGGTTAAAATTAGCTTTAAAAGGTGGTTTAATGGGAACCACTTAAGAAACTCTTGGCTTCAGGCTTAGCTGCAGTTATACTGCCGTGGGCGTAAAGCCAAAGTGATGCGAGACTACCTCCAAGAGATGGTCTCGCATCGCCTGCCTACATTTTGGTGTGTGCTTTCTTTGAAGAGGGAAAAATGGGGGAGAAGGTCGGTGGGGGGGGGGGGGGGGGGGGGGGGGTGGGGGGGGGGGTGGGGAGAGAGAGAGAAAGGATCAAAAACGGTAAGAGGCGGAGGGAGGGGAGCACTCATTGATCTCTCTTACTGTAGTAGCTTCAAAACTTGTTGTATTGATTCGTTGGACGCGGTACTTTGCCAGACAGACTTCAATTTCAGTGAGATCATTTATAAAGGAGACTAAAAATAGCAGGTGCTGCTATGTCGCTGCGACTCCAACAAATTTGTCAGTGTTAAAACCAGAGCAAAAAAACAGAGGAGTCGATAAATACCTTTTTGATTGTTTGCACTTTACTGATGTGCGTAAGAATAATTGTGACAATTTACTTTTGTATCAAGAGAAGCTGCTGCAATGTCGTAACAGATAGGATGGTGCGAATACCATATTTACTTGCATATAGGCTGCACCTACATATAGATCACACCCTGAATTTCGAGTTGTCTTTCCCTGAGGGAAAATATACATATCAATAACTTGTTTATAGGCCACTGAATCAGTTTTCTGTTCAAATGAAGCTTTATGATGTATTGAACTAAATACAATAGCCTAATACTACACTTCCTATATTATAGATCTATTTTATATTAACATCAAGGTGCAGCATTATGTTTCACTTCAAACTGTAATGCGCCAGTGTATTGATAAGCTAACATTTTAAAAGATTCACAAACATATTAAAAATAATAACTTACAGCCATTTTACAGTAATAATCTAATCTTGGCTGAAAATGACACTGCTCTTTATGGCTTACATTACCTGAAAACCCCTCAGTTGGAGTACTGCCTTGTTATTGACTGCTATTCTTCACTCTCTATATATTCCCTCGCTATGCAGCTATCCTGTACAATGCGTCGGCAATTTGAGACTTACTGTTCCTCACAATGGTTCACTACAGAGATCAATCACAAATTGCAAGCGTTGGGCGGAATAGTTACGTTTAAGATTTTGATAGTTCAATCTGCGTTTTAATTGTCGTTACATATCCCATGTCTCCCATTCTAACGCACGCATTCTCAGTGTGTGCAATCCACTCTATGCACAATGACTTGAGATGTAATTCATGTTTATGGATTGCTCAGTTATATGGCAACTCTTCTTCTTAGGCAGTCCCTCAGAACCGAGGATGACTTGCTTCCACACTAAAAATGAGTTCTCAGGTGGCCAATGAGTCCAATGCGGGACCTACAGTCTCTCTCACAGGTGGGGCAGACGGCGGTTGAAGGGGCGGGTGAGTGGGGTGCTTGGGTTGACGTGCGCTCCTTGCGCTGTTTGCGCTTGGCTTCCGCTTGCTCCCGGCGAAGAGACTCGAGGTGTTCGGCGCCTTCCCGGATGCTTCTCCTCCACTTTGTGCGGTCTTGGGCCAGGGATTCCCAGGTGTCGGTGGGGATGTTGCACTTTTTCAAGGAGGCTTTGAGGGTGTCCTTGAAGCGTTTCCTCTGTCCACCTGGGGCTCTCTTGTCATGTCGGAGCTCCGAGTAGAGCACTTGTTTTGGGAATCTCGTATCGGGCATGCGGACGATGTGACCCGTCCATCGGAACATTGCATTTATACTGTGTAAAACCTCGCACTCTCTCTACCTTGATGCGGAGATGCCGGTGTTGAACTGGGGTGGACAAAAGTGAGAAGTCGCACAACACCAGGTTATAGTCCAACAGCTTTATTTTAAATCACAAGCTTTCGGAGCGGCTGCTCCTTCGTCAGGTGAAGACACTTCACCTGACGAAGGAGCAGCGCTCCGAAAGCTTGTGATTTCAAATAAAGCTGTTGGACTATAACCTGGTGTTGTGCGACTTCTCTCTCTACCTTGCTCTCGTGTGCTTTTGTTTCCTCACTCATTCTCACTCGCACTATCTCTCCCTACGCCCCTTGCATAATTTGCCAGGAGTAGTAAAATTGGACTCCACAAAATTAAATTCCAATTTATCCTTCTCTCATTCTTATTTGTTAGGAAGCTATCACTGGAATCCGGGAAAGATCCAAGATAGCCTACAATGAAAAGGAAGGTCTGTCATGCAGCCATTGGATTCTTTCATTGTTGCTATCTTTGGGGGGGGGGGGGGGGGGGAAGGAAAGACTTGTCTTTCTATAGCACCTTTCACAACCTCAGAACCTTCAAAAGCGCTTTACAGCCAATGAAGTACTTTATTAGCGTAGTGTAGTCACTGTTGTATTGTAGGAAATGCCACAGCCATTTGCATGCAGCAATGTGTCAAAAATAGCATTGATAATGACCAGATCACCTGTTTTTTTAGTGATGTTGGGTGAGGGATAAATATTGGCCGGGACATGGGGATAACTCCCCCTGCTCTTCTTCGAATAGTGCCACGGGATCTTTTATGTCCACCTGAGAGAGCAGCCGGGGCCTCGGTTTAACGTCTCATCCGAAAGGCAGCACCTCCGACAGTGCAGCGCTCCCTCAGTACTGTGCAAGAGTGTCAACCTAGAATTTGGAATAGGAAAGACTGACTAGAAACTGAGCTTTTCCCTCCTGTAGTAGTTGTCATCACTTCCTTAGCTGGCTTTTGATCACTGCTATTCAAGTCCTATCATCCCGAGGGCAGGAAAAAGAGTAGGAGCCACGTATCCTGTGATGAGAGACTGGCTGAGTGTCATCTTTCAGCAACCAGAGGAAATCCTCACCACAGTACATGATGTCCATTGGGCAGATGTTTGCATATTTACATTTATTGCTATTAAAATTAAAAAATAATGAGACCGTTGTCATTCAGTAATTGAACTTCCAAGTCCACCTACAAGATGAGGGGCATGATTTCAATCGTTGTCTATTTAAATTTTGCTGTACATTATACCGTAACCTGATGGTGTCCAGCACCATGGACAGTTCCACTGAGGAACAAGGAAACAGCGAGGAGAGTAAAGAAAATCAGGATATGAAGTGTGCAAAAGTTTAAAAAGGCAAAATAATCTAAAGCCAATCATGAGTCTAGAATTTAATATTTGAACCTTTTATCTCGGTAGAAGATTCCTATTGAGATCACAATGGTGGAGAGTACAACCTTTTCAATGTTGGCAAACATAAGGAGGTTGAATCGTAGAATCATAGAAAGTTACAGCACGGAAGGAGGCCATTTCGGCCCATCGTGTCCGCGCCGGCCAACAAAGAGCTATCCAGCCTAATCCCACTTCCCAGCTCTTGGTCCGTAGCCCTGCAGGTTACAGCATCCCAAGTGCACATCCAAGTACTTTTTAAATGTGGTTAGGGTTCCTGCCTCTACCACCCTTCCAGGCAGTGAGTTCTAGACTCCCACAACCCTCTGGGTGAAGACATTTCCCCTCAAATCCCCTCTAAACCTTCCCACAATTACTTTAAATCTGTGCCCCCTGGTTTTTGACCCCTCTGCTAAGGGAAATAGGTCCTTTCTATCCACTTTATCTAGGCCCCTCATAATTTTATACACCTCAATAAGGTCTCCCCTCAGCCTCCTCTGTTCCAAGGAAAACAGACCCAGCCTATCCAGTCTTTCCTCATAGCTAAGATTCTCTACTCCCGGCAACATCCTTGTAAATCTCCTCTGTACCCTCTCTAGTGCAATCACATCCTTCCTGTAATGTGGTGACCAGAACTGCATTGGGTCCCACCATGAGTTTAAGATACTGAAATATCCCCTCTGGCATGTGAGTTTGAATCCAGCCCAGACTTAAAGGTGAAGGTCTCCTCCTATCTCATTTAGTGAGGTCACAAGGTTAGTGTGAAAATGTCACAATGGTTCAGTGGGAGGAGTCTTTCAAGGGAGTAGTTATACTACGAGGAATATTTGGGGAACAGACAGTTCTCCGTACTTGTGTAGTATCAGCCGTGGTTCAGTGGTAGCACTCTCACCTCTGAGTCAGAAGGTTGTGTGTCTCACTCCAGAGACTTGAGCGCAAAATCTAGGCTGACACTCCAGTGCCAGTAGTAAGTGAGGAGGAAGAGTCGTCTTTCGGATGAGACATTAAACCGAGGCCCTGTCTGCTCTCTCAGGTGGACGTAAAAGATCCCCTGGCACTATTTTGAGAGTTTGAGTTGCAGCAGTCCAGCTCTGGGTGACCGTTACTGGGCAGAGAAGGCTGAGGGGGGACCTGATTGAGGTGTACAAAATTATGAGGGGCATAGATAGGGTAGATAGAAAGGAACTTTTCCCCTTAGTAGAGGGGTCAGTAACCAGGGGGCATAGTTTCAAGGTAAGGGGCAGGAGGTTTAGAGGGGATTTGAGGAAAAACTTTTTCACCCAGAGGGTGGTTGGAATCTGGAACTCACTGCCTGAAAGGGTGGTAGAGTCAGGAACCCTCACAACATTCAAGAAGCATTTAGATGAGCACTTGAAACGCCATAGCATACAAGGCTACGGACCAAGTGCTGAAAAATGGGATTAGAATAGACAGGGCTTGATGGCCGGCGCGGACACGATGGGCCGAAGGGCCTCTTTCTGTGCTGTATAACTCTATGACTCTATCTCAAGTAGTTCCCCCTGTGCTAAGAACCACGGGTAACTACTTAGACTTGTCAACTATGTTCTCCAATGAATGTGCAACCATTGTAGAATCTTTATCAGGGACAACTGCATCTCCAGTAAGCAGGGCAGCTAATTATGACAATTTAAGCATCAAGTCAGACTTTTTATTCAAGTGAGCATAATGCCTGGTGTGAGAACACATGACTCGCTCTGCCTGTATACGGTCAGTGTCTCTGCGGATAAAGAGAACATTTTGCTCCGACAATCCCATTAAAGACTTTGAAAGGGAATATAGGATAAATAAATGCCCAGGAAAATGACTCCTATCAAACAGATGCTCCCATCAACAGGATGACCATTGACTTGCACACACTCCTCATTAGCAATCACATTGACCATATTCGGTTGAGTCATGCATTGCTGTTTATAGGATTAAGGGAATTAAATTAGTGGCAAAAACATTAAATAAATTGATCAGGACATTAAGGGACAATTCACGTGGACAAATCACAAAAGGATGGAAAGAAATGACAGAATGAATGTAAAAGCACAAAGGTAGATGGAGAAATCACAGAATGCATCAAGAGGAGACAACAAAGGATAAAAGAGCAGAGAAAAGTTCCAAATTAATCATGAAGGAGAAAAGAAAAAAGAAAGACTTGCATTTCTATAGCACCCTTTCATGACCTCACCCCAAAGCGCTTTACAGTCAATGAAGTACAGTTGTAATTTAGGAAATGTGGCAGCTAATTGCACACAGCAAGCTCCCACAAACAGCAATGTGATAATGACCAGATCATCTGTTTCTGTTATGTTGATTGAGGGATAAATACTGGACAGGGCACCGGGGAGAACTCCGCTGCTTCGAAATAGTGCCTGGGGATCTTTTATGTCCACCCGAGAGGGCAGATGGAGCCTTGGTTTAACGCCTCATCTGAAAGACGGCACCTCCGACAGTGTAGCACTCCCTCAGCACTGCGCTGGAGTGCCAGCTTAGATTTTTGGGCTCCAGTCAGCGTGGGACTTGAACCCACAACCTTCTGACTCCGAGGCGAGAGTGCTACCCACTGAGCACGCGGCTGACACTTGAAAAGTGCGTGTTTGGATAATGGAAGAAAGGAGAGGGAGCGATTAACTTGAGAAATATGCAGAGAGAAAAATAAGGATTTGAAACTGGAAAAAGGGAAGCGGGTAAAGGAACCAGGGAAGTGAATATTTTACTTCATACAGTTGATGTAACATCTGCTTATCTCTGCTGAATGGTGTGGGTCCTGTTAAATGTCTTGCATTGCTGCTGTTGTTGCTGTGTCACTATGTATTGACACATTAATTCCTTTTGGTTGCAGACACTGATTTGCATGGTTTCTGTTGTTGCCACGCAACTAATTGCAGGGAGTGTATCACCAGCACAGCAACACTTTTGGGATTTATGGAATATGGACAGGGGTGCCATCCTTCAGATGAGACATTAAACCGAGCTCCTGTCCAGGTGGACAATTAGGTTCCCATAGCACTAATCGAAGAAAAGCAGGAAGTTCTCCTGGTTTCCCAGCCAAGATTCCTCCCACCTCAAAACAGATTAACTGGGCATTTATGTTTTGCTGTTTGTGAAATGTTACTGGCACAGAATGGCAGCTCCGTAATTCATGTTGTCGATTGCTTTCAGATCTTTTAAAGTGGTGAGGTGCGATATAAAAATCCTTTTGAGTTTGGGGAAGATTTTGTTCCTCGCAGAAATGTGCATTCCTCTCCCTGCTTTTATTTTGCTTAAAATTACATATATGCAGCACTTAATTCGGCCCAATTAGTCTGTGCTGGTGTTCATACTCCACATGAGTCTCCTTCCTTTCCATCTGCCTCATCTCAGCCTTTCAGCATATCTTTCTATTCCCTTTTCTCTCATGTACTCGTCTAGTTTCCTTTTGAAAGCATCTAAGCTATTTGCCTCCACCACTTCCCGTGGTAGCGAGTTCCCCCTTTTCCTATTCCACAGTACTTCCCGTGAAGGTGAATTTTTCAGAGTGCTACCACTGAGCTAACGTTGACACCTAAAGTAACCCTTTATTCCATTTATGCACGTCACAATCAGCGTTAAACGTTTAAACTAAATAAATCGGCAAGAAACATAGAAGTTTCAGTTCACCTGGAGCAGCCATTTTGTTTTTTGTGACCGTCAAACAGACACGAATATTACAGTAATAAACTCCAAAATCAGGCATTCCTTTATAACCTTTAATATTAGCCTTAAAATCGAAATAAACAGTGCAAAACAACACTTGAAACATTTTCATGTTTTAAAAACTTTAGATCTGCTAACTTGTTTTCCCTTTACCCCCATTGTTTTGTTCCTCTAACCTACTTTAATTTTTTAAACTTTGCTTTTACCATATGTTTTAATTTATCCATTCTAAGTTTAAAGTGCTTTACTGGCGTTTGTTCCTGTACCTCTTGAATCAAGTATCTATTTTAGAGGTGGGGACAACATCGAAAAAATTAACCTCCCGTTGATTGCGTAAAAATTGTCTATTTTTCAATCCGGTGCTGTGAGTCTGAAGACTTAAGGTAGGTCAGGTCAATCCTCAATGTACTTTTACACCTCAAAGTACCTAACAGTGTCCCAAGCACCATAACGGAACTGTTTAACCTCAATAAATCTTGACAAGTGTTTCACTTTTATAAGAAATAATAATGTTGAGAATTCCGTTTTTAATTAAATTAAAATCTATGGTATAAGTAGTGTCAGCCAGTGGCTCAGTGGGTTGCACTCTTGCCTCTGCGTCAGAAGGTTGTGGGTCTCAAGTCTCAATCCAGCGACCTGAGCACAAAAATCTAGGCTGACGCTCCCAGTGCAGTACTGAGGGAGTGCTGCACTGTCAGAGGTGCTGACTTTCAGATGAGACGTTAAACCGAGGCCCCCGTCTGCTCTCTCAGGTGGACGTAAAAGATCCCGCGGCCACTATTTCTAAAAAGAGCAGCGGAGTTCTCCCTGGTGTCTTGGCCAATATTTATCCCTCAATCAACATCACTAAACACAGATTATCTGGTCATTATCACATTGCTGTTTGTGGGAGCTTGCTGTGTGCAAATTGGCTGCCGTGTTTCCTACATTACAACTACACTTCAAAAGTTCTTCATTGACTGTAAAGCACTTTAGGATGTCCGGTGAAAGGCGCTATTTAAATGTAAGTCTTTCTTTAAGTAAAATGGGAACAATTTAGATCATGGTTAAGAAGGGCGAGCTAGAAATTCGCCTCCTGTTAGTGTCTCCGAGGGACGATAATGGGGCGCTACTGGCTTTGCGACCGGGCGCGGCGAGAGTACCAACGCCTGTTAAATTCCCGTCGAGGTTTGCGGCGGTAACCCCTAACGCCACGATCTCCTGCGCCCGGAGATCGTGATGTCATCGTGCTGCGTAGCGCCCCGGACCCGGAATTCGGTTCCGCCCCCTGCAACATCGCCGGGCGACAACACCGACAGCTGCGGGAGGCGTTGTCAGGGAGGCCGGCCGCTTCGGGGAGCGGTATTTAAAGGCAATGACGGTTGCCTGAAAAAAATATAATTTCTTAATGCCGTACATCCTTTTTTCAGCGTTTTCTTCGGCCGCGATCGATCAGCCCTGCTCTCTGCTAGAGCGCTTGGGGCTGATCGTGTCGGATCGTGGCTGCTGTCGGCGACGAGGGACCTCATTTCAATGCAGCGCCGGCAGCAACAGCCCTTTCCCTTTAAGGGAGGGAAGGTGCCTCCGTTCCCGGCAGCGCTGATTGGGCAGCGCTGCACCGCCACCGCCCTTCTTGCTGGCTTTAGCACTCCAAGGGAAACGGTAGCGCTTGATTTAGCGCTCCACTTCCTGGAGCGCTGACAGCCAATTTACTGGAAGCTCATAATCATTAGCGCCTGACACTAATTTTTCAAGATTTCAAAAATTAGTGCCCCAAACGGGGCACAACCAAATTTCTCCCCCATAGAGTTTTATTGAAGATGGCATATTAACCAAAAAATGTATATTTTAAAATTCACCAAATGTATACCATTAAGAAGCCACGTTGGGGATATGTTTCAACTTTGCTACATTATAATTCTATAACTTTCGTATGTGAATTTTCTTGATCAGGAATATTAATTCGTGATACAAACTGAGTACAATAATAAACAAATTTACATAGTACACACCTATTTCTCTGTCATAAGCTTTCTGATGTTAGTAGTTTGAACTTTCTCTTGAAACAAGAGATTTATCGAAAGAAATTGTTTCTTGGCATTAGAAATTTGCCAAACCTTTGACAGCAAAAAGTGCAAAACTATTTGAGGAGAATTCCCTTCGTGCGTTGACCATTTTGAAATGTATTTAAATGTATCAAAGAGAAAACAAAATTGGACCTTTTCCGTTTCCATGACAAGAGTGTGTACACAATTTTAGCACTCATTTACATATATCTGCATACTATTTGCATGTGTGTTACAATTCTGAGTTAAATCGTGATGACTATGTGCTCTCAGCATTGATTTTATATAACTAACCTGTAGAAATGGATTTTCAGTATAATGGCACTCAAAGCATTGTCTTGCGGGCATATGGGACTTCCCAGCTGTGTGATAGAGTCCCCTGATACCCAGAAATGATTCATTGCCCAGTTGTTGTACTGATTTAGCCATCTTACCTTGTTAAATACTTTTGGTAAACATTATCTGAACTATGATTGATAGCACCACTGTCGTTTGGATGCGGTGGAATTTTATAGTGGAATGCTTGCTGTAAGTTCACTGTATCAGAGTGTCCGCATTGCAGAAATTAACTGAATATTATTAGATGCCAGCATGAGGTGTTGAAGCTGGAAATTCAAGTTTGTGAAGCCAACATGAAATGGTTGTCTTACTGACATTACTTGAAAGAACAATTGCCAGTGTAAAGTTATACTGAAGAGCAATGCATGCAGCCAGTGGACCCGAGTCATCAGGGCAGGACTGCGTTTCTCTCCCGCAACAGGCAAAATGGCATTCAGAAGATTATAAGAAGGATATGGATGTGGAAGTCCATTTGACCCAACCTAGCTCGAAAAAAAACCTAGAGATCTCCATCTGCTCCTTAAATGATGCCAGGGTTTTTTGCCTTCACTGCCCTACCCAGAAATCCATTCCAAATGGCGATCACTCTTCGTGTGAAGAACAACTTGCTGACATCGGTGCTAAATTTCCAAGTTTGAACCTGTGCCTGCTCTCTTTCCACCCCCCACCGCCACCTCCATCTGACAGTCAAGGTCCTCCCTATCTCTGTAACCTCCTCTGGCCTTACAACCCGCCGAGATCTCTGAACTCCTCCAAATTCTCGCCTCTTGCACATCCCCGATTGTAATCGCTCCTCCATTGGTGACCGCGCCTTCAGTTGCCTTGGCCCCGAGTTCTGGAATTCCCTCCCTAAACCTCTCCTAGCCTCTTTCTCCTTATTTTAAGATACTGCTGAAAACCTACCTGTTTGACCAAGCTTTTGGTCACCTGTCCTAATATCTCCTTATGTGGCTCGGTGTCAAATTTTATTTGATAAACGACCCTGTGAAATGTTTTGGGACGTCTTACTTAAAGACGCTATATAAATGCAAACTGTTGTTGAAATGGAAAACCTGATTGCCAGTGAAATATTAACATCAGCAGAGAGTTAATTATCCTGTCAGTTCACGGTTAACATCCAAAAGATTTTCAGCTTCATTTTTAAAGTTCCCCGGTAGTCCAATAGACTATATCAGGACTTGTTAAAGTGGGCTATACGCACGACTGTGATTGATGCATCGCAGAATGATTGATGGTACCACTTTCATTTTAATTAGAACCCTTACATAGTGAAGTGTTTGTTGCAAGTTTAGTATATCACAACGTGTCCCTAAAATAGGAACTTGCCATTGAACTATCGCTGGTTCAAAGCCTGAGTGATGTTAGATTAACTACTGAAGATAGTCACACACGCACCCCCTAAAAAATGTGCTCGAGTGCCTTCAGACCCGAGTTATCCTACAAAGCCTGCATTGATGGCACAGCTGAAACTGCTTTCCATTGATGCAAATGGTACGGAGAAGAGATTCATTGACTCTCCAGTCCGAAGCACGGGGTGCATTCCTTAGAATGTTGCCATGATCTGCAACAGGCCCAATAACATCGGAGAATAGGAAAAGCTAGTCTGACATAGGAACAGGAGTAGTCCATTTAGCCCCACGAGCCTGTTCTGCCATTCAATGAGATCATGGCTTATCTGTGACCTAACTCCATGGGCTGGATTTTGATACTGGGGCGGGTTGGGCTCGTGTCATCCACTTTTCGTGTTATCCACCCGACTGCAATTGGATGTGGGAGATTGATGCAATTTTCACTCAATTGGGCAATTGAGTTCCAGCATGTGGGAACCCATGAACCAATTAGTGGTTTCAGTCTGAAAGTCGCCTCTGATGATGTCATCATTGCAGGTCAGAGACTGCCTGGTCTCAGAGATTGCCTGGCCTTTGCTGTGAGAGGACCTGGATGGAGAGAGAGAGAGAGAGAGAGAGAGAGAGACTTTCAGATCTAATACTACTACTACCTTCATCACAATACTACTACTACCTTCATCACATCTCCGTTGTAATAGTGGACCTGCAGCTGATAGTCAGCTATCCACTTGTGCTCCCGCCAGGTTTCACTGGCGTGTTTCACATCAGGCGTACTTCACGTTGGAAAAGGGTTAAACTAGCTAAAACGTTTCAAAATGGCATTACAGAGCCAATTTAGGGCTTGTTAAGGGCTTTAATGGCCTCTCCCACCTCTTGGAGGTGGGACGGAGTCGGGAACCCCGCGACCGATTTTGTCAAAATTGCATGGAGTCGGGATGGGGTCGGGACCCTCGAATCTGCAACTTTAACCCCCCACACGCCTCCAAACCCGACTCCACGGGTCATTGAAAATCCAGCCCCATATCTTTGCCCCATATTGCTTAATACCTTTTGGTTAACAAAAGTCTATCAATCTCAGATGTAAAATTAACAATGGACATCGCACCAACTGCCGTTTGCAGAAGTGACCCCAGACACTCTTGCACCGCAGGAGTGTAGCTGAAGGCAGACATGTGGTTTACCCTCCATCAGTTGCATTTGATCATGTAAACACCCTGGAATTCAGAGAATGGACAGCATGATAGACCCCTGAAAATGTGGATCTACTAATGTATCATTGGATTCAACCTTTGCACTCTTGAGTCTCTATAATATACAGCAGAGACCAGCAATGCTACATTAGTTACTCCTGAAGCTTTCTTGATCGAAAATCATGTTTATATAGTTCAATGAATTTATTTTAATCAAATAGTTTAGAATCTTTTAAGGGGCTCCTGCAGATGCAGCAGATCCATTTCTGTGCTATAAACTTCCATGGTTCCATTGAGCTCTCTAATTTAGTACCCCTAGATCAGCATCAAGATATTCCCCGGATTGTCGTAAAAACCCATCTGCTTCACTATTGTCCTTTAGGGAAGGAAATCTGCTGCCCTTACCTGGTCTGGCCGATATGTGACTCCAGACTCACAGCAATGTGGCTGACTCTTAACTGCCCTCTGCGGTTCAAGAAGGCGGCTCACCTTCTCAAGGGCAATTAGGGATGGGCAATAAATGCCGACCTCGCCAGTGACGCCCACATCCCATGAACAAATTTTTAAAAAACTTATCCCACCAATTCCCTTTGTCATTTTAGAAATTGGCGCAACATTCCCCCTTTAGTATTTATGATCTCTGCTATCTGCTCTCAACATGCATTCGTACCGTGGCTTGATTTTATCTGGCAGCTCTTTTTTCATATTGCATTGAATTAGAAAACATACAACGTGGGAAGGAAGGAAGGAATGCAGGAACCGGAGGAGGCCGTTCAGCCCTTCGAGCCTGTTTCGCCATTCAATTAGATCATGGCTGATCTGAATCTTAAGTCCACCTGTTCCCACTGGCGGAAGGGTCGAGAACCAGAGGACACAGATTTAAGGTGGTTGGCAGAAGAACCAAAGGCCACGTGAAGAAAAGCTTTTTTTACGCAGCGAGTGGTGAGGATCTGAAACGCAATGCCTGAAAGGGTGGTGGAGGCAAACTCAATCATGGCTTACCAAAAGGGAGTTGGATAAGTACCTGAAGAAAAAACAGTTGCAGGGCAACGGGGAAAGGGCAGGGGAGTGGGACTAGCTGAAGTGCTCTTGCAGAGAGCCGGCACGGGCTCGACGGGCCAAATGGCCTCCTTCTGTGCTGTAACCATTCTATGATTCTATGATCTACCTACCCCGGTTTTGTAACCAAAGCATAATTGAAAGACCACAGCAATATATTGCATGCCTTCTGAAAATAAAAGTGAACTTGAATTTCCTATAGCTGAACTGGAATGAACCCTTTTATAGAGTAAAATTAAGAGAATGGGCCAAGCGACATGTAGAAATGACCATATATCTTCGGGACACTTTTCATATTTCCTGGAAAGCCTTCAACCTATTTTCTTCTTCACTAACTCTCTGAAAAGAAATACATTCAAATGGGCTGGTAATCCATCTCGCTCATCTGCAGGTAAAATCTGACTCCCTGTAATGTGTCGAGGTACAGCATGTGCCTGGAGGCATAATGGGCTAAGCAATGAAAGGTTAGTGCTTTGACTTTTATTAGAGTGGTGCGAGAAAACACAAAGAACTTTGTTAAATAGCAAATGCCCATTTTCAGCCTAGCCATTCCCCCCATTCAGGTTGGAGAGTCAATCCTGCTTGGGCTATGTCACTTGCTGGAGATACAATGGGCTGGATTTTGATACTGGGGCGGGTTGGGGTCATGTCATCCACTTTTCGTGTTATCCACCCGACTGCAATTGGATGTGGGAGATTGATGCAATTTTCACCTAATTGGGCAATTGAGTTCCAGCATGTGGGAACCCATGAATCAATTAGTGTTTTCAGTCTGAAAGTCGCCTTTGATGATGTCATCATTGCTGCTGCATTGAAGGTCTTCAAAGACTGCCTGGCCTTTGCTGTGAGAGGACCTGCAAAATAAGCAGCAGCCCTAAGTCTGCTCCCAGATATTTTTACACCACCACTCCCAGATATGTCTCCTCTCTATCCATCCACATAGCCATCCATATATGCATCCCCATAGCCAGCCAGCCAGCGCCAACTATCCATATCCAAATGTGCTCCCGCCAGGTTTCACAATCGTCATTCAGAACAGGCGTGCTTCACGTAGAACAAGGGTTAAAATCACAAAGGCCTTTCAAAATGGCATTATAGAGCCAATTTAGTGCTTGTTAAGGGCCTTAACAGCCTATCCCGCCTCTTAAAGGCGGGACGGAGTCGAGACCAGCAGACACGATTTAATGAAAATTGCGTGGAGGCGGACTTGTGCCCGCCCGCCAGTTTTCGCAATTTTAACCCCCCACACGCCTCCAAACCCGCCTCCATGGGTCAATGAAAATCCAGCCCGATGAGTTCATGCAATGGTTGCGTGCAAGGATGCACAATCCTACAGGGCGACGGGTTGAGTTGGGTTCCCTCACTGTTTTCCTTCTCTCCTTGCTCTCCCCTCAATGAACTTCACTGTGTAGCACCCTAACTGATGTGAGTCAGTCAAGTGACCTCTCAGAGCTCTTGGACAAGACACCAATAGGCAGCAGCCAGTATGTTTGAGCAATCGATCAGATTTATTAAGCTTACAGCGTAATATACTTAATATTAGGCGATAGTAAAATGAATAGCTGGCAGCCCTTGGTCTCTGGAGCCCTTCGGACACAGGCAACGTCATCGCAGGTCTGTTCCTTTTCTTCGCAGCAAATCTCTGTGTGAAGCTGTTCGTTGAGTATCGAGGTTTTAACCCATTCCTTATCAACAGTTGGTTTGGCCAGTGTCCATATATGGTCTTTAACAAAATCACCTTCTTTAATTGGTTCTAATGGTCAAAATACCATTGTCATTCAGGTTAAGACTAGTAACCTGGCCACTCCTTTTCCAGTACATTCCCACTAACCCTGTTCCGCTGTCGTGTGATCTTGTTTATAGCTTTTCACCCCATTGGAGTTTACCATATCTCTTTCATTTCATAGCCTCCCTGGTACACGGCCTTTATACCAAGGGCCCATATCATCCTGCTGTCTCACTAGTCTTGAGTTATCCAGACTATCTCACTTTAATCGACCAGATAAATACCTTAACTTCCATGATCTCTCTCATTTTATGTTCTTATACTAATTATCCTTTAAATATTGTTGCAATTAGTTTTGTTAAGTGAATTCTAAGTTCTATTCAGCATTATAATATGTTTTTTTAGCCATTTAATGATTTGACCTTCACTTGCAGCCTGTAGCTGCTTGTTATCAAAGCTTAGTCAAAACTGCGTTTGGCTGTCTCCACAGCTGCATTCTGAACAAGTCTTAGCTTTTTAGTTACCCAGGAGTAATTATGGGTAATATTATTTGGTCAATGGCTACACTTGAACTTATACATATATCAGATTCTCATCTACTAAATATCTTTAAATATCAGCCTTTCCTACACTGATGATCCACTGGGGTGTGGTTACGTTCCCCCCTTTTTTTTAATGTCACAGGCACGATGGGCCGAATGGCCTCCTTCTGTGCTGTCTGGTCTCCTTATCTGAGGAAGGATATACTTGCCTTAGAGGTGGTGCAACGAAGGTTCGCTCAATTGATCCCTGGGCTGAGAGGGTTGTCCGATGAGGAGAGACTGAGTAGATTGGGCCTATACTCTCTGGAGTTCAGACGAATGAGAGGTGATCTCACTGAAACATGTGAGATTCTGAGGGGGATTGACAGGGTTGTTTCCCCTGAGTGGAGAGCCTAGAACTGAGGGGCATAGTCTCAGGTTAAGGGGTCGGCCAGTTAAGACTGAGATGAGGAGGAATTTCTTCATTAAGAAGGTTGTGAATCTTTGGAATTTTCTACCCCAGAGGGTTGTAGATGCTGAATTGTTGAGTATATTCAAGGCTGAGATAGATAGATTTTTGGACTCTAAGGGGAATCAAGGGATATGGGATCGGGCGGGGAAGTGCAGTTGAGGTCGAAGATCAGCCATGATCTTATTGAGTGGCGGAGCAGGCTCGAGGGGTATTATGGCCTACTCCTGCTCCTAATTCTTATGTTCTTATTTTCTTATCATTCTGTGATTGTATATAGATTCTGTGGAAGCCATGACATCTGCTGATAGTGTGACTGAGAGTGGAAGCTCCGTACTTGGGAGAGTTCTATGCTGGGCCACTTGCTGGTTTAATAATGCACGGCACTGGGCTGTCTCTTGGATGTTGATTATTTGACCGTTAACATGCTAGTCACACTACTCTTGGTACATTCACTCAGTCTGTTGGGTGTGCGAGTAAAACACTGCAAAGTACGTATCCAAGTATGCATTTTTGAATTTGTTCTTTTATTCACATCTTTACCCAATTATCTCCTCATTGTTCCCTTTGTACTGTCCCATAGCTTGCTTCAAGCTGGGATTGTGGGAATGAAATCCTCTTCAATTCCTGTTAAACATTTATGATGTTAGTAGGAGGTGACCAGTTCCCTTTTGAAAGAACTCCTTTGAAGATGCATCATGTAATTCACTAGTTCCACGATGCCGAGAAAAAACAATCTCTAAAGAAAGCGCCCAAGTGCATATTGCCAAATTATGAACTTTTAATAAATCATTATAGAATAAGTAATAAATAATACATTAAAAATTTAAATGGAATTCATATATGCGCATGAAAGGACCCTCACCTGCTATGATTAGATTATTTTACACTCGATGTGAATGAACTGTTACAAGGGACTGTGGATTGTACCTGTTTTCCGTGTTATTTTATGCTTATTTTTGCATTTATAAAGTCCGACTCTCTTTTGGCTTTATGCCGCTTTATTAATATTTATTTTGCCTTGTTTTAAATCTATTTTTCCACTTTTAGGTTCCTTTCTTCTCCCCACCATGCTATTCCTGAGGGTCCCATTGGAAGGTCCTGGGGCTCACAGTAATGCACACGATATTACTGCACAGCTTTAAGTGTGTTGTGGAACTGTTGCATCCTGCCTAGTTGAAATATCCATAATCAACACGCTTTGATTAGCTGGTGGGAATGAATTCAAAACAGTCGTACATTGAAGGCAGGAAAGCGAAGAGTAAACGATCCAACTTTCGCAATTTGGAGCTTCCGTGTAGTTGATTTATTGATAGGTCGCTTAATAAAACACACGCGTGCACACGTACATTAGTGACGTGCCATCCAATTTATCTTGAGAAGTTGACTCTTATCTACTTGACACTTGCCCTAGGCACAGCCAAGATCATGAACTCAACATGTAAGGACATTTTTACAAAGGCATGGTGAGGTTCCATCACTCTACGGCAGAATGCTTAACCATAAGAACATAAGAAATAGGAGCAGGAGTAGGCCATTCAGCCCTTCGAGCCTGCTCCGTCATTCAATAAGATCATGGCTGATCTTCTGCCTCAACTCCATTCACCGGCCCTATCGCCATATTCCTTGATGCCCTTACTAGTCAGAAATCTATCGACTTCTGTTTTGAATATACCCAATGACTGAGCCTCCACAGCCCTCTGGGGTAGAGAATTCCAAAGATTCACCACCCTCTGTGTGAAGAAATTTCTTCTCAGCTCAGTCCTGAATGGCCTACCCTTTATCCTGAGGCTGTGGCCCCTGGTTCTAGACTCCCCAGCTAAGGGAAACATTCTCCCAGCATCCACCCTATCAAGCCCTGTAATAATTTTGTATGCTTCAATGAGATCCCCTCTCATTCTTCTGAATTCAAGAGAATACAGGCCTAGTTTACTCAATCTCTTCTCATACGACAGTCCCGCCATCCCAGGAATCAATCTCGTGAATCTTCGTTGCACTCCCTCTTTGGCAAGTCTATCCTTCCTTAGGTAAGGAGACCAAAATTGTACACAGTACTCCAGGTGTGGTCTCACCAAGGCCCTATATAATTGGAGTAAGACTTCTTTACTCCTGTACTCAAATCCTCATCAATATGCTAGGGCCACCTTACTGCCAAATAGTAGACATTTGGGTTTTTTGATACAGGCAATTTTATTTCTGAGTATTCATCTACTTCTGGAGATTAAAAAAAAAGGAGAGCCTTAAACAAGTCCACTCAACACCCATAGTGGCCTTTGTTGCATATTCAAGTCCAATTTCACTTTTAATTGTTTATGTCCTGTTCTTTCTTTGTAACTGTGGGATCTTTCTGTACATATACTTTAATATGTCTATCATGTGACACCAGTTAAATAATAGTGTGTCTGAATATATCAGAATCGTATCAATTCTGTTGCACCATTCATTTGCATAAACTCGCTACCTGTCTACCACAGGGAGTGGTTGAAACGCACATTATAGATGCAGTTAAGGTAACTATGAGGGAGAAGGGAATAGAGGGTTATGCTGATAGAGTTAGATGAGGAAAGATGGGAGGAGGCTCGAGTGGAGCATAAACGCCGGCATGGACTGGTTGGGCCGAATGGCCTGTTTCTGTGCCGTATACCCTGTGTAAAAGTAACTGAGACTGCCTCTCTGGTTCATTGGCTGAATACACTGTACCATGTGGTTCTGAGGCATGCTGAGCAGGAAAGTCTCAGGTAATAAGTCATCTGGTTTCAGTCAGGGATAACAGTCAGCGTAGCTTTGGGGCGCTTCAGTTGGCAGCAACCTTCCTGAATTGGGGAGTGGAAAATGTCCGATAGAATTGCCTGGAAGTCTTCCAGGATTGAGCTCCGAAGGCCTCAAACGGGCCGTCCAATAGTCCTTTGACTGGCTATGCAGGCAACGTGCGAGATATGCATAGGCTGCTGATAAATTGGAGCCCATAGCCCAGCAAGAGTTGGTACCTTTTTTTTAAGGAGAACACAAATTGGCAAGGAAGTGTCATCTGGAGTTAATAAGTTTGTTACAAAGTTGTTCTTCTGGACCACTTCTGTGAGAGTAACAGCAAGTTGGAGATAAACCGTGCACTCGTTCTTTTTTTCACCTTCACTGTTACTTTGCAGGCAGATAGTCTGAAGCAACTGCAGCAAGAACACAGTCTGCTCAGCTGTCAGTTTAACGGGCAAGGTTGGCTGCAGGATCTGAAGGCTGCCGTTCACTTTTATTCTCGTTGGCAGTGCACCGTTCTCCAGCTGCTTTGAGGATACTCGGTGTTCCATTTAAGAACATAAGAAATAAGAGCAGGAGTAGGCCATACGGCCCCTTGAGCCTGCTCCGCCATTCAGTAAGATCATGGCTGATCATCGACCTCAACTCCACTTTCCAGCCCTATCCCCATATCTCTTGATTCCCCTCGAGTCCAAACATCTATCGATCTCAGACTCGAATATACTCAAAGACTCAGCATCCACAGCCCTCTGAGGAAGAGAATTCCAAAGATTCACAACCTTCTGAGTGAAGAAATTCTTCCTCATCTCAGTCTTAAATGGCCGACTCCTTATCCTGAGACTATATCCCCTAGTTCTAGACACTCCAGCCAGGGGAAACAACCTCTCAGCATCTACCCTGTCAATCCCCCTCAGAATCTTGTAAGTTTCAACGAGATCACCTCTCATTCTTCTAAACTCCAGAGAGTATAGGCCCATTCTACACAATCTCTCATCATAGGACAGCCCTCTCATCCCAGGAATCAATCCAGTGAACCTTCGTTGCACCTCCTCCAAGGCAAGTATATCCTTCCCTAGACAAGGAGACCAAAACTGTACACAGTACTCCATGTGTGGTCTCACCAAGGCCCTGTACAATTATAGCAAGACTTCCTTACTCTTATACTCCAACCTCCTTGCAATAAAAGCCAACATGCCATTTGCCTTCCTTATTGCTTGCCGACGCCGTACCTGCATGGTAGCTTTCTATGTTTCTTGCACGAGGGCACCCAAATCTCTCTGAACACCAACATTTGAAAGTTTCTCACCATTTAAAAAAATATTCTTTTTTTCTATTCTTCCTACCAAAATGAATAACCTCACATTTCCCTACATTTGAGTATTCTAACTGAAATGCTGTCCCAGGCAAGAGACAAAGACAGTTCCCCGTGATCCGAATTTGAAGGCTTTCACAAGGGATGATTTGTCAATCTAAATCGGAATTGAGTGCCTGATGATCTCGATTCTGATGGTTCGGGTATAAGTGGGTCAATTACTTAACAAACTGCCACTGCCTGTGTGCAAGTGATTATGTCATCAATTTTTTGACTGCGCTGTGCACGCATAGCACTAGTCTGGCAGCTATGTGCCGAAGGTATGTGTGCTTTATTAGGAATATCCGCCCTCATTTTTGTTTTAGAAGATGATAGAGGTGTTCAAAATCATGAAGGGTTTTGATAGAGTAAATAAGGAGAAACTGTTTCCACTGGCAGGAGGGTGGGTAACCAGAGGACACAGATTTAAGGTGATTGGCAAAAGAACCAGAGGCGACATGAGGGAAAAAAATTAGGCAGCGAGTTGTTATGATCTGGAACGCGCTGCCTGAAAGGGCGGTGGAAGCAGATTTAATCGTAACTTTCCAAAGGAAATTGGATCAGTACTTGAACTGGGAAAATATCCAGGGCGATGGGGAATGGGCAGCAGAATGGGACTAATTAGACAGGTCTTTCAAAGAGCCGGCACAGGCATAAGCTGCAGGGCTCTCTGCCGGACCTGTGCAGCCCGGGACTGGCTATTGCAATGCTAAAGCAAACTGTGAATGGTCTGCAGCCCAAAAAAAAATTACAGGGAACATTGGGCACAGGCATGATGGGCCGAATGGCCTCCTTCTGTGCTGTATCATTCTGTGATTCTCTCAAAGTGTCCTCTGCTTACTGGCTGAAAGGGTCCTGTACAAAACGAGTTTCAGCGGCCAAAATCAGTACCAGATGGTGTAGGCTCTCAGCAGAAAACTACTGCTAATTGGCATCAGGGCCTTGGTGAGACCACACCTTGAGTATTGTGTGCAGTTTTGGTCGCCTTATCTGAGGAAGGATGTTCTTGCCATGGAAGGAGTTCAGCGACGATTCACAAGGCTGATACCTGGGATGGCAGGAATGACATATGAGGAGAGATTGGGTCGATTGGGCTTATACTCGCTGGAGTATAGAAGAATGAGAGGGGATCTCATCGAAACATATAAAATTCTGACAGGTCTGGACAAACTAGATGCAGGAAGAATGTTCCCGATGGTCGGGGAGTCCAGAACCAGGGGTCATAATCTAAGGATAACGGGTAAGCCATTTAGGACAGAAATGAGGAAGCATTTCTTCACCCAGAGAGTGGTGAACCTGTGGAATTCTCTACCACAGAAGGTAGTTGAGGCCAAGTCATTAAAAATATTCAAGAATGAGTTAGATATATTTCTTAAAGCTAAAGGTATCAAGGGATATGGGGAGAAGGCAGGTACAGGGTACTGAGTTTGGATGATCAGCCATGATCTCATCGAATGGCGGAGCAGGCTCGAGGGACCGAATGGCCTACTCCTGCTCCTATCTTCTATGTTTCTATGTTTCTCATTCAGAGAGGCCACATTTTTATCTTTCATTCTCAGGATGTGGGCGTGTCTGGCCAGACCGGCATTTATTGCCCATCTCTAGTTGCCCCGAGAAGGCTGTGGTGAACTGTTGCCGTGTTGCTCTTTGTCGTGGCTCGATCTCACCTGAGTGGCTTGCTTGGCCACTGCAGAGGACACTTGGGAGCCAACCACATTGAGTTGCGTACAGGCCAGACCGGGTAAGGACGGAAGGTTTCCTTCACTAAAAGGACATTGGTGAACCAGTTGGGTTTTGATGACATTCCGACAACGTCGTGGTCACTTTTACTGATACCTTGGTTAGCCCACACTTAAGAGTACTGTGCATAGTTCTGGTCTCCATATTACAAAAAGGATATAGAGGCACTGGAGAAGGTGCAAAGAAGATTTACAGGAGGATACCAGAACTGAGAGGTTACACCTATTAGGGAAGACTGAACAGGCTGGAGTTTTTTTTTCTCAAGAAAAGAGAAGTCTGAGGGTTGACCTAATGGAGGTGTTTAAAATTATGAAGGGTTTTGCTAGGGTAGACTTGTGGGGGAGACCAGAACTCGAGGTCATAAATATAAGATAGTCACTAATAAATCCAATAGCAAATTCAGGAGAAACTTCTTCACCCAAACTGTGGTTAGAATGTGGAATGTGATATCACAAGGAGTATTTGAGGCCAATAGAATGGACGCATTTAAGGGGAAGCTAGATAAGTTCGTGAGGGAGAAAGGAATAGAAGGTTATGCAGATGGGGTGAGATGAAGTAGGGTGGGAGGAGGCTCGTGTGGGGCATAAACACCGGCACAGACCAGTTGGGCCGAATGGCCTGTTTCTGTGCTGTACATTCTGTGCAATACCAGCTTTTTCTTTCCAGATTCTTAAAAACTGAATTCAAAAACAGCCATGGTAGGAATTGAACTCGCTTTTTCTGGATTATTAGTTCAGGCCTCTAGCCCAGTAGGATAATCACTATATTACCCAGTTGGCATTATTAGTAAAAATGCCACTGGGCCCGTATTGGCTGTTCCGAGGTTGGCAGCAAGGCACATTGTGGTGGTAGAGTAGAAGGAGATTTACCCTAATTGATACACAGATACAACTTCCCCTCCCGCCACATCCCCTCCCCAGTAGCAGACAGCAAGTAAGAGCAGGAATTTTCTCTCTCTTTTTTCTCTCTCTATATACCGGGAACACTGAAGTTAATTGTAGTGACTTCAAGATTGACACCAGCTAACAGAAGGACAGATCAAGGATCAAGTCAGTCTGTGTGACGCAGTACCGTGCCACACCACACAGTCCGTTTACTCGCTGAGCCTCTTGGGGGAGACTAGACAGTAACAATTTTAAATTTGGAGCTTGTAATTGGGCCTCCATCAAAGACCGTTTCAAGTGATGTCACAGTGAAGCCTGCTGCCACAGCGCTTTCAGGTACAAACGCACCATGCCATGGAATGGTTGGATGTCTCCGCAAATCTTTTCACTCGAGCAGCTTCTGATTCTCGTCAGGCTATCGGGAGATGCCATGGATCTGATGCTAGCTGCTAAGAGATTACCTGCTTCTTCACAAGGAAGGGCGGAGGGAGGGGAAGAAATGGTGGGAAATCAATCCAAAAGCTACTCCTTGCACTCCCTAACCCTCTCATGTAATACTGGTAGAGAACTACTAACCCCATCAGCCAGGAAATGGTTGGTGGAGGAGGAGGAGGAAGGAACTGAAGGCAGCAATATGTTAGAGCATGAAATAGGAGCAGGAGCAGGCCATACGGCCCTTCGAGCCTGCTCCGCCATTCAATGAGATCATGGCTGATCTTCTACCTCAACTCCACTTTCCTGTCCTACCCCCAGATCCCTCGATTCCCTTCTTGGCCCAGAATTTGTTGGAAAATAAGTGCAAGTTTATTGCCGCATGACATTATTAAGGCGTAAATCGTCCAGCGATTTGCAGTATGGAAGAAACACCCCATGAGTTGTAAATTGGCACAAGTTGCTGGATGATTTGCCATTAGCCTGGCGAAAACAGGAGCTCGCCCTCAACCTCCCCGTGAGAGTCAAGAAATTGCTGCGTTTGCGCTGTTAAAACAAATGAACATCGTTGCAGAAAGTTAGGGCTGGTACTTAACGGCGTAAGGACCCTTTTAATGACTAACTTTATATTCCTGCAATGCCACTCAACCTCTCCGGACCATAAAGGGAACAATTGAAACTGTGGGAGTCTCATTCCTCACGGTAGTAAATTGATTAAGGAGATCGACTGTTGACCCCGTCGTTCCCTGACGTCCCAGATGCCCCATTGCCCTCGCCACGTCGTTACCGGCTTGCAATTTGCGGCGCAAAAACATTTCGAGGTAAAAAGGAGAGGAAAAAAAGTCTAACAAATGGGACGCTCGTGAGAAGCCTCAAATTCTTGCAAAGTATTTAACGTGGAATCAAATTGCTGTAAAAGTTTTAGAATATCATAGTTTTCTTGACTGGAAAAATGTGGGTAAATATCTGTCCAACGTTTATGGGTTGGAGGTTTAACACTGTTGTAGCCCGCCATCCTTCAAGTGTGGCTGCACTAGGAGGAACAGTGAAGTTATCTTGTGCTGGCAGCTATTGCTTAACTTGTGTCCCCTTTAAACTTTTTCGTAAAAAAAACAGAGACTCCCAACAGTCCAAGTTGAGACCGGCAAACCAGAGCAATAAATGGGAAGGCGGGGGGCGGGAGGGAATAGGATGTCGGCAACTGTTCCCAAATGATAACGAGAGCTGCAATAGCCGGCCGGGAAAAAGAAAGACTTACATTTATATAGCGTCTTTCATGACTGCAAGACGTCCCAAAGCGCTTTATGATTTGGACAGGTTGGGTGATTGGGCAGATGCATGGCAGATGCAGTATAATGTGGTTAAATGCGAGGTTATCCACTTTGGTGGCAAAAACAGGAAGACAGATTATTATCTGAACGGCAATAGATTGGGAAAAGGGGAAGTGCAATGAGACCTGGGAGTCCTTGTGCACCAATCGCTGAAGGTGAGCATGCAGGTGCAGCAGGCGGTTAAGAAGGCAAATGGTATGTTGGCCTTCATAGCGAGAGGATTCGAATACAGGAGCAAGGATGTCTTGCTGCAGTTGTACAAGGCCTTGGTGAAACCACACCTTGAGTATTGTGTGCAGTTTTGGTCGCCTTATCTGAGGAAGGATGTTCTTGCCGTGGAGGGCGTGCAGCGAAGATTTACCAGACTGATACCTGGGATGGCAGGAATGACGTATGAAGAGAGATTGGGTCGATTAGGCTTATATTCGCTAGAGTTTAGAAGAATGAGAGGGGATCTCATTGAAACTTATAAAATTCTAACAGGACTAGACAGACTAGATGCAGGAAGGATGTTCCCGATGGCGGGGGAGTCCAGAACCAGAGGTTACAGTCTAAGGATAAGGGGTAAGCCATTTAGGACTGAGATGAGGAGGAATTTCTTCACCCAGAGAGTGGTGAACCTGTGGAATTCTCTACCACAGAAGGCAGTTGAGGCCAATTCATTAAATATATTCAAGAAGGAGTTAGATATATTTCTTAAGGCTAAAGGGATCAAGGGATATGGGGAGAAAGCAGGGACATGATCTCATTAAATGGTGGAGCAGGCTCGAGGGGCCGAATGGCCTACTCCTGCTCCTATCTTCTTTGCTTCTATTTACAGCCAATGAGGTACTTTTTGAACTGTAGTTACTGTTGTAATGTAGGAAACGTGGCAGCCGGTGTGTGAGGGAATTGCCCAGTATAATTGGTGCAGTGGCGAGGTCTGACTGAAAATATCCCCTGAAGGCCACTCGATAAATTTGAAAGGTGCCACAAACAGCAATGTGATGATGAACAGATCATTTGTTTTTAGGTGTTGGTTGAGGGATAAATATTGGCCAGAACACCAAGGAGAACTGCCCTGCCCTTCTTCCAAACAATGCCATGGGATCTTTTACGTCCACCTGAGAGGGCAGACGGGGCCTCGGTTTAACGTCTCATCCGAAAGACGGCACCATCCGACAGTGCGGCACTCCCTCAGTACTGCACTGGGAGTGTCAGACTAGATTGTTTGTTCAAGTCTCTGGAGTTGGACTTGAACCCACAACCTTCTGACTCTGAGGCATGGGTACTACCCACTGAGCCCCGACACCACATGACTGGGTCATTGTGTCAATGTGGCCT
Source organism: Squalus acanthias (assembly GCA_030390025.1). Taxonomy (NCBI): domain Eukaryota; kingdom Metazoa; phylum Chordata; class Chondrichthyes; order Squaliformes; family Squalidae; genus Squalus; species Squalus acanthias. The sequence continues at coordinate 59,299,542 of CM059443.1, read as the reverse complement.
AAAGTTGGTATTCCCTTTGTGTTTTCTGCTGTGAGGTCTTTTCTCTGAAGTCATGGCTGATTTATACAGTGGCTTACAGGGGATATCTTCAGTCATACCTTGCCACTGCACCAATTATACTGGGTAATTCCCTCACACACCGGCCTGTGAACACTCGTGTTCAGGCCCAGCCTAAATTTTTCATGTGTCTAATGTACTTGAATAATGCAGTGCCATTGCTTTAAAGAGATAACAGCTCATTCATTCATAAATTCATGTTAAACTCGATCTCTGCAAGACCGAGAAGCCCATCAATGCTAATTGGTGGTGTGGGTGTGAACTTGGCTTCAGTTGTGTTTGAACGCCGGGCATTTCAAAAAGTCAGCTTGTCAAGTGTCCCAGGAATTTAAATACAGTTGGTGCAATTTTTTTCAAAAGTTTAATCAGCAGACAGAACATCGACCTTTAACCTCGAGGACTGCTTCAGATCCAGCACAGACTGAGGGATGAAGGGCTCTCCTCTCTCTTTCTCTCTTTCTCTCTCTCTCTCTCTCTCAGCGAACTCGAAGACTTCAGACAGCCTCGACCCGCTTCCTAATGGGCACAAGTCCACCGCACACAGCTGCGTATAATTTGGCACTAATTGGCACTTAATTGGCAATCTCTCTCCGTAAGGCCACAAGGAGGGCTGGTGCGTGAAATGGAAATGTCACACTCTTGCAGTAGGGGGGGTGCTTTTCTGAGGGTAGGCACATAAATATCCTAATTCTACTGGCAAGAGTTGCCATGAAGGAAGGAAGTGTGGCGGCTGTGTGGGGGGGGAGCGACATTAATGTGGGACCCAGCTGTCGTAGCACTGAACATCCTTTCTTACACTCTTGACTGCCTCCTAAATCAATGCGCGACACCGTACTCCGCTTTCTCATCATCTGCTGGCTATCTGGCTTTGAAATTTTCATTTTAGGTCTGGTGTTTTTTTTTTGTGCGAAACGGATTTTGCGTTCAACGGACCCCAACGGGTTAAATATCGCGAATGGCGTTTGGGGAATCAAAACCTGTTCTCGACGATCTGCCGGGAATGCCTCCAAACGCAACGAGGGGCAGCAGACATCCGCTGCGCTAAACTAGGATCGCTCTTGCCGTGATAAAGGAGCGCTGGCGCGCATAAAGAAAGAAAAAGACTTGCATTTCTATAGCGCCTTTCCCATTCTCAGGACGTGCCAAAGAACTTTACAGCCAGTGAAGTACTTTTGTGAAGTGTTGTATTGTAGGAAATGCGACAGCCCATGTTACGCACAGCAACAGCAATGGGATAATGACCAGATAATCTGTGGGGTTTTGTTTTAGTGGTGTTGGTTGAGGGATAAATATTGGCCAGGAGAACTCCCCTGCTCTTCTTTGAAATAGTGCCATGGAATCTTTTACGTCCACCTGAGAGGCCAGACGGGACCTCGGTTTAACATCTCACCCGAATCACAGAATCCCCACAGTGCAGATAGAGGCCATTTCGGCCCATCGAGCCTGCACCGACACATATCCCACCCTATCCCCACGTATTTAATCCCCCTAACACTAAGGGTCAATTTTATCATAGCCAAATCAACCTAACCCACACATCTTTGGACTGTGGGAGGAAACCGGAGCACCCGGAGGAAACCCACGCAGACACGGGGAGAATGTGCAAACTCCACGCAGACAGTCACCCGAGGCCGGATTCGAACCTGGGTCTCTGGCGCTGTGAAGCAACAGTGCTAACCACTATGCCACCGTGTTGCCCTAGAAGACAGCACCTCCGACAGCGCAGCGCTCCCTCAGTACTCGCACAGCCACATTGGAGAGTGCTCCCAGAGTTAGCTTACACAAAAATACCACGTTGAAAATATTTGCCCAATTTCAAACGGTTCTGCTAATATTACAACCCTGAGCATGGTCTGCTACTGAGTGCCTTTCCCTCGCAGATATTCTCCTCTTTTCTCTCGTCTCCTCTCAAAAGCCTTTGCATTTTTTTTCTGGCGTAAAATCTAAACTGGTGCCAGAGATCTTCTGCTACCTTGTAGAAGTGGTTGTTCTTCACGTGTGAGTCTGGGCAGTGAGTGAGCAGGCTGGCCCACCATGGAGGTTTGCATCTCCGAGCCTGACTCTGTCCTCCTCTGATGTCTACACGTGGTTTTCAGAAGATGTCGCTGGATACCAATAAGGAGCAGGAATCCTGGCTGATTGATTTTTCCAACACCACCACCCCCCACCCCCCTGCCCCACTGCCATCTCCCATCAGTTCAGAGGTGCTCTGGCCAATCCTACATAAGCTCCAACTCATCCAGAACTCTGGCTTATATCTTAACTCACACCATGTCCTGCACAACCACCAACTTTGCTAGCCAATCAATTGCAACATCCACATGTTGATATCCATTCATGCTCTTGCTCTACCCTACCTCTTCAATCCTCTCCCACTCTGACTTTGATCGCCTCTTCATGCCTTTGTTGTGGCACAGGCACAATGGGCCAAATGGCCTCCTTCTGTGCTGTAAGATTCTGTATGACTCGATTATCATCTGTGGTAGAGCTTTCAGCCACAACAGCTCTACAATCTCTCCCTAAACCTCCTCTATCCACTACGCTTACTTCAGAATCTCTTCAAAACCTACCTCTTTGTGTTTAGTCACCTCTCCTAACTTTGACTCTGCTTTTCGCTTGATGTCAGTCACTCTGCCTGCTTAACGCGTTGGTGCATTTATTTATTTGCAAGATGCTACATAATGGTGGTCCTTGTTGCTGTGGTACCCCTCCTGCTGTTGTGGCTGAGATTGGATCATTTATCACAGACCAAGGATTGAATCGGAGACCTTCCTAGCCTCTACGGCTCACACTATGGTTCATTTACCCATTAAGCCATGGAGGGAATTATTGAATCCCTGTCTTAAAGGGGTATTACTGCCTTAGGGTGGAGTGTTTAGGAAGGCACATTACCTGGAGAAGCTAGAAGGAGCCTGTCTTGAATGCTCTGCTGCTGTAATGCCATGAAAAACAAGGCCAGTCTTCTGACAACTGACACTCCAATTTCCAAACCACAAACTTTTCCATTGCCACTTTTATCCATGTTTCCTCCTATATACAACATCCAATACCAAGAAACGAAAATTCAGCTAAGAAATTGGTAACTACAGACCTTCTCATACAGCCCAGCTAAGTCCCACCACCTTTCTCTGCACAAAAGGTAAAATTCGACAATTTAACTTCTCAACATTGCCCCGTTAACCAATGTTTACAATGCAGGGGTGGGGAAGGTTCGCCTGAAGTGTGAATTTCCTCAGTCATGTACAATGTTACATAGGATTACATAGGATATACGGCACAGAAACAGGCCATTTGGCCCAACCAGTCCATGCCGGCGTTTGTGCTCCACTCGAGGCTCCTCCCGTCTTTCCTCATCTAAATCTGTCAGTGTGACCCTCTCATATGCTTGTCCAGCCTCCCCTTAAATGCATCTATACTATTCGCTTCAACCACTCCCTGTGGTAGCGAGTTCCACATTCTCACCACTCTTTGGGTAAAGAAGTTTCTTCTGAATTCCCGATTGGATTTCTTGGTGATTATCTTATATTGATGGCCTCTAGTTATGCTCTTCCCCACAAGTGAAACCATTCTCTCTGTATCCACTCTATCAAAACCTTTCATAATTTTAAAGACTTCTATTAGGCCTTCTTTTTTCAAGAGAAAAGAGACACAGCCTGTTCATCCTTTCTTGATATGTATACCCTCGCATTTCTGGTATCGTCCTTGTAAATTTTCTCTGCACCCTCTCCAGTGCCTCGAGATCCTTTTGATAATGTAGTGACCAGAACTGCACGCAGTACTCTAAGTGTGGTCTAACCAAGGTTCGATACAGGTTTAGCATAACTTCCCTACTTTTCAATTCTATCCCTGCTAGCCTTTTAGTGATTTGTGTATTTGTACTCCTAGATCCTTTTGTTCCTCTACCCCACCTAGACTTGCACCCTCCAAGTGATAGGGTGGATGCTGGGAGAATGTTTCCCTTAGCTGGGGAGTCTAGAACCAGGGGCCACAGCCTCAGAATAAAGGGTAGGCCATTCAGGACTGAGATGAGAAGAAATTTCTTCACACAGAGGGTGGTGAATCTTTGGAATTCTCTGCCCCAGAGGGCTGTGGAGGCTTAGTCATTGTGTATATTCAAAACAGAGGTCGATAGATTTCTGACTAGTAAAGGCATCAAGGGATATGGCGATAGGGCCGGTGAATGGAGTTGAGGCAGAAGATCAGCCATGATCTCACTGAATGGCGGAGCAGGCTCGAAGGGCCGAATGGCCTACTCCTGCTCCTATTTCTTATGTTCTTATGTTCTTATGATAAGTGACCTCCCTATTCTTCCTGCCAAAATGTAATACCTCACATTTGTCTGTGTTGAACATCAGTTGCCAATTATTTGCCCATTCTGCAAGTTTATTAATGTCCTCCTGTAATTTGTTGCAGCCCTCCTCAGTATTGACTATCCCCCCAGTTTGGTATCATCTGCAAATTGAGAAATGGTATTTTTGATTCCAAAGTCTAAATCGTTAATGTCCAGCTGTATATATTATGATATGGTAGGATGGGGGTGTCCTCTGTTGAATCACTCAAGTGCACCTGCTGATGGTGTTGGCATGGGATAGTGACAACTGTCGAGTATGATTCAGTCCCTGGTCTGTGCTAAATTATCCAATCTCAGCCTTGGCAGCAGTGGGGGAAACTAAAGCAACATAAACCTTTTCACATAAACAAAAATGCCCCATTGTGTTTTACATGTGGAGTGTTGGATACCAAGAAGAAAGCAGGAGTGAAGTGGAGTTGAGGGAAGGGAAGGGGAATGACTAAATACATGGTCAAAGAGGTAGGTTTGAAGAGCTTTTGAAAAAAGGGGAGTGGTGTGGAATGAGGAGGTATAGGTAGAGAGTGCTCTACCTATAGGTTGGTCCATCATTCCAATGATGGTGTTGATACAAGGAACGGCGCTATGGGGATAAAATAGAACGAATAGTATTGCTTTGAAGAGCTGCCATTTTTCTTGAAAACTTATTGGGATATTAAGATGGTAATAAGGGGTCGGCCATTTAGGACTGAGATGAGGAGAAATATTCTTCACTCAGAGGGTGGTGAATCTTTGGAATTCTCTACCCCAGAGGGCTGTGGATGCTCAGTCACTGAGTATATAATGAGACATTTTAGGACACTAAGGGAATCGAGGATATGGGGATTGGGTGGGAAAGTGGAGTTGAGGTCGAAGATCAGTCATGATCTTATTGAATGGCGGAGCAGGCTCAAGGGGCTTAGTGGCCTGCTCCTGCTCCTATTTCTTATGTTCTTATGTAATCTGCCTATTGATGGTCTCACTTTCAATTAGTCCCAAAGCCTGTACATTTTTCCATGAAATTGCCAGGTTGATGATTGGAATAAAAAATTGCTGAATATAGAAATAATCTAATTGCCGACATTGTCCTAGTGGTGGTTGAGGGGCAGTTTGCCAGCAGTGATATTGTTGGTTTCATTGCCAGTAATCTTACAACTGATTAATTTCACCATTCTCTCCCTTCAGCTGGGGCTCAGTGGGTAGCACTCTCTCTCGCCTCTGAGTCAGAAGGTTGTGGGTTCAAGTCCCACTCCAGAGACTTGAGCACATAAATCTAGGCTGACACTCCCAGTGCAGTGCCGAGGGAGTGCTGCACTGTTGGAGGTGCAGTCTTTCAGATGAGACGTTAAACCGAGGCCCCGTCTGCTCTCTCAGGTGGACGTAAAAGATCCCATGGCACTATTTCGAAGAAGAGCAGGGGAGTTCTCCCCGGTGTCCTGGGGCCAATATTCATCCCTCAATCCACATCGCAAAAACAGATTATCTGCTCATTATCACATTGCTGTTTGTGGGATCTTGCTGTGTGCAAATTGGCTGCCACGTTTCCTACATTACAACAGCGACTACACTTTAAATAGTACTTCATTGGCTGTAAAGCGCTGTGAGATGTCGGGTGGTCGTGAAAGGCGCTATAGAAATGCAAGTCTTTCTTTCCATTGGTAGATAGAAAACTTTCAGTTGGCAAACAGCCTTGTAACTTCTTG